>SKCR01031736.1:80000-571844 GCA_019454045.1 Zanthoxylum bungeanum | reverse complement strand
TACGCTCCATGGATCATCCGATTAATTCATTTAATTGTATTCTAAGCTCTTATGTTAAAGATCTTGTTGCAAATAAATTCTAACATATGGTATCAGAGCATCAGGAACACAATATTAGAATTTATGGATTTTTCATAAAGTTGAAGAAAAATCTATTGAATTTTTCGGATGGATTTTTAATTAAATCCATATTATTATTTGATCTGTTGATGATTGTTAATAATTGATCCAATTTTTAAGCACATAGGGGTTATTGGATTAATCATTATAACAGATCTATAAATTTTGGGATTTATGAAAACTGAAATATGGAGAAAATGAATTTGGATCTGAAAATAGAGGATGAAGGCGAATACTGTCCGTGAGCTGCAAAATTAATTTTTTACATTATTGAAGTATTTGTTTTCTGTAGCCAAAAGTTTTAATAAAAAAAAAAAGGCAAAATTGCTTTATCAATTATTAAATGGCAATATTGTTATTGGCTTTGAAAAAGTCAAGAAAGCATATTGGTTTTGTTGATCTGATAATGGAATTGCTTTTTAAATAAGTTGGTTGCGTTTGGCGCGTGTGCTTGCCCATTCCCTATATTTCAGTATGGTCCCCTGTTTAATAGCATACAGATCCCGAGCTATTATATTTGATCCTTGATTTCATTTTAATTTAATTTTATCCCAAAATTTAAGAATAATGTCATAATTAATTGTATGTGACAATTTAAGAGATAAATTATTATCTTGTAAAGTTTTATTTATATATGGGTATAAAAATTGTCACTTGTTAGAGAGAATTAATTGTCTCTCATAAAGTAAAATTTCAATTCAATTAATTTATTTATGACATAGAGATAAATATAAAAGAATTAATTTATCTCATAAATTTTTATCACAATATTCAGAAATGTAATTTTATGGACAATTCGACCCATTGTCTATAAAGTATAAAATTACATTATAAATGTTATTTTACAAGATAATATAAGTGTATCCCGATGTGAGAATTACTTATGAGTTTAGTGGAACTGCAGCCACCAAAGTGACCTTTTTCACTGAATCTTTTAAGTGATGACGGTCTCGCATGTTTTAGGGATGTTTCTATTTTTTGATGTGCAGTCTTCTGTCCAAAGATGTGGATTGTATGTTAAATTTTAGAAATGTTACATACAAGACATATGATTGGGAATGGACTTGTTTGAGTGGTTTATTCACCCAAAGGTGGTAGATTTACGAGGATTGGATAAGTTTCTGAATCGTCTTATATAAGAATTTTTAATTACATATTGTACATTCTGCCCAAAGGTGTTTATACAGTGATGTGCTAAAATTCTTGGTATAATACTCTTTTATGACTTGGAGTATTTATTATCTCGTGTTGTGCTTAAACTAAAGAATTGCATTGTTATTTGTTTTTTAGTCACTTTTTCAGTTAACAACAATACTGTGACTATAAAGATGTTGACTGGCTCCAATTTTAAAGTATGGAAGAGAGATGTGTTGTTGGCTATGGAATTAGTAGATATTGATCTTGATATGAATACTCCTAAGCCATCTGATATTAATAGTTCCAGTACTAATACGGATAAGCAGCTGCATACAGTATGGCATAAGTCAAATCGCATGTGCTATTTGACTATAAAGAGATCAATTCCTGAGCATTTGCTAAGTGGTCTTCAAGAAACCTCTATAGCAAAAGATTTCCTGACAGCTGTATCCGCAATATATAAAGTCTCAATCAATGCATAAATTGGTACCCTTCTGAAGCAATTATACTCAATGAAGTATAATGGTAATGGAGGTGTTAGGGAGTACATTTTGATGATGGTCCATATTCAGAACAAGCTGAAAAATCTTAACATTGTTCTTCCAGATGCTTGCATTGTCCATCAAGCATTGAATACTCTGCCTACAGAGTTTGGTACAATTGTAACTACTTATAATTCGAGGGAAAAACCATGGAATGTTAATGATTTTATTGCCATATGTGTTGCTGAGGAAGAGAAACTTAAGATAGGGTATACGGATAAAGCCCTAATTGTTTCTAAGCCTCGCAAGAAAGGTAAGAAATCTAATTTTTCAGTTTCTAGTAATGTTCAGAATTACAATAAAACTGGTCAGACAAGTGCTGTGGGTGGTACTAAAGGTGTCTTCAAGAAAGAACTTAAATGTTTCTTTTGTAAAAAGAAAGGGGATAAGAAGTCAGAGTGTTCCAGGTATAAAGTTTGGTTAGAGAAACATGGGCATACAGGTAACTCCTTGGTTTTTGTTGTATATGAATCCAATTATGTTAATGCCACATCCAGTTCTTGGTGGCTTGACAGTGGAGAAACTAATCACGTTGCTTTCACATTGCAGGGATTCATAAACAAGAGGAAACCAAATAAGGATGAGTTCAAGCTCGTAGTTGGCAATAATGAATTGGTGGAAGTACATTATGTTGGAGATGTTTGTTTAAAACTATACTCCAATTATGAACTTGTTTTGACAAGTGTTTTGTATGTACCATCTTTTAGACGAAACTTGATATCAGTATCTGTACTCGACAAACAAGGTTATGGTTTTGAGTTTAATACAGGTTCTGTATCTGTATATTTCAACTTAAATAAAATTGGCCATTGTGTTTTGTCATATGGTTTGTACAGTCTCTGTTTAGCATCAAGTGAGGTCTATTCCAATTCATATAATGTTGAACAAGTTGACAAAAAGACCCTTAATAAAGGAAAAGTCATCCATGTTGTGGCATAAAAGACTTGGCTACATTTCTAGGGAAAGAGTAGAAAGGTTAATAAAGTATGGTATCCTACCTACTCTTGACTTCAGTGACCTAGAAACATGTGTTGATTGTTGTAAGGGTAAGCTAATCAAAATAAAGAAAAATGAATCAACTCGTAGCTCCGATCTTTTACAAATTATTCAAACAGACATAAGTGGACCTTATTCACCCACAATTTGCAATAATAAGTATTATATAACATTCATTGATGATTTTTCCCGATATGGATATATGTACTTGATTAAGGAAAAGTCTGAAGCTCTTGATAAATTCAAGATCTTCAAGACTGAAGTTGAGAAACAGCTGGGAAAATTTATCAAGATTGTTAGGTCTGACCGGGGTGGTGAGTATTATGGTAAACATGGGGTCAGTGGACAAATAAAGGGACCGTTTGCCAGATACTTAGAAGATTGTGGAATAGTAAGTCAATTTACTATGCCAGGTAGTGCTGAACAAAATGGTGTGGCCGAAAGGCGGAATCGCACCCTTCAAGAGATAGTAAGGAGTATGATGTGTAGAACTAATCTCCCAGACTTCCTTTGGGGTGAGGCAATTAAAACGGCCTTATATATCCTCAATAGAGTTCCAAGTAAGTCTGTTTCTAGAACTCCTTTTGAAATATGGACTGGTAGGAAACCTAGCATGAGTCACCTCCGTGTTTGGGGATGTCCTTCAGAAGTACGCCTTTATAATCCCACTGAAGGTAAATTACAATCCAGATCTACTCATTGCTATTTTATAGGATACCCTGATCATTCTAAAGACTACATATTTTACTGTAGATAAGAGGGTTATAGGATTGTAGAATCACAAACAGCTAAGTTCTTGGAATTTGATGTGGCTGATAATGATAATCATACAGAAATCTCAAATCAATGACAACAGACCAGGATTGTTCATATACCTATACCCATACAGTCTGAGACCTTGGAACCTACATCTGCGACTAATCCAGTTATGGAGGAGGAACCCATACAGGTAAACGAGGTTCCGCCATTACAGGATATAGTTACAGAGGTTCCATTAAGAAGGTCAACCAGGGTAAGGCGGTCTGCTGTTCCCTCTGATTATGAAGTTTATTTAAATGAGATTGATTATGACATAAGCCATTGCACTGATCCAACAACTTTTAAAGAAGCTGTTTCTAGTTCTCAATCTGATCTATGGTGGAATGCAATGAGAGATGAAATGCAATCTATGTGATATAATGGTGTGTGGGAGCTAGTTTAATTACCTGAAGGTTGTAGACCTATTGGCTGTAAATGGGTCTATAAGACCAAGAAAGACTCCAAAGGGAATATTGAGAGGTTTAAGGCCAGATTAGTTGCCAAATGATTTACTCAGAGATGGGGAATTGATTATACTGAAACTTTTTCTCATGTATCTTCAAAAGATACATTTAGAGTAATCATGGCACTAGTAGCTCATTATGATTTAGAGCTACATTAGATGGATGTTAAAACTGCATTCTTAAATAGAGAATTAACCGAATAGGTCTATATGGAACAACCTGAAGGATTTCAGAAAGATGGTGAAGATCATCTTGTTTGTAGACTTAAAAAGTCTATTTATGGTTTGAAACAAGCCTCACGACAGTGGTACCTAAAGTTTGACAATGTAATCTCCTCTTTAGGCTTTGTGGAAAGTAAAGTTGATAGATGCATATATATCAAGATCAGTGGGAGAAAATATATCTTTCTCATTCTCTTTGTAGATGATATTTTGCTTGCATGTAACGATCTAGGAATGCTGCATGAGGTAAGGCAGTCATTGTCTAGACATTTTGATATGAAAGGTCTCGATGAAGCATCTTTTGTTCTGGGTATTGAAATCCACAGAGATAGAACTCGAAAGGTATTAGGTCTCTCTCAGAAAGCATACATTGAGCGGATACTGAAGAGATTCAGTATGCATGATTGCAAATCTTGGGATGTGCCAATTGCTAAATGTGATAAATTGAGCCTGGCACAGTCACCTGAGAATGAGGTTGAGAGAGAGTCCATGAAAGCAGTGTCATATGCTAGTGCAGTAGGAAGCCTGATGTATGCACAGGTATGCACTAGACCTGACATTGCATTTGCAGTTGGTGTACTGGGAAGATTTTTATCTAATCCTGGAAAGGAACATTGGACTGCTACAAAGAGAGTTTTTCGGTATCTTAAGGGGATTAAAGATTACATGTTGACATACAGAAAGGTTGAGAATCTTGAACTAGTAGGGTATATGGACTCTGACTTTGCTGGTTGTTCAGATGATAGGAAATCTACCTCAGGATATGTGTTTATGCTAGCAGATGGAACTATATCTTGGAAAAGTGTCAAGCAGACACTTGTAACTTCTTCCACAATGCAGGCGAGTTTGTAGCATGTTTTGGTGCAGCGTCACAGGCTGTTTGGCTACAAAATCTCATTAAAGAATTTTCAGTTGTTGACTCCATTTCTAGACCTATAAGGTTATATTGTGATAATCTTTCAGCTGTATTATTTGCGAAAAATAATAAGAATATCACTGGGTCAAAGCATATGGAGGTCAAATACTTGACAATTAAGGAGCTAGTTAAGAAAGGTGACATTCTGGTAGAGCATATCGGTACAGATGATATGATTGATGATCCTTTGACCAAAGGTCTTCGTCCCATTGTTTTTGTAAAGCATGTTGCTTGTATAGGTTTGGTAAAGTCTTTTGATACCTTAGGTTAGTGGGAGGCATCATTGCTCTATGTTATTTTGTTTGTACATTCGTACATGTATTTTGTATTTTGCAATGATTATCTATAAAGGTGCATCTTCATTGGAAGATATTAATGTTTATTGTTTGATATATCATTGTGTGAAGTCTTATGATGTGTGTCAATCATAAGCATTGGCTTGGGGCATAAAGTTATAAAGCCTTGTTGGTATGTCTTGTGACACATAAAGTTTATCTCGGGATAATAAAAGACATACATGCTTATATTTAAGCCTTGATTTCTCATGTGGCCTGGGCTGCATAAGGTAGAGAAATTAGTGACCGATAAGAGAAAATAGCACATGTATTTTAGATCATAAAGTGAGTGCTAATGTATCTTACTGCTCTATCACATCTTGTTAATGTCGATAAGGTTGTTTGATATACGTGACCATGGAAGAGACTATGTTGCATTATAATGTAGGCACTGTCATGATTCTATATTTACGATCTTATTGGACGGAATGGTATACTAGAGTTGTTTCTGAACCAATATTGGATCCATAAAGTTTTCTTGGCATTAAAACATCCACAATTGATATCGCCCAAGTGGGAGAATGTTAGAATATTTTATTCTAATTATGGGCTTATATTAATTGTGATACAGGTTTTAATATAAAGCGCTAAGATAATTGGTTTTGTAATAGAAACTGTGAAGCCCAATTGTTTGATCTAATAAAGTGGGTTGCAACTCTATATTATTTGATGTGTGGATATTAGAGCGGGCTCTGGATTTGTTATGGACTTTTGATGGGTGAGCCCATTACACTCCATAAATTGGTGAGCTAAGGTCTCACTCACTCCCCTACATAACTTACTCAATAAGCTGTCTTGATTTATTAATCTCCTCTCTCTCTATTATTAATTATTGATTTGATATAAAGCATAAAGTTAAGCTTTATATCAAATCACTCTTTTGCATTATTATATACATTAATTGAGATTTGATGTAAAGCATTAGGATTAGCCTTACATCAAATCTCATATCCTGGCAAATGTATTATAAAAGAAGGAAAAGCATATGAAATTCATTGTATTGAATTTCATTTTGCCGAGAGTAAGCAAATGAGTAAAGAGGTGAGAGAGAGACTTTTGGCTTGAATAAAGCATAAGGCATAAGGAAGCTTAATCAGGGCGAGTAAGTTTCTCACCATCAAGAAGTGTGGAGCAGAGGGTGATCTCCTCAGTGCAACTTATCAACAGATCTACAGAAATTTCCGCTGCAGATATGGATTCTAAATCAGGTACGCTCCCTGGATCATCCGATTAATTCATTTAATTGTATTCTAAGCTCTTGTGTTAAAGATCCTGTTGCAAATAAATTCTAACAGAGGATGCTAACATGACAAAGGGAGCTGACGTGGCAAGGGATATGAGTTTTCTTGGCACAAAAGATTGGCTAACTGCTACATGAGTAATTCTTTGGTGCAACGGAGGCGTGGGTAAATGACATGTATGATTTAATATCCATATTTTTAGTTATTTTTTAATATTTTAGCACGCGTGGCAATGAATTATTGGATTATTGCACGGATGACATGGTACCTCCGTTGTATTGTAGATTTTCTACAACTACAGAAGTAAATCATGCCAAGTGTCACGTGATAAGGGGACAACTCATTTGAGTTATGTTTCTATAAACAGACTTTGTTCCATGTATTTACATGTGTTTCCAGGAGACAGCCAACTTACTGTTTATGGGTGGCATAGCCAAAACATTGACATAGTTAAGATAAAATATGATTTTCACAAAAAAAATAATAGATATTTTTTATTTTATAAATGGAGACACAATAAAATTATCTCATTATTTAAAGATCAGGTTTTTCATATTAATTTAAATGACATATTTTAATAAATTTTCTGATTGATCGGAAGGATAGAGTGGCCACTGCGAGTGTTTACTGCAATCGCTGCCTAGGAAAGTTTGTGTCTAACCAATCGAATGTTTTATTGCTGATCAAGATAAAGGGTTCATAAGAGCTGCAAGATGAGAGGAGATGGTAAGGAGAAAAAACTGAGAGAGCAAGAGGCTTCTTGTAATCTCAGAAAAAAAGTGAACCACGTAATTATAAAAATTACACGTGTGCAACTCCTTTTTCCTTTCTTCATATATATGTTCTTAATTTGTTGGTCATGTGTGGACTTATTCATTGAGGTTTGTTTTTTATATTCCTGATTTTAACTAGCTTCTGTGTTTAATTATTAAGTTCTCATCACTTTTGTTAACTCTAGTGATCGGCTTAGTTTTTCTAAAAACAATGCAACAACTTTCCCTTAGATATTATTTCCCTCCAAATTTTAGTTAAAATCCCATTCATAAAAGTAGTGTGTTTGGAATCCAATATTAGTTCTCACTCCACTTTTCACAAGGGTGGTAAGTCTCTCCAATCATGCTCTCTATATATCTCTTTGTGTGTGTATGTATGTCTATATATATATATATATATATATATATATATATATATATATATATATATATATGTCTTTAATAAACGTGATTTAGTGGCGTATGGTTCAGGATCTGATCTTTAGATTTTGGTTCCGAATTCAGAGATTATGTTTCTTATAAGAACCTGAGACAGTCATGAATTTTATCTGCTTCACTTAAGCTCAAGTCGGGTGATTTGACTACGGAATTTCCAATATTTCATATATATATATATATATATTATTATTATTTTTAATTTAGAAAGTCATGTAAGAAGATTTACTCTAACAATCATCATATATACCTCATATATAACATAAAATACTTTTTTTAATGTAAAATAATTTAAGATCAATTGGTGATTCTTATGGTAATATTGGTTTATGTATAGTACTTCATTTTTTTTTTTTTTAATAAATGTGTAGTATATCTTTTATTCTTCGTAAACTTAAGGAATGTGGACATTGAGAGTTTAAGCATGATAATAATAAAAAATATTGTTAGAAATTAAAATTTTATCACATTTTCAAAATTTAAGATACCATATATATTTTTTGACAAACTGATTTCAAAGGCTTTCGAATTTATCATCTTGGAGCAAATACTTTATAATAAAGTAAAAATATTGGCAGACATACGTACGAGTTCTTTTGTATTCAAGTGGGCGGTGTCGTGCCAACATTATTTGAAAAGAGACTACTTCACAAATAATTCAGTGGGTCCATTGAAAAAAAGGAATTGTGGGGCCATCTAAAGAAAAATATCCGTTCCACTAATCATCTCATTAATCTATTGATTGAGTCATTCGTTTCCCGAATAGTTCGTTGCTATAATCATTATATGATTCATCACCGATTAATAAAAATATAATATATAAAATTATATTAAAAATAATTATTATTTAGTTGTTAGATTTTCATTTTTTCCAAAAAATAATCGTGGGTAATTTTCAGATAATCCCTCGACATCTATTAAATTTCTTTCAGAATTCAGTAAGTTATTAAACACCCTATTTCGTTAGTTTGACATCTAATTTAGATGATTACTTACAGTTTACTCATGAATTCAAATATTTGCCTCTTGTTGCCTGTTTTTTTGTGCATGTTCTGCCACAGATGAAACAAACGGCGATAGTTTTCCAAGAGGAGAGGACGACTCCCTGGCTGGACGGCTCCGGGAGTCTTGAGAGTGGGAAGAACCTATGAACAATGAACAAATAATGTTAAAAGGCAGTGCCAGAGAGGTTTCCAGTGATGGCACTAAAGTTCCGCTAAGTTATATCCTAAATAATCAGAGAACAAGGAAGTGGTGAATTGAGTATTAAAAATTATGGTTCTAAGTAACCTCAATTCTATAAATTAAGTTCCAACACTCTTGAAACTTAATATTCAATCAATTCATATCAAACCCCCAACACATCTATAGACAATCTCAATGTTTTTTTTTTTTTTAAATTGTTGGAAATCTCACAGTCAAACCACCCCTTTCGGGCTTAAGCGGAGCAGGTAAAACCTCCAACTGTCTCACGCTCTTATAAGAAACGCGCTCCCTGAATTCAAACCTGGGACCTTAAGGTGAGATATTAAACCATACACCACCAAGTCACGCCCTTTGTACACCAATCTCAATGATATGATATCCCATAACTCATTCAATTAATGCAATCCAAATATGCTATCTCAAATATTATTCAAATTAAACATATAACAAATATCTAAAAATAATCAATATAAACAAATATAAAGTATGAGATAAGGTTAGAAGAATTGCAAAAACGAATTTTTTATGTGGTAAAAAATGACCGTTCGAAGGCCTCATATGATATAATATCCACCACGCTCCCATAATCCACCAATATCCTGTCAACGTCCGACTCGCCTATATTAACTATAATTATTAGCGGGTCGTCGTGAGGGTAACTCACTCCCTAAGCGTTCTCGTGGGTAAACATTATTGACATTGGTCATGTTGTGCTCAGCACCTTGAGACCGTTGATTCGATAATAATTCTTTCTGATCCTATTTGAGTCTCTCGTCATTGTTCTTCCTCATGCAATAGTAAACACAGGTCATTGCCCTCGACACTGTCTTACTTTTATGGCCTTATTATCTATACAGTCCTTGAGAGCCATTTCTGACCAGGTCCTCGATATGTTTTTGCAGGTCTCTGCACCCCTCGATCCCATGGCTCATTATAATATGGTGGGATTTATAGGCCACGTTATCCCTACTATCAATTGGGAACCTTCTGGGGTAGGGTTCTGTCAATATCCTCTTATCTTAAATCTCTCAGGCTACTTGAGACAAAGACATGTTGAGAGCAATATACACCGTGCCCCCCATTACTTGGGCAACCTTGACTGGGGGCCTTCTTTCTGACATCATATTCCTTTGAGTAATTGGCCTAAATTCATGCTGCTTCGGACCTAGCCCTTTCCTGCTGCTGCTATCCTGATGATCATCTCTTATTGCTTCTTCTTTTTTCCCGAGCATTTCCTCATCGGGCTACATTCTCCTCTTCTTCCAATAGCACAAATCTCCTAGCATGTTCCAAGGCTGTATCATAATCAGGCACCTTATGAATCCTAGGGTGGGACCACAATCTTCTAACCCTTAACACGCCCTCCAGACTCTCCAAAACTTATGGGGACTCATATGCTCCAACCTCCAATACCAAGTTATGATATCGATCTAAAATATTTTTGAGTGGTTCATCATGTTGAACAATTATGACCCATAGCATCACTATTTGTACAGAACATGGTGTTGTTGTACAAATTAACTATGTGACAAAGGAAATTGCTCTTTTATCATTTTTTTAATTAGATTACTTGGATATATAAATGATAAAAGTCCATATGATTAGTACCAGATTAATAAGATATGAGACAATATTAATCCACGTAAGGTTTAATCATTAAATATCTCTAGTCGTAGTATCATCAAGACTGGACATCGATAATGCGGAAAAGGTTAATATTACACTTATGCGTGTTATGGAAGCGTAACAGCATAGTTCTCATATATTTGGGTATTGGATACTCATGCAAGTGTAATATGAGGTTATGTTTACCGATGGTACGGAAACAGCTTCGCTCTGGATAGACCTCTCGGAATCTCATTGGTAGTATGACTATGTGTCTATGGGAATCCGAATCAAAGTAGGTGTATTTGGTCTTAACTTAAGACTTGCATCGCTAATACTTGCGACAATAATTATACTTTGGTTTTGGTCGCCCATGGCTTTAACAGATTTTGTGTACGCCTCTTCTGGGTATACTGAGAATCGTAGTGTATTGGGTATGATGTCAAGATGGAAGTATCACTTCAGTCATATGGAGATGATGATCACGTAGGATACAAAACTAGTACTCTTAAGTACTGCAGTCATCGGGATAATATGACCAGGTCATGATTATCCGATTATAGAGACTAGTTACCATAGATTCGATATATGCTTCGTACATGGCAGACACAATTCCAGCCCTAGGCCTAACATGTGATATCTGATACTGGATCGTAATACACAATACTTTGTATACTACACTTGATATAGATTATGTATTCCTTAAAAAGAATATTTATGGAGAATTGGGTAGGCACGGTGCTTTGCTAGAAGCCAACCATGTCTTGTAAATCGGTAAAAACGTGGTACGGGATACGCACGTGTTCGGATAGTCCGACAATCGGATTTACTGCCAACATATCCAGGGATCTCATGGGTCGCTTCCCGAAGATTCACCTATTATGTTTGACTCGAACAGAATTAATCTGGGATTAATTATGAGAGAGAGAAAATTAATCTAAGATTAATTACGGCGAGAATTTATCTGGGATAAAATTTGAATAGTAGAGAGAGAACGATTAATTTGGAATTAATCGATTAAATAATATATTCGATATATTAAATGAAATTAGATATCATAGCGGAATTAAAATTGGATTTTAATTCGGGCGAACGAATTAATTTAGAATTAATTCGCGAGCGACTTTCGTAATAATTTTGCGAGACATTATTATTTAATTGAATTTGATTTAATTAAGTCGAAATGGAAAATTCGTTAATTCGGAATTAACGAAACCGGGCCCGAAATGTGTTTTGCGGGCCCACTCGGATTTTGAATTTAAAGTGGGGCCCACCTAGTCACATCACTAGTCAACTTTATACACTTTTGGTGGATAGAAGTTGGTAGAGATTTTGGTAGCTTGTAAAACACATTGCTTTGATTTGTGAAAGGCATATACCAACTTGATTTTTTGGTAAATGTTAATTTGATTTTAGAAATTATATACACAACACAAGGATTGAAAAACACCTCTCTCTCTCTCCCAATTCCTCCCATTTTGCCGTGAGCCTCCATCTCCTAGAAAGAAATTTTGTTGCAATTTTTCTTCTTGCTAGCACATTAAAGGAGTCAACAAAGGTGTTAGGGAAACTAATCCCAAGAGTTTGGAACACACTTTGGAAGCTTGGAGCTCAACATTCATACAAAAGGATTCAAAAGTTTTGTAATCTCTACATCCAAGCAAACCGATCAATGTAAGTTTTTCCGCAACTTCTTTGAGTATTCACACCAATTTCATGTTAGAAGATCCTTGGCATGTTCTAGGAACCCAACACATCATCCCAGTGCTTCATTGTCCTCAATGACTCGATCATCTTTCTTAGTGCGTAAGCTCATTTGAAATGATGCACAAAGGACTTTCGTAACTGTGAATCTGCTAACTCTCCTTTGAGATATACACATTAGGTGTGAATGACAATATTTATATTTTGAATATAAATGAATCTCAAACATATAACATGACAAACAAAAGCTCAAACTGAATAAATCTGTTGAGACTTAAAAGTGGCATTG
Source organism: Zanthoxylum bungeanum (assembly GCA_019454045.1). Taxonomy (NCBI): domain Eukaryota; kingdom Viridiplantae; phylum Streptophyta; class Magnoliopsida; order Sapindales; family Rutaceae; genus Zanthoxylum; species Zanthoxylum bungeanum. The sequence goes on along the minus strand of SKCR01031736.1, from coordinate 559,062 downwards.
TTGTCTGTGACACATTAACAAGACTCGTATATCCACACTTTTGAAGAGTGGATACTAGGAAGGATTTGATTCTAATTCAAATATTGTCTACGAATCTAGTTTATTAGGCAAAGTGCCTAAAACACGTTTTACTTGGTAAAAGTGCAAGTGCCACCGATCTGTTAGCCCTCGTTCATAGTGACGTAAGTGGGCCCATGTCTAGCTAGGCTAGAGGTTGATATAAATACTTTGTAACCATTACGGATGTTGCATCGCATTATGGTTATGTGTATCTTCTGAAACACAAGTCGGAAACTTTTGATATAATTAATGAGTTTCGACACGAAGTAGAAAGACAGACCGGCTAAAGTATTAAAACATTACGGTTGGACCATGGTGGAAAATACTTGAGCAATAAGTTTCTCGATTACATGAAAGTGTTGGGGCAGTTATGGAACCCCTAGGGTCGGATCGGTGTCCCGAGCAGTGGAAATGGGTCTAACCCATGGATATCAAGTATGGGTGTAATTTTAAATCATTTTATGAAATACTATATTTCATTACGAGTGTATAGAAAAATCCGTGACTGAATCAGAGTCGGAAAACTCCAAAATGAACAAAAAAAAATTACCATGCATGTACGTGAGTACGCGCGTGCTACAGTGCACACGCGCACTGTGCGCGCTGCACTGTAGCAATCAGGTCTTAATTTTGTTTTTTTTTTTTTTGCTCAGCTGACTGGAACACACTTTCCAATGAGCTGATGCAATTAGGGTCTATTACCCTAATTGCTTCCGGTCTTCCCTAAACACTTAAAAACACCTAAAAATAATTTTTAATTTCAAAACCAACATAAACACATGTTATAGAATAAAAATCTAATTTTTCAAAATATCAAATAATTTCCAAAAACATAAATTTATTCTAAATACGCATTAGCGTAAATTTTGAATTCATTACACAAACCATTTTATAACCCCAATTACGAAATGTCCTGTGAACAATTCTAGTCCACATAAAGGTGGTCAAGTGAATCTAGAATGGTAGCCATAGCTCTAAGCTTTAATCTAGAGTTCCAAACTCTAATTAATTGTTCCATGTCCAACATGAACATCTTTGACCTAATTACAAGCATGTTGTGTTTATACTTCTAAAGTATCTTAACACAATTGATTAGTCTTATTCAACATTAAGCTATGTGATCATGCTGTTAGGTTTTATCTAGGTCCCAAGATCAAACAAGACATGAAATACATGTGTGAATACATCAAGGAGGTAGCGGAATACTCACATCGATCGGTTGAGACGAATCGGCAACAAACAAAATTGATTTTTCCCTTGCAAAAACGCAACTGCAGTGCAGTCCACTGCCTTGACAGTTTCAGTTTTGAGTCAAGTTTTGAGCTTCGAATCTTCGTCGAATGGTTCCCGACTCATGGGTGAACCTCCCTACCACCTTCGCAAGTCTCTCGGAGTGCTAGCTCTTCTTGATTTTGCCACAAAATCAAGCACATTGCTTCCCAAACTCACGCCCAAAATGAAGAAAACCAGTGAGCATTTTACTGCCCATTTGGGCGTGAATAATGAAAGAGAAAAGAGAGGAGGGAAAATGTGTATTAGGTTGTTAAATGATTTCTAAAATCACTTTATATATTTTTCTCAAAAATATTAAACAATTACTAATCAATTAATCAAAAATCAAAAGTAAATGCTTTACAACCACCAAACACTATTCCAACAACACACATCAACTATTCATTTTACTTTAATAAAGTGATGTGTGTCTTTCAATCAATCAATCACATCAATCAATCATATCACTCAAAGTGATATTTGATTTGACGCTTGATGTGACGAATGATTTGACGCTTGATGTGACTTGCATTTCCGCACTCGAATTCGAAATATGAATGCGCTCGCAATCACACTCGGGCTCGGGTTCACTAATTCTCAATTAGCGAATTTTTCGTCGCGTCGTAATTAAATGATTACGCCTAGCGAATTCACTATTCACGTCGCTAACGAATTAATTCTAAATTAATTCGTTTGCCCGAATTAAAATCTAATTTTAATTCTGCGTTGAAATCTAATTTCGTTTAATATATCGAATATATTAATTTAATCGATTAATTCCAAATTAATCATTTCCTCTCTTTAGACGATATTTTATCCTAGATAAAATATCTCCGTAACTAATCCCAGATTAATTTTCTCTCTCTCATCAAATTAATCCCAGATTAATAAATGTGCGAGTCATGCGTCATCGGTGGATCACTGGGAAGCGACCCATGAGATCCCCGGATATGTTGGCAGTAAATATGGTCGTCGGAGTATCCGAATCACGTACGTACCAAGTACTACGTTCTACCGATTTACGAGACAAGGTCGACTCCTAGCAAAGCACCAAGTCTACCCAATTCTCCGGACATATCCTTATAAGAATATCTAAGGATCTATATCAGGCGTAGTCTACTAAGTATTGTGTATATCGGCCCAGTATCGGATAGTCACGTGCTAGGGCTGGGGCTGGGGCTGGATAAGTGTCTGCCCCGTCCGAAGCACATGTCGGATGTCTGGTAACTAGTCTCTATAATCGGATATACATGACCTTGTCATAATATCCCGATGGCCGGCCAGCACTTAAGAGCACTAATACCGTATCCTGCGTGACATCATCTCCACTATGACTGGAGTGATACTTCCGTCTTGACATCACACCCAATACTCTACGATTCTCAATATACCCAGCATTGGCGTACACAGAACCTGTTACAGCCCTGGACGACCTCAACTAAAGTATATTGATTGTCGTAAGCATTAGCGGTGCAAGTCTCAAGTTAAGACCAAATACAACTACCCTGATGTCGGACTCCCATAGACACATAGTCATAATACCAATGGGATTCCGAGGGGTCTATCCAGAGCGAAGCTGTTTCCCGTACCATCGGTGAAACACAACCTCTTATCGCACTTGCATAAGTATCCTATACTTAAATATATGAGAACTATGCCGTTGTGCCCTCACAACACGCACAAGTGCAATACTAGTCTATTCCGCATTATCGATGTCCAGTCTCGATAATACTACGACTAGGGATATTTAATGATTAATCCTTCGTGGACTGATACTGTCTCATATCATCTCAATCCAGGAACTAATCATATGGACCTCTCTTCATTTATACATCTAAGGTGATCTAATCACAAATGATGAGAGCGTAATTTCCTTGTCACATAGTTAATTTGTACAACAACACTATGATCTGTACAAATAGTGACGATATGGGTCATATTATCCAACACATACATCTAATACACAAATAAACATAGCTTTGGAGAAGATCAAACATTACCAAGTAAGCTTGATGCAAGATCCAATCTACTTCTCCTTTTTGAAATTATTGAAGAACCTCCAAGGTGTGCAAGCTTGACTTCAAGATCCAATCTTGTTTCCAATGCTTCCAAGCTTCACTTCAAGATCCAATCTTGATTTCTCATAGATGAAATGTTTTAGAGACCTCACAAGCTTCTCTAAACACTTCTCTAACTTAGGCTAATCTCTCGAGAATTTGCTTATGCTTGTATTTGAACTTGTAATTAAAACATTCCTAAAGCTTGCTATTTATAGCAAAACTTAGACAATTTTTAATTAATAAAAGTTGTAATCAACTTTTAAGTGGGCTTAATCTAATTTGTCCAAATATGTATAATTAGGTGTGACTAATCTCCATTGTCTCCCACTTTAATTTAATACAATTAAATCAAGCCAAAGATTAGGAAATGGATTAGTTAAATGTTTGCCACATTGATTTAATCCAATTAAATCAAGCCCAAACCACCTATTATTACATACTTACAATTACCATAATATCCTCAAATGGTAGAGATAATTATGATTTTACAATTAAGCCCTTGTGTAATTATTGAATTAATCCAATTAGGTCAAAGCAAATAATCAATGTTATCAAATAACACTTAATTAGCTTAGTGATAATTATAATATCGATTATTATATTTTATCAAAAATAATCGGTTATCCAAGTGCTCAACGAGTACACTTCGTATTGGGACTATCTAAGTTCAGATACGTTCGTCATATAAGCCTCGCTAATATGTACGCAATTCGGCCACCTTTGAATTCACGAAGAACACGAACAACCTTTCTGAACTATACAAGTCGAGGTCAACACATATGTTTAACAATCCCTCCGTCGTAGGCTATCCGAGTTGTGCTTAGGAAACATAGAATATACCGTCAAGTTTCCAAGACGCACATCTCATGTCGACATGTCCACTATTCTTCATAACTGATGCGATCCACCCTAGGTGATCGACTTTGGCCAAAGATTTAAGAATCGTGACTTTACTAACATGGATACCTAAACCCCTTATGGTACACATACGGGCCGACGGATCCTATATTGCTTCACACTTGATTACTGTGTGCATCGGTCCACACCCAACGAACTTCTAGAGGTCAGACCATTAAAGGTTTCTGACATACATGGCATCTCAGTGTGGAGGATCTCACACAAAATCAATGTTATCCTATAGTCAAAGGATTACATATGCTACTCGACTCGAGGAGATTCCTATTGACGATGGTGTGTACTTCCAACTATTAGGAATCACCAATGAGTCATTCAGTATTCGCTCCAACGAATACCCACATGTCTATACGAGTTTCCGAATCTCATGGTACATCGCGTTAAACCATTGGAACTCTAATTCCAATATACGACATGTGCTAGTCTTCTAGGTTATAGGAATTCGACCGTATTCCAAAACCAACGACTAAGAATATTTACTTTAAGAATAGTTTACACATAGTGTCAAAACTATTCTAAGGTCGATGTCATTCTTAGCATAACGATACATCAATTTAATACGCGTAATGATAATACCATTAATAAGGTATGAAATGAAAAATATAGTTATTTTATTAATAAATAATAAAATGTACAATTCGGATTGACACTCCAAGCACCAACTCCATCAAACTCCCACTTGTTTAGTGCCAATCTGGATGGTACCGTAGTCCATCTCCTCCAAATGTTTATCGAATAACTTAGGAGGTAAGGCCTTTGTAAGCGGGTCTGCTATGTTGTCTTGTCCTTGAACCTTTAAGACCACTATGTCTTTTCGTTCAATTATCTCTCTATTTACGTGATATTTCCTTTCCACGTGTTTAGACTTGGAATGCGCCATCGGCTCATTAGCCTGCGCGATGGCTTCGTTATTATCACAGTATAATGGGATCGAATCCACAATACTAGGCACAACGCCAAGTTCTGTGATAAAATTTCTAATCCAAACAGCTTCTTTAGCAGCTTCTGAAGCCGCTATAAATTCCGCCTCAGTGGTGGAATCAGCTGTTGGGCCTTGCTTTGAACAACGCCAACTAATTGCACCACCGTTAAGGGTAAATATGTATCCTGATGTAGATTTTCTATCATCTGGATCTCCTTGGAAGTAGGAGTCTGTATAACCCTTAACTTGTAGCTCATCTTCTCCATATATCAGAAACTTATCCTTGGTGCCTTAAAGATATTTTAGGATATGTTTCACGGTTGTCCAATGATCATTACCTGGATCAGATTGATATCGGCTAGTCATACTGACGCCGAAACTGATGTCAGGTCTAGTACATAACATAACATACATTATACTTCCAATACAATAAGCATATGGCAAGTTAGACATCCTAACTCTCTCTTCCTCAGTTTGAGGTGTCATTTTCTTCGAAAGATGTATGCCGTATCGGAAAGGTACATTTGCTGCCTTGCAGTTGGTAAAACTGTACCTTTTTAACATTTTGTCTATGTACGTCGATTGTGACAACCCTATAAGCTTCATGAATCTATCTCGGTAGAGCGTTATACCTAGTATATAGGAAGCTTCACCCATATCTTTCATGGAGAAGTTCTTGCAAAGGTAGGCTTTCACACTTTGCATCATCCCTATATCATTTCCTATGATAAGGATGTCATCTACATACAAGACTAGGAAAACTATCATGCTCCCACTAACTTTCTTATAAACACATGGTTCTTCATCATTTTTTATGAATCCAGATAATCTAATTATCTCATCAAAACGACGATTCCAGCTTCGGGATGCCTGTTTAAGTCCATAAATAAACTTTTGGAGCTTACAAACCAAGTTTGAAGTCTCGCTGGATATGAAACCCTCTGGTTGTTCCATATAGATATCTTCTTCAAGGAATCCATTTAGGAAAGCGGTTTTCACATCCATCTGCCATATCTCATAGTCTTGATATGCAGCAATGGCTAAAAGAATCCTAATGGATTTTAGCATGGCTACTGGTGAAAAAGTTTCCTCATAGTCAATCCCAGGACGTTGAGTGTAACCTTTCGCTACCAGTCGGGCCTTAAAAGTTTCCACCTTTCCATCGGGCCCTCGTTTCCTTTTGTAAACCCATTTACAGCCAATAGGTTTAACTACTTCAGGAAGTTCAACTAAGTCTCAGACTTGATTGGCATGCATTGAATCAATTTCAGATTTCATGGCTTCCTACCATTTTCCCGAATCGATATCCAATATCGTTTCCTTATACGTAGTCAGATCTGTTTCCTCCAAGAAGAGAACATCAAGGCTCACATCGGATGTTAAAAATAGTCTTTCATGAGGCCTTGATATTCTATTCGACTTACGTAGAACCTGTGTTGTAGATCCTTCACCTAGTTGGATCTCTGGTTCCATATCAGGTTCCTTAATGTTGGGATCAAACTCATCAAGTTTAATCTCTCTACAATTCCCACTTTCTCTCAAAAATTGCTTTTCAAGAAAAGTTGCAAAGCGAACAACAAATACATTTCGTTGTTCGGAATCGTAGAATTGATATCCCATGGAATTATCAGGATATCCAACGAACCTATATTTATACCCCCTGGGTGCTAGTTTATCCCGCTGCGTAATTCTAACGTATGCAGGACAACCCCAAATCTTTAAATGCTTAAGACTTGGATTTCTACCGAACCATATCTGATAAGGGGTTGTAAAAAAACAACTTTCGATGGAACCCTATTAAGTATGTAGGCCGCAGTTTGTAAAACGTAACCCCAAAGGAAATAAGGAAGATCTGTATAGCTCATCATAGATCGCACCATATCCAATAAATTACGATTTCTACGCTCAGACACTCCGTTGTGTTGAGGTGTTCCTCGTGGGCTATATTGGGCGAGAATTCCATTCTCCTTTAAATAATTTTTGAATCTTCACTCATGTATTCACCACCTCGATCTGATCTAAGGCATTTGATAAATTTACTGGTTTATTTTTCTACTTCGTTTCGGAATATTTTGAACTTGTCAAATGTTTCCGACTTATGTTTCATCAGATAGACATATTCATATCTAGACTTGTCATCTGTGAAAGTCACAAAGTATGTGGAACCATCATGAGCGACATGATTTAATGGACCACACACATCACTGTGTATTAGCTCCAGTAAATCTTCAACCTTGAAAATGGTTCCTTTGTCATCTTTCCTTGGATACATGACTCACAAATCAGATAAGGATCTAAGGTAAGATTTTCAATCAAACCATCCTTCACCAATTTGGATAGACGTCTAACACCTATATGGCCCAATCTCATATGCCATAATTCAGTATTATTTAGTTCAGACTTCCTACTTGTATTTTTCTCTATATTAAAGACATCTCTACTTGTTTCCAAAACATAATGACTGTTTGATAAAGAACATTCACATTTTAATAAATTTTCTTTATCATACAAACATAAAGTTTCATCCTTAATGTTCATTTTATATCCCTCTTTATCTAATATAGGCAGTGATATTATTTGTCTGATAAGTGAGGGAATATAATAACAGTCATACAAATCTAATTTACATCTATTTGGAAGATCTAGAACAACAGTTCCTATGGCCTTGACATCCAATGTCTCGCCATTGCCAACTCTAAGCTGGATCTCTCTTTTATTCAGCCTTCGTTTAACCCTCATTTCCCGCAGGGAATTGCAAATATGAGTGAGACTGCCAGTGTCTAACATCCATCCACTATTTACATCTAAGGCTAATGAGATGTCAATAATTGGAAAAATACAAAGCGTACCTGAAGGCCATGTTTTAAGCTCTGGACAGTCCTTCTTCCATTGTCCAGACTTCTAGCATTGTAGACATTGATCATGAGCTACTTTCGGTTTTGCGCCATTGCGCTTCTTGGAGTTTTTCTTTGATATCTTCTTCTTCCCCATCTTAATTTTCTTTGACTTCCCAGAAGTCTTTGAAGAGCCAGCTCCACCATGGAGATACAATGTGGGGTTGCCTTTCTTCAAATCTTGCTCCGCCGTGCGTAACATGTTATGAAGTTCTTCGTATGTGGCTTGCATCGAATGCATATGGAAATTCAATACAAAACCAGTATAAGAACCAGGCAAATAAGACAGAATCAAATTACGCCTAACCTTTCATCAAACACATTGCCATGTCGTTCAAGATATCGAATTTGGTCAATCATGTTCAAAACATGAGTGCTGACAGCTCCTCCCTCCTTGAGTTTAACCCGGAACAGTTCCTTAGACCTTTGATAAAGTTACATCTCTTGATTTACGTCGAACAACTCCTTGAGTGTTCGCATGATGCTCCAAGCATCCGGTACTTCAATGTACTGTCTCAGCAAATCTGGAACCATCGATCCTAAGATGTAGGATTTCACATTTAGGTTATCATCCTTCCATCTATCAAAATTTTCTCGCTCTTCTGGAGTGGAGTCAGGATCGATATCAACAGGCAGTGGATTGGTAGTGACATAAGTCAACTTTTCATACTCCAAGACAATGCGTATGTTCATTTCCCATTCGAAATAGTTCTCAGCTCCTTTTAACTTATTGGAATCCAAAAGTTTCATCAATGGATTAGCGGCAGCCATCTACAAGACAATATTTTTGAGTAGTAGCAGAAAAATTTTCATTTCAAAAGTGATAACACTAATTGATGATGGAATTTTAAATCCATTCTCCTTTAAATAATTTTTGAATTCTTCACTCATGTATTCACCACCTCGATCTGATCTAAGGCATTTGATAAATTTACTGGTTTATTTTTCTACTTCGTTTCGGAATATTTTGAACTTGTCAAACGTTTCCGACTTATGTTTCATCAGATAGACATATTCATATCTAGACTTGTCATCTGTGAAAGTCACACAGTATGTGGAACCATCATGAGCGACATGATTTAATGGACCACACACATCACTGTGTATTAGCTCCAGTAAATCTTCAACCTTGAAAATGGTTCCTTGTCATCTTTCCTTGGATACATGACTCACAAATCATATAAGGATCTAAGGTAAGATTTTCAATCAAACCATCCTTCACCAATTTGGATAGACGTCTAACACCTATATGGCCCAATCTCATATGCCATAATTCAGTATTATTTAGTTCAGACTTCCTACTTGTATTTTTCTCTATATTAAAGACATCTCTACTTGTTTCCAAAACATAATGACTGTTTGATAAAGAACATTCACATTTTAATAAATTTTCTTTATCATACAAACATAAAGTTTCATCCTTAATGTTCATTTTATATCCCTCTTTATCTAATATAGGCAGTGATATTATTTGTCTGATAAGTGAGGGAATATAATAACAGTCATACAAATCTAATTTACATCTATTTGGAAGATCTAGAATAACAGTTCCTATGGCCTTGACATCCAATGTCTCGCCATTGCCAACTCTAAGCTGGATCTCTCTTTTATTCAGCCTTCGTTTAACCCTCATTTCCCGCAGGGAATTGCAAATATGAGTGGGACTGCCAGTGTCTAACATCCATCCACTATTTGCATCTAAGGCTAATGAGATGTCAATAATTGGAAAAATACAAAGCGTCTGAAGGTCATGTTTTAAGCTCTGGACAGTCCTTCTTCAATTGTCCAGACTTCTTGCATTGTAGACATTGATCATGAGCTACTTTCGGTTTTGCGCCATTGCGCTTCTTGGAGTTTTTCTTTGATATCTTCTTCTTCCCCATCTTAATTTTCTTTGACTTCCCATAAGTCTTTGAAGAGCCAGCTCCACCATGGAGATACAATGTGGGGTTGCCTTTCTTCAAATCTTGCTCCGCCGTGCGTAGCATGTTATGAAGTTCTTCGTATGTGGCTTGCATCGAATGCATATGGAAATTCAATACAAAACCAGTATAAGAACCAGACAAAGAAGACAAAATCAAATTACGACCTAACCTTTCATCAAACACAATGCCCTGTCGTTCAAGATATCGAATTTGGTCAATCATGTTCAAAACATGAGTGCTGACAGCTCATCCCTCCTTGAGTTTAACCCGGAACAGTTCCTTAGACCTTCGATAAAGTTACATCTCTTGATTTACGTCGAACAACTCCTTGAGTGTTCGCATGATGCTCCAAGCATCCGGTACTTCAATGTACTGTCTCAGTAAATCTGGAACCATCGATCCTAAGATGTAGGATTTCACCTTTAGGTTATCATCCTTCCATCTATCAAAATTTTCTCGCTCTTCTGGAGTGGAGTCAGGATCGATATCAACAGGCAGTGGATTGATAGTGACATAAGTCAACTTTTCATACTCCAAGACAAGGCGTATGTTCATTTCCCATTCGAAATAGTTCTCAGCTCCTTTTAACTTATTGGAATCCAAAAGTTTCATCAATGGATTAGCGGCAGCCATCTACAAGACAATATTTTTGAGTAGTAGCAGAAAAATTTTCATTTCAAAAGTGATAACACTAATTGATTATGGAATTTTAAATCCATTCTCCTTTAAATAATTTTTGAATTCTTCACTCATGTATTCACCACCTCGATCTGATCTAAGGCATTTGATAAATTTACTGGTTTATTTTTCTACTTCGTTTCGGAATATTTTGAACTTGTCAAATGTTTCCGACTTATGTTTCATCAGATAGACATATTCATATCTAGACTTGTCATCTGTGAAAGTCACAAAGTATGTGGAACCATCATGAGCGACATGATTTAATGGACCACACACATCACTGTGTATTAGCTCCAGTAAATCTTCAACCTTGAAAATGGTTCCTTTGTCATCTTTCCTTGGATACATGACTCACAAATCAGATAAGGATCTAAGGTAAGATTTTCAATCAAACCATCCTTCACCAATTTGGATAGACGTCTAACACCTATATGGCCCAATCTCATATGCCATAATTCAGTATTATTTAGTTCAGACTTCCTACTTGTATTTTTCTCAATATTAAAGACATCTCTACTTGTTTCCAAAACATAATGACTGTTTGATAAAGAACATTCACATTTTAATAAATTTTCTTTATCATACAAACATAAAGTTTCATCCTTAATGTTCATTTTATATCCCTCTTTATCTAATATAGGCAGTGATATTATTTGTCTGATAAGTGAGGGAATATAATAACAGTCATACAAATCTAATTTACATCTATTTGGAAGATCTAGAATAACAGTTCCTATGGCCTTGACATCCAATGTCTCGCCATTGCCAACTCTAAGCTGGATCTCTCTTTTATTCAGCCTTCATTTAACCCTCATTTCCCGCAGGGAATTGCAAATATGAGTGAGACTGCCAGTGTCTAACATCCATCCACTATTTGCATCTAAGGCTAATGAGATGTCAATAATTGGAAAAATACAAAGCGTACCTGAAGGCCATGTTTTAAGCTCTGGACAGTCCTTCTTCCATTGTCCAGACTTCTAGCATTGTAGACATTGATCATGAGCTACTTTCGGTTTTGCGCCATTGCGCTTCTTGGAGTTTTTCTTTGATATCTTCTTCTTCCCCATCTTAATTTTCTTTGACTTCCCAGAAGTCTTTGAAGAGCCAGCTCCACCATGGAGATACAATGTGGGGTTGCCTTTCTTCAAATCTTGCTCCGCCGTGCGTAGCATGTTATGAAGTTCTTCGTATGTGGCTTGCATCGAATACATATGGAAATTCAATACAAAACCAGTATAAGAACCAGGCAAATAAGACATAATCAAATTACGGCCTAACCTTTCATCAAACACAATGCCATGTCGTTCAAGATATCGAATTTTGTCAATCATGTTCAAAACATGAGTGCTGACAGCTCTCCCTCCTTGAGTTTAACCCGGAACAGTTCCTTAGACCTTTGATAAAGTTACATCTCTTGATTTACGTCGAACAACTCCTTGAGTGTTCGCATGATGCTCCAAGAATCTGGTACTTCAATGTACTGTCTCAGCAAATCTGGAACCATCGATCCTAAGATGTAGGATTTCACCTTTAGGTTATCATCCTTCCATCTATCAAAATTTTCTCGCTCTTCTGGAGTGGAGTCAGGATCGATATCAACAGGCAGTGGATTGGTAGTGACATAAGTCAACTTTGCATACTCCAAGACAATGCGTATGTTCATTTCCCATTCGAAATAGTTCTCAGCTCCTTTTAACTTATTGGAATCCAAAAGTTTCATCAATGAATTAGCGGCAGCCATCTACAAGACAATATTTTTGAGTAGTAGCAGAACAATTTTCATTTCAAAAGTGATAACACTAATTGATTATGGAATTTTAAATCTATCAGTGTCATCCCACTACTTTACGTAATTCCGTAATCTCCATTAACGGAAAAATAGAAATATTAAAATTTCATAGCGGGAAGCGGATCCCATGACATTTACTCACGCCTCACACTAATGACGATATTGGCCTTTGTAAACTCATTAGGTATACCTTCAAGGTCAATCACTTCATGTGACTCCTGGTTTGGTCCTGAACCGTTTCTTATCCTTACACTAATGACGATATTGGATTAAGACGTGTTCTAGGTGTATACTTGTCAATGTGCACTAATGAGCTTCGTATGTACACCCTCACACTAATGACGATATTGGAAGACTACGTTAACTCATCACGCTACATCTAATGTTTTAACCGGAGCGACCTAAGTTCTGAGCACTTATACCCTCACACTAATGACGATATTGGATATAAGTAGTAAGAACTCATTCATCTCCGTATTGACAAGACAGACCATCCAATAATGCTCCAACATTATTAATATTATTACTTAAAAGTAATCACCTAATCACGTGAGATTTATGACAATCAAGTCATTAACTTAATTAGGTCAGTTTTAATTTAAAACATGCAATACATATCTAATATGTCTTATGCATAATTAAATTAAAATTGATATGGCATAGATTTAAAATATGTGTTGTGTGGTTAAGCCTTTGCTACTGATACCATTCTGTTGGGGCAGTTGTGGAACCCCTAGGGTCGGATCGGTGCCCCGAGCAGCAGAAATGGGTCTAACCCATAGATATCAAGTATGGGTATAATTTTAAATCATTTGATGAAATAATATATTCCATTACGAGTGTATAGGAAAACATCAGGACTGAATCAGAGTCAGGAAACTCCAAAATGAACAAAAACAAAATTATAGTGCCATACGTGAGTACGCGCGTGCTACAGTACGCGCTACACTGTAGCATACAGGTCTTAATTTTTTTTTTTTTGCTCAGCTCACTGGAACACACTTTCCAGTGAGCTAATGCAATTATGGTCTATTACTCTAATTGCTTCCGGTCTTCCCTAAACACTTAAAAATAATTTTTAATTTCAAAACCAACATAAACACATGTTATAGAATAAAAATCTAATTTTTCAAAATATCAAAATATTTTTCCAAAAACATAAATTTAATCTAAATACGCATTAGCGTAAATTTTGAATCCATTACACAAACCATTTTAGATTCCCAATTACGAAATGTCCCATGAACAATTCTGGTCCACCTAAAGGTGGTCAAGCGAATCTGGAATGGTAGCCATAGCTCTAAGCTTTAATCTAGAGTTCCAAACTCTAATTAATTGTTCCGTGTCCAACATGAACATCTTTGACCTAATTACAAGCATGTTATGTTTATACTTCTAAAGTATCCTAACACAATTGATTAGCCTTATTCAACATTAAGGTATGTGATCATGCATCTAATACACAAATAAACATAGCTTTGGAGAAGATCAAACATTACCTAGTAAGTTTGATGCAAGATCCAATCTACTTCTCATTGTTGAAATTATTGAAGAACCTCCAAGGTGTGCAAGCTTGACTTCAAGATCCAATCTTGTTTCCAATGCTTCCAAGCTTCACTTCAAGATCCAATCTTGATTTCTCATAGATGAAATGTTGTAGAGACCTCACAAGCTTCTCTAAACACTTCTCTAACTTAGGCTAATCTCTCGAGAATTTGCTTATGCTTGTATTTGAACTTGTAATTAAAACATTCCTAAAGCTTGCTATTTATAGCAAAACTTATGCAATTTTTAATTAATAAAAGTTGTAATCAACTTTTAAGTGGGCTTAATCTAATTTGTCCAAATATGTATAATTAGGTGTGACTAATCTCCATTGTCTCCCACTTTAATTTAATACAATTAAATCAAGACAAAGATTAGGAAATGGATTAGTTAAATGTTTGCCACCTTGATTTAATCCAATTAAATCAAGGCAAAACCACCTATTATTACATACTTACAATTACCATAATATCCTCAAATGGTAGAGATAATTATGATTTTACAATTAAACCCTTGTGTAATTATTGAATTAATCTAATTAGGTCAAAGTAAATAATCAATGTTATCCAATAACACTTGATTATCTTAGTTGATAATTATAATATTGAATATTATATTCTATAAAAAATAATCGGCTACCCAAGTGCTCAACGAGTACACTTCATATTGGGACTCTCTAAGTTCAGATACATTCGTCATATAAGCCTAGCTAATATGTACGCAATTCGGCCACCTCCGAATTCACGAAGAACACGAACGACCTTTCTGAACTATACAAGTCGAGGTCATCACATATGTTTAACAATCCCTCTGTCGTAGGCTATCCGAGTTGTGCTTAGGAAACATAGAATATACCGTCAAGTTTCCAAGACGCACATCTCATGTCGATATGTCCACGATTCTTCATAACTGATGCGATCCACCCTAGGTGATCGACTTTAGCCAAAGATTTAAGAATCGTGACTTTACTAACATGGATACCTAAACCCTTTTATGGTACACATACGGGCCGACGGATCCTATCTTGCTTCGCACTTGATTACTGTGTGCATCGGTCCACACCCAACGAACATCTAGAGGCCAGACCATGAAAGGTTTCTGACATACATGGCATTTAAGTGTGGAGGATCTCACACAAAATCAATTCTATCCTATAGTCAAAGGATTACATATGCTACTCGACTC
The DNA here is from genome assembly GCA_019454045.1 of Zanthoxylum bungeanum. NCBI lineage: Eukaryota > Viridiplantae > Streptophyta > Magnoliopsida > Sapindales > Rutaceae > Zanthoxylum > Zanthoxylum bungeanum. The sequence continues at coordinate 543,814 of SKCR01031736.1, read as the reverse complement.
AGGAGATTCCTATTGACGATGGTGTGTACTTCCAACTATTAGGAATCCCCAATGAGTCATTCAGTATTCGCTCCAACGAATACCCACATGTCTATACGAGTTTCCAAAACTCATGGTACATCGCGTTAAACCATTGGAACTCCAATTCTAATATACGACATGTGCTAGTCTTATAGGTTATAAGAATTCGACCGTATTCCAAAACCAACGACTAAGAATATTTACTTTAAGAATAGTTTACACCTAGTGTCAAAACTATTCTAAGGTTGATGTCATTCTTAGCATAATTATACATAAATTTAATACTCGTAATGACAATACCATTAATAGTGTATGAAATGAAAAATATAGTTATTTTATTAATAAATAATAAAATGTACAATTCGGATTGGCACTCTAAGGACCAACTCCATCAGAAAGAATATGGTATTCTTTCACTGTAGACTCTTCCCGGAACACCTCAATTTGACGGTGTGTCCGAACGGAGAAACCGAACTTTATTGGACATGGTAAGGTTTATGATGAGTCGCTCTGAGCTACCAATTTCCTTCTGAGGATACGCATTAAACAGTGCAATACTTATTTTGAATAAGGTTCCATGAAAATCTGTTAGACAGACTTCATATTAGATATGAACAGGAAAGAAACCATGTTTCTCATTCCTGAAGATTTGGGAATGCTGGGCATACTCTAAACGCTTGGATGATACCAAACTAGAACCCAAATCGGATAAGTGCCTATTTGTAGGTTGTCATAGGGAAACCAAAGTATAGTACTTATACAACTCACAAGAGAACAATGTAATTGTTGCTCTCCATGCGGCTTTCCTAAGAGGAATTCCTATTTGTAGTGATAAGTGGGAGGAAAGTAAAACTCGATGAAAATTAGAGTAATACTGTTCCAGGCACTGAGTCCTCACGGAACACCAACAGTTCATCAGTGATGAAACTGTACCAATAATCTTCGAATACAAAATAACCGCGTAGATCGGAGAGAGTTAGAAAACAACCTGGGAGGTATGGGTTTCTGATTTCACCTCATGTAGATATCGATCTTATTGAGGAAGACGAACCGACTACGTATGAGGAAGTGATACAAGGTATCAAATCCTTTTTTTTTTGGCAAAGTGCCATGAAGTCCGAGATGGATTCCATGTATACAACCAAGTTTGGATACTGGTTAATGTACCAGAAGGCATTGTGTCTATTGGTCGCAAATGGGTCTTCATGGTGAAGATAAATGTGGATGGCAACATATAAATGTTCACAGCTAGGCTTGTACAGAAAGGGTATCGTCAACGACATAGTGTCGACTATAATGAAATTTTTTCACCTGTTACCATGATTAAATCCATTCGGATAATGTTTGCTAATGCTGCATATTTCATTTATGAAAAATGACAGTTGAACGTCAAAAACCGCTTTCCTTAAACGGAAACCTTTTGGAGGATATTTACAACATCCTGACGGTTTTGTCGTGCCGGAACATGCAAACAAGATTTGCAAGTTAAATCGATCCATTTATGGATTGAAACAAGCATAACGTTCTTAAAACCAACGTTTTGATGAGATCATAATGGTTTATGGTTTCATTCAAAACGAATATGATTATTGTGTATATAAGAAGGTTAGTGGGAGCAAACTGACAATGAATGTCCTATAAGTTGATGATATATTGCTTCTTAGCAATAACATTCCCATAATATAATCAGTGAAAGCTTGGCTTTCATTAAAATTCTCCATGAAATTCCTGGAAGAAGCATGCTTTATTCTAGGAATAAAGATCTACTGGGATAGATCTAGAAAGCTGCTGACACTCTCTCAGTGTTCGTACGTTTTGATATGTACGTGACCTGATGTCTCGTATGCTTTGAGCATCTGTAGATGCAATCAGGTCAATCCAAGTGATGGTCACTGGATTAAAGTTAAGAACATCATTGAGTATCTTAGATGAACCAATGATGCTTTCTGAGAATATGGGGAAAGGATAACTTGAGGTTACTAGGTTCACCGCTGTAAGTTTCCAAACCGATAAAGACGACTTTAAGTCGCAATAAGGGTACATATTTAGTTTGAATAATGAAACAGTGAGCTAGAAATCTTCCAAGCAAGATATTGTTGCCGAATAAATAAAAAAAACGGAACATTGCTGCAGCTGAGGCAGCAAAAGAAGCATTTTTGGATCTATATAATCCTAATTGGATTAGGAGTAGTTCTGTTAGCAGCTGGGCTGGGCTACATCACAAGCTAAAGAACCACGGTCTCATTAATGATCCAAGTATGTACTTCAACTAATTCATCTGATTCGTTCGATCATACATCGTGGCGATGTGATGATCGAATAAATTGCATCAGATGATAACCTTGCAAATCCACTGACGAAAGCTGTTTCTCAGCTGAAGATTGAGCGACCAGTACATAGTTCAGGTGTAGAACACTTGAGTGATTGGCTATAGGCTAAGTGGGAGATTGTTGAACAATTATGACCCATAATATCACTATTTGTACATAACATGGTATTGTTGTACAAATTAACTATGTGACAAAGGAAATTGCTCTTTTATTATTTTTTAATTAGATTACTTGGATATATAAATGATAAAAGTCCATATGATTAGTACCGGATTAATAAGATATGAGACAATATTAATCCACATAAGGTTTAATCATTAAATATCTTTAGTCGTAGTATTATCAAGACTGGACATCGATAATGCGGAATAGTCTAGTATTACACTTGTGCGTGTTATGGAAGCGTAACGACATAGTTCTCATATATTGGGAATTGGATACTCATGCAAGTGTAATAGAAGGTTCTGTTTACCGATGGTACGGAAACAGCTTCGCTCTGGATAGACCCATCGGAATCTCATTGGTAGTATGGCTATATATCTATGGGAATCCGAATCAGGGTAGGTGTATTTGGTCTTAACCTAAGACTTGCATCGCTAATACTTGCCCATGGCTTCAACAGGTTCTGTGTACGCCTCTTCTAGGTATACTGAGAATCGTAGTGCATTGTTTATGATGTCAAGATGGAAGTATCACTTCAGTCATATGGAAATGATGATCACGTAGGATACGGAACTAGTACTCTTTAGTACTGCAATCATCGGGATAATATGACCAGGTCATGATTATCCGATTATAGAGACTAGTTACTAGAGATCCGATATATGCTTCGTACGGGGAAGACATAATTCCAGCCCTAGGCCTAGCATGTGATATCCGATACTGGATCGTAATACGCAATACTTGGTATACTACGCTTGATATAGATTATGTATTCCTTAAAAAAAATATTTATGGAGAATTGGGTAGGCACGGTGCTTTGCTAGAAGCCAACCATGTCTTGTAAATCGGTAAAAATATGGTACGGGGTACGCACGTGTTTAGATAGTCCGACAATCGGATTTCCTACCAACATATCCAAGGATCTCATGGGTCGCTTCCCGAAGATTCACCGATGATATTTGACTCGAACAGAATTAATCTCGGATTAATTATGAGAGAGAGAAAATTAATCTAGGATTAATTACAGCGAGAATTTATCTGAGATAAAATTCGAATAGTAGAGAGAGAATGATTAATTTGGAATTAATCGATTAAATAATATATTCGATATATTAAATGAAATTAGATTTCATAGCGGAATTAAAATTGGATTTTAATTCGGGCAAACGAATAAATTTAGAATTAATTCGCAAGCGACTTTCGTAATGATTTTGTGAGACATTATTATTTAATTGAATTTGATTTAATTAAGTCGCAATAGAAAATTCGTTAATTCGGAATTAACGAACCTGGGCCCGAAATGTGTTTTGCGGGCCCACTCGGATTTTGAATTTAAAGTGGGGCCCACCTAGTCACATCACTAGTCAACTTTATACACTTTTGGTTGATAGAAGTTGGTAGAGATTTTGGTAGCTTGTAAAACACATTACCTTGATTTGTGAAAGACATATACCAACTTGATTTTTTGGTAAATGTTAATTTGATTTTAGAAATCATATACACAACACAAGAATTGAAAAACTCCTATCTCTCTCCCAATTCCTCCCATTTGCCGTGAGCCTCCATCTCCTAGAAAGAAATTTTGTTGCAATTTTTCTTCTTGCTAGCACATTAAAGGAGTCAACAAAGGTGTTATGGAAACTAATCCCAAGGGTTTGGAACACACTTTGGAAGCTTGGAGCTCAACATTCATACAAAAGGATTCAAAAGTTTTGTAATATCTACATCCAAGTAAACCGATCAATGTAAGTTTTTCCGCAACTTCTTTGAGTATTCACACCAATTTCATGTGAGAAGATCCTTGGCATGTTCTAGGAACCCAACACATCATCCCACTGCTTCATTGTCCTCAATGACTCGATCATCTTTCTTGGTGCGTAAGCTCATTTGAAATGATGCACAAAGGACTTTCGCAACTGTGAATCTGCTAACACTTCTGGGCATCAAGTTTTTGAACCATAAACTGGTAGGTCCTCCCAACGTTGGTGTGAATATCTTACAAATTGCCTGCCCAACCATGCACTGAATCTCCATAAGCAGCATAAGTTTCTCCGTATGTGACTTAGAGTCAGTATTACCCTTGTACACATCTATCGTGGGCATGATAAACCTTTTTTTAAACTCCGCATCCAGGATCTCCTTTGCAAAAAGAGATTCTGTATCCAAATCCTGATCTTCACAAGCACCCCCTCACGTTCCTTTCTCCAATATCCTCTTCTCTTGATTGAACCAATTCCTTCAATGGCTCTCCAGATTTCCCTGTCTCCTGTTGGAGACCTCCTCATAGTCATCTTCTCGACCATGGTGTTTCCTCGAACGCGGAGCTCATTTCTCTCGCTCCTGATATCGTCACGAATTATATTCCACATGATAAGGGCTTCTACTTTTGCCTGTGTCATGCCTCTCCAGAGAGGCTCTTCCAATGCATTTCACTAGCCATAACCACCGATATCACCTTGTGTTGTTTCCTCGTTCTGACCTTTGTTCCCATCTCTAACAACTATTCTCTTTCCACTGGCGATCTCTTCTCTCCTTTGACTAGGCCTCGCATGAGCTTATTCTCCTGCCATTTTCTTCAACCTCTCAATCTTCTCTATCATTGCCTTCATGAAGGTTCTAGTTTGGTCCCCATCTTCTTTGTCTTTCTCTCTTTCCTCCCACAGACTATCCTTCATTTTTTACATCCAATATGCTATCGATGCCTCATGCCTTATGTGATTTCCATCTTCTGCCATTGTCTTAGTTTGTTGGCTATTTTTCATACTAATTCTCACAGACGATGCCAGCTGTTGACGATTATTTTTCATTCTAAGGGCAGTATAAAAACTCACATCTCGAACAAACCTCCATAAACTATGAATTTATTTGGTTAGTGGGAACAACACAAACTTAGCAAAAGAAAAATCATCACAGAAGTAATATTTACATGGTCCGGTGGAGAATGGCTACAACCTACGTCGACGGGAAAAAATGGGAATGCTTTTATTAGTCTCGGAGTAAATACCGACCTAATCACATAACAAAGGACTTATACAAGGTTTACAGTAAATAACAGTTTGCCAAATAACAAGAAGATGTGGATGATTATTTGTTCGACGTCACAAAGTCTTCCGAGTTATGTCTCGTTACCAACAGAAACTAGTATGGGCTAGACTCACAAAACTAATCCTTAAACACTTTAGAGATTAAAGTCACATGAGGTTTTCTTTTATTTTTCTTCTTGTTCTTATTTTTATTTTTTTTTCAACACTTGAGAGAGTTTTCAAGAAGAAGAGATGGAAGCTAGGGTTAGAATGAAAAGTCTTCCCAAAAGAGAATAATTTTTTCTTTTTTACTTAGGGTTATTTTATTTTCAAAAAAAAAACCTTTTCCCATTTCCATAATATGCAAGTTTCGGCCATAGGTAATTTTTTTATTAATTTTTATAACATCTAATTCAATTACCATAATGGAAAAAATGTTACAAAAACAAAAAAGGTTAATGCCTTTAAAATTTGTAACTTCCAAATTAAATCCAAGAGTTATGCAACCCAGCATAACTCACTAAGGGTTTCCAGATTTAATGCAAGAGTTTTGCAACCGGGCATAACTCACCTAGGGTTTCCAAAACCTAAGATTGGAAATTCCAAATTTGGCCTCATTAAATTATATCATATATAATTTAATATTATACATTCAATAATTATCATATAATTATTAAAATCATATATTAACTCTTAATATATAGTTTCAAGTGTGACAAAATAATATTATTAATCATATTAATAATATTTTCATTTGTGAATATATAATTGGACTATGCAATTATACTAAATCCGCTACAGTATATTGTGTCAGGTCCTCCTAGAACGTGCCAAGGATCTATTAAGCATAAAAAGTGTGAATAATCAAAGTAAGATTGCGGAAAAATACATACAATGATCGGTTATGGCGGTTTTGGAGATAACAAAAATTTGCTTTCTTTTGTATGAATGTTGAGCTCCAAGTCCTCATTTGAATTCCAAACTCAATGGTTAGTGTCCATAACACCTTTGTTGACTCATTTGATGTGCTAGCATGCAAGATTTTTGAATAAAAAATCATCAAACATGAACCCCAGGTTCACGCCACTTTGAGAGTGAGAGATGGGAGAGTTTCAGTCATTGCATCAATGAGAGAGAGAGTGTGTGTTAACTTGTTTTGATTTTCCAAAATCAATATATCAAATACCAAATTTCCAAAAGTTGGTATTAGTCATTCAAAATGAAAATATAAAATAAAGCTTGAGTGTAGAGATTGTTTTATATGTTGAAAAAGCAATCAAAGGCTTACACTTTATTTCAACCACTTTCATCACAAGTCAAAAGTGTGATGTAAGTAAAGTGGGTCCCACCACTTGCAAATTTCGAATTTAAGTCGAACAATCTCAACGCGCAACTTCGCTCGGGCTCGGGTTCATTAATTTCGAATTAACTAATTTTCCGTTACGACTTAATTAAATCAAATTTAATTAAATAATAATGCCTCGCAAAATTATTACGACAGTCGCTCGCGAATTCATTCTAAATTAATTCATTCGCCCGAATTAAAATCCAATTTTAATTCCACTTTGAAATCTAATTTCATTTAATATATCGAAATATTATTTAATCGATTAATTCCAAATTAATCGTTCTCTCTCTACAATTTGAATTTTATCCCAGATAAATTCTTTCTGCAATTAATCCTAGATTAATTTTCTCTCTCTCATAATTAATCCAAGATTAATTCTATTTGAGTCAAACGTTACCAGTGAATCTTTGGGAAGCGACCCATGAGATCCCTGGATATGTTGGCAGTAAATATGGTCGTCGGACTATCCGAACACGTGCGTACCTCGTACCACGTTCGTACCGATTTACAAGACATGGTAGCTTCTAGTAAAGCATCGTGCCTACCCAATTCTCCAGAAATATTCTTTTAAGGAATATGTAATTTTTGTCAGGCGTTGTATACATAGTATTGCGTATTACGATCCAGTATCGGATGTCACATGCTAGGCCTGAGACTGGAATTGTGTCTACGAAGCATATATCAGATCATTAGCAACTAGTCTATTTAATCGGATAATCATGACCTTGTCATATTATCCCGATAGCTGCAGCATATTAGAGAGTACCGGTTATGTACTCTTGCGTGATCATCATCTCCATACGACTGAAGTGATACTTCAATCTTGACATCACACCCAATACACTACGATTCTCAGTATACCCAGAAAAGACATACACAGAACCTGTTATAGCCCCGGACGACCAAAAAAAAGTATATTGATTGTCGCAAGTATTAGCGATGCAAGTCTCAGGTTAAGACCAAATACACCTACCCTAATTCGGATTCACATAGACACATAGTCACACTACCAATGGGATTCTGATGGGTCTATCCAGAGCGAAGCTGTTTCCATACCATCGACAAATACAACCTCTTATCAAACTTGTATAAGTATCCAATACTTAAATATATGAGAACTATGTCGTTACGCTTCCATAACACGCACAAGTGCAATACTAGTCTATTCCGTATTATCGATGTCCAGTCTCGATAATACTACGACTAGGGATATTTAATGATTAAACCTTATGTGGATTAATAATGTCTCATATCTTATTAATCTGGTACTAATCATATGGACTTTTATCATTTATATATCCCGATAATCCAATTACAAATGATAAAAGAGCAATTTCCTTTGTCACATAGTTAATTTGTACAACAACACCATGTTCTGTACAAATAGTGATGCTATGGGTCATAATTGTCCAACAATCTCCCACTTGGCCTATAGCCAATCACTCAAGTGTCCTACACCTGAACTATGTACGGGTCGCTCAAACTTCTGTTGAGAAACAGCTTTCGTCAGCGGATTTACAAGGTTATCATCTGATGTGATTTATTCGATCATCACATCACCACGATTTATGATTTTATGAATCAGATGAAATAATTGAAGTACATACTTGGATCGTTGATGAGACCGCGGTTCCTTAGCCTGTGCTGTAGCCCGGCTCAGCTGCTAACAGAACTTCACCTAATCCAATTAGGATTATATAAATCCAAAATGCTTCTTTTGCTGCCTCAGCTGCAGTAATGTTCCGCTTTTGTTATTTATTCGGCAACAATATCTTGCTTGGAAGATTTCCAGCTTACTAATCTGTTATTCAAACTAAATATGTACCCTTATTGCGACTTAAAGTCGTCTTTGTCGGTTTGGAAACTTGTAGCGGTGAACCTAGTCACCTCAAGCTCTCATTTCCCCATATTCCCAGAAAGCATCCTTAGTTCGTCCAAGATACTCAAGAATGTTTTTGGCATCAATCCAGTGACCATCACCTGGATTAGCCTTATTGCGTCTTCATATGCTCAAAGCATATGAGACATCGGGACATATACATTTCAAAAACGTACAAGCTCTGGGAGGGTTGTCAGCAGCTTTCTAGATCTATCCTAGTAGATCTTTATTCCTAGAATAAAGTCTGCTTCTCCCAGGTATTTCATGGAGAATTTTAATGAAAGCCAAGCTTTCACCGATAATATTATGGGAATGTTATTGCTAAGAAGCAATACATCATCAACTTATATGACATTCATTGCCAGTGCGCTCTCACTAACCTTCTAATATACACAAGAACCATCTTCGTTTTGAATTAAATCATTTATCATTATGTTTTATCAAAACGTTGGTTCCAAGAACGCTATGCTTGCTTCAATCCATAAATGGATCGATTTAACTTGCAAACCTTGTTTTTTTTTGTTTTGGTACGACAAAACCGTCATGATGTTGATAAACATCCTCCAAAATGTTTCTGTTAAGGAAAGCAGTTTTGATATCTATGTTCCATATTTCATAAATGAAATATGCAACATTAGCAAGCATTATCCAAATAGATTTTATCATGGCAACAAGTGAAAAAATTTCATCTTTATCAACATCATGTTGATGACGATACCCTTTCGCTACAAGCATAGCCTTGTACGTTTGTATGTTGCCATCCATGTATGTTTTCTTTGAAGACCTATATAGTACCAATAGGCACAATACCTTATGGTACATCAACCAGTGTCCAAACTTAGTTGGTATACATGTAATCCATTTCGGACTTCATGGCACTTTACCATAAAAGGAGTCGATACCTTGTATCACTTCCTCATACGTAGCCGGTTTGTCTTCCTCATAAGATTGATATCTATATGAGGTGAAATCAGAAACCCATACCTCCCAGGTTATTTTCTGACTCTCTTCGACCTACGCAGTTCTTGTGTATTCGAAGATTATTGGTGCAGTTTCATCCCTGATGAACTGTTGGTGTTCCGTGAGGACTCGGTGCCTGGAACAGTATTACTCCGATTTTCATCGAGTTTTACTTTCCTCCCACTTACCACTGCATATAGGAATTCCTCTTAGGAAAAACGCATGGAGAGTAACAATTACATTGTTCTCTTGTGAGTTGTATAAGTACTATACTTTGGTTTCCCTATGACAACCTTAAAATGGGCACTTATCCGATTTGGGTTCCAGTTTGGTACTATCCAAACATTTATCGTATGCCCAACATTCCCAAATCTTCAGGAATGAGAAACCCGGTTTCTTTCCTGTTCATATCTAATATGAAGTCTGTCTAACAGATTTTCATGGAACCTTATTCAAAATAAATATTGCACTATTTAATGTGTATCCTCAGAATGAAATTGGTAGTTTAGAGCGACTCATCATTAACCTTACCATTTCCAACAAAGTTTGGTTTGTTTGTTCGGACACACCGTCAAATTGAGATGTCCCGTGAAGAGTCCACTGTGAAAGAATACCATACTCTTTCAAGTAATCTTGAAACTCATATCTTTAAGTATTTTACTTTATGGTCCGACCGTAATGTTTTTAATACTTTTACCAGTCTGTTTTCTTACTTCGTGTCGAAATTCTTTGAATTACTTAAAAGTTTCTGACTTGTGTTTCATAAGATACACATAACCATAACACGATGCCACATCTGTGAAGGTTACGAAGTATTCATATCCACGTCTAGCCTAGCTAGACATGGGCCCACTTACGTCACTATGAACGAGGGCTAACATATCGGTGGCATTTACACTTTTACCAGGTAAAAGGTGTTTTATGCACTTTGCCTAATTAAACTAGATTCGTAGACATCATTTGAATTAGAATCAAATATGTCATAGTATCCACTCTTCAAAAGTGTGGATATACGAGTCTTGTTAATGTGTCCCAGACAACAATGCCACAAAAAATTCTCATCTGATTAATTCAGTTTGAGCTATTTGTTTGTCATGTTATATATTTGAGATTCATTTATATTCTAAATATAAATACTATTATTCACATCTAATGTGTTTATCTCAATATCATCTTTATAAACAAAACATTTAGTGTCTAGAATATAAAGGTATACCCGCAACGAGTTAAACTAGATACAAATATAATGTTCCTAGTCAAACTAGATACATTATAACAGTCTCCTAATTTAAGTACATGCCCAAATGGCAGTTCCAAAACTTAGGTTTCTACGGCCAAAACAGTGACTCTCGTCATGTTTCCAACTTGTAGGTCGATCTCATCTGAAGCCAGTATCCTGCTCATCAGCAGAAGCCGCACATCAGTACATATTTACGTACCACATCCAGTATAAAATCCAATTTTAAAACCAGTAGTGGATACGTATATTACAATAACAAACATATCTGAAGTCGGAGCCTTGCCCCACCTTCACTTCCTTCATGTCTGCCTTGTCCATACGACAGCCACGCTTCCAGTGACTCCGTTTACTACAGTTTAGGCAGACATCTTGGGATATGTCATTTGTCTTCCCAGAAAACTGTAATGATTTTGCCTTTGCCCCTTTTTCTTCACACCCTCAGAAGCCTTCGGTCAAGCCTTGGCCTTCTGGGATGTCGTAGTAAGATGCGCCTTGCGCTTCTTGCCCTTTTGGAAGCTCTGACTCTTCCTCCTTGAGTATAGCCATAAACTCTCCAAGATTTTTTCCCTTGGTTCATAATGAACTTGCCCCAGCATTCGAGCAAAGACTGTAAGATCAAATCTTTGGAAGTCTCGGCCTCGTAGGTAATGCCCAGCTAACCTAGCTGTTCGATGTCAGTAATCATCTGCGACACCCAGTGTTCGACAGACGTACCTTCTGACATACGCGAACGAAAGAGCTTCTTTTGCAATTCATACTTCTAAGATCTAAGGTTAGATCTATGAAGATCCTTTAATTTCAATATCATGGTATAAGGATCTAATCCTTAGTTCTGATGACGAAATTAAAGAGTCATTGCAGCAAGCATAACGGATTGAGCACTAAAGTTATCATCACGATGAGTCTTCCTAAGCTCATGTTCTACTATTTGCTCAACTCCGGGCTCAGGCTCGAAAGGTCACTCTATCAAATAAAGTAACTTCTCGGCACTCAGGACTATCTTGAGATTCATTTCCCAATATGAAAAAATTAAAGCCGTAAAAGACATTTTCTCCTAGGATTGTGTCCTTTGACGCTAATCTTTCCAGTTCTAATGATTGCTATAGTCCAACTATCCAATCAACTATTTCGGGTACAATCAAATGTAATGATTACTATAATCTAACTATATAACCAACTATAAATGATCGGTTAAATTCAAATGTATTGATTACTATAATCCAATTATATAAAGAACTATAAATGAAGTAGTTTGAATACAGTTCAACTATCAAATTAAAATAACAATTGATTATTAGTCAAACTAATATATATTTATATTTAAAAATTAATGACGAAAAATGAAATGAGCGCGTATTGGCAAGTATCTAAACGAAATTGCAAATTTAATACTTGTCTCCCACTATTTTTCGGCGAGCCTCTAACTCTCTGTGGAGTACTCAGGAAACCTAGTTTTCTAGTGGGCTAGGATCCCGTTAAATAACACACAACCTTGACTTTGGCCAACAAATTGTATGAAACTTAACTAGGTAGATCTCTAAAATCAATTGGATCTCATCCAATTCCTAGATCCAGTAGGTGGAACTCCAAGTCTGAAACATATATCCAATATATTCCCTAATCTTTTTCCTATGTATCAACTAAGCCTTGGTTTTGGCTCAACAAGCTTAATGAAACCAGTTAAGCGTGACCCATTGACAGTGGGAAAGCTTCGTAATCGAGGCAGATAAACAAGAAGTGACCTTGACTTTTGCCAACAAATCAAAACTTGCCCAAGACGTACGATATGGAACAAAGTTTTCGTGATTCAAACACATCCACGATGGACAAAGGTCTTGACTTTAGCCAACAAACCAATGCCAATCTTGGATCTTGAGAGAGAATCACTCAATGGAAGGAAAAACACTTAATATGAAATGAGGGTTTTTGTCTCGATTTGGCAACCAATTTATTATCTTTAATTAGATCTTATTATACACCCTTAAGCATGCATTCTAAAAGCATAATAAGGCGCGATAAAATTAATAATGATATGCGGATGGATATACAATAAATTGTTCATAGAACAAATCTTTCCATTTCCTGTCCCCGACTAGCACTATTCTAACTTCTACCCAATTACATAAGACATTAAAGAAACCTCATTTACATTGAGGGGAATTGGTGAGAAAAGAATTACAAAGAGTCAAGAGATAAAGGCTGGACATTGAGGTCCAATTTAATAAATTCTAAATTTATTACAACAATTTCCAAAATTGCCCTCACCCTTCTAATATTCATCTGATATACATTATTCATTCATACATCCAAGTATTCACACAAAGTATGTTATTCAATCAATCTAATCCAATTAATTAATCTTTGAATTAATGACCATTCAATGTTCAAACAACGATTTGATTTGCGCGAGTCCAACTCGTTTAAGAATAAATACTCAAAGTACGTATTCTTGAATTATATCGAACTACAATTTCAAATCCAATTTAAATTATATTCAATATTAATTCATATTTAATTCCAAATTAAATAATTACACTTTTAATAGTGTCTTTTAGACTTGGATTCCAAATCCAATCTTTATGGGTCTCAAATGCCCAATTAGTATCTAATGCTATTCAATTAAAGTCCAATGGGCTTTTAATTAATTCTTTAGGCATGAGCTTTGGCAATTATGGGTCAAACCCAAGATGACAAGGCCCAATTAGGAATCACCCTATGCCAAAAATCAATTTAGGCCCATTAGGCCCAATTAAAAATTTAAAGGCCCAATTATCATATTTGGACTTTATGAAAATGGTTTTAGGCCCAATTGGATCCAACCAATTATCCTAAACCAAACTTGGCCCAACCAAGCCCATTAAGCCCAAATACAATAAATTAAATTAACTCATTATTCCAAATTACAAATTAATTCAATTAAAGTGTAATTACCATAAATAATTAATTAATCTAATGCTTCCAAAACACTAATTAATTCAATTAATCATGCTCTACATTTCCAATTCATGTCCAACACAAATTGAAGCAAAATCAATCTTATAACATGCATCAAGGCTCATGGCAAAGGCATACAAAAATCATTCAATTTGATTTCAATCTAATTAAATCAACATTCAATATTTCTATCATGCCATCAACACATCCAATTGTTAAATTTCAAAAATTGACCAAGAGCATTCATAGGGTATCATATTCGGCCAAGGGTATATTTTGGGGAAAATTAATCCTATCAATTTTTCACAATTCCAACAATGCACAAATCCAATTGAACATCATATAAACATATCCCAACCAACAATTTGGGCAAATTAAGCTCCAAGCCAAAAATCCCAAATTTAAAGTCATGAACCCTAGATTTATTTTATGCTTAAATTGGCTCTGATACCATTGTTAGGTTCTCCTAGAACATGCTAAGGATCTATTAAGCATAAAAAGTATGAATAATCAAAGTAGGATTGCGGAAAAATACTTACAATGATCGGTTATGGTGGATGTGGAGATAACAAAAATTTGGTTCCCTTTGTATGAATGTTGAGCTCCAAGTCCTCATTTGATTTCCAAACTCAAGGGTTAGTGTCCCTAACACCTTTGTTGACTCATTTGATGTGCTAGCATGCAAGATTTTTGAATACAAAATCATCAAACATGAACCCTAGGTTCATGCCACTTTGAGAGTGAGAGAGGGGAGAGTTTCGGTCATTGCATCAATGAGAGAGAGAGTGTGTTAACTTGTTTTGATTTTCCAAAATCAATATATCAAATACCAAATTTCCAAAAGTTGGTATTAGTATTCAAAAAGAAAATATAAAATAAAGCTTGAGTGTAGAGATTGTTTTAAGTGTTGAAAAAGCAATCCAAGGCTTACACTTTATTTCAACCACTTCCATCATAAGTCAAAAGTGTGATGTAATTCAAGTGGGTCCCACCACTTGCAAATTTCGAATTTAAGTCGAACAATCTCAACGCGCAACTTCGCTCGGGCTCGGGTTCGTTAATTCCGAATTAACGAATTTTCCGTTGCGACTTAATTAAATCAAATTTAATTAAATAATAATGCCCCGCAAAATTATTATGAAAATCGCTCGCGAATTAATTCTAAATTAATTCGTTCGCCCGAATTAAAATCCAATTTTAATTCCGCTTTGAAATCTAATTTCATTTAATATATCGAATATATTATTTAATCGATTAATTCCAAATTAATCATTCTCTCTCTACTATTTGAATTTTATCCCAGATAAATTCTTTCCGCAATTAATCCTAGATTAATTTTCTCTCTCTCAGAATTAATCCAAGATTAATTCTGTTTGAGTCAAACGTCATCGGTTAATCTTTGGGAAGCGACCCATGAGATCCCTGGATATGCTGGCAGTAAATAAGGTCGTTGGACTATCCGAACACGTGCGTACCTCGTACCACGTTCTTACCAATTTACAAGACATGGTTGGCTTCTTGGAAAGCACCGTGCCTACCCAATTCTCCAGAAATATTCTTTTAAGGAATATGTAATCTTTGTCAGGCGTGGTATACATAGTATTGCGTATTACGATCCAGTATCAGATGTCTAATGCTAGGCTCTGGGACTGGAATTGTGTCTGCCCCGTACGAAGCACATATCGGATGACTATCAACTAGTCTATTTAATCGGATAATCATGACCTTGTCATATTATCCCGATAGCTGCAACATATTAGAGAGTACCAGTTCTGTACCCCTGCGTGATCATCATCTCCATATGACTGAAGTGATACTTCCATCTTGACATCACACCCAATACACTACGATTCTCAATATACCTAGAAAAGGCGTACACAGAACCTGTTATAGCCCCGTACGACCAAAACCAAAGTATACCGATTGTCGCAAGTATTAGCGATGCAAGTCTCAGGTTAAGACCAAATACACCTACCCTGATTCGGATTCCCATAGACACATAGTCACACTACCAATGGGATTCCGATGGGTCTATCCAGAGCGAAGCTGTTTCCGTACCATCGGCAAACACAACCTCCTATCACACTTGCATAAGTATTCAATACTTAAATATATGAGAACTATGTCGTTACGCTTCCATAACGCGCACAAGTGCAATACTAGTCTATTCCGTATTATCGATGTCCAGTCTCGATAATACTACGACTAGAGATATTTAATGATTAAACCTTATGTGGATTAATACTGTCTCATAACTTATTAATCTGGTACTAATCATATGGACTTTTATCATTTATATATCTCGGTAATCCAATTACAAATGATAAAAGAGCAATTTCCTTTGTCACATAGTTAATTTATACAACAACACCATGTTATGTACAAATAGTGATGCTATGGGTCATAATTGTCCAACATATTGAGCTAGTACGGGGACCAAATGGACCTACGGTTTCGAGCTCTAATAATCTCGAAATATTAATTAAGCTCTTAATTAAATATTTTGAATTATTAACTCCGGGTTATTCCACTAAAAACCCGAAGCTGCACTCTCGTTGCCGTAGATAGTATATTAAGCTGAACCACGCGGTGTCCATCGATATAGTCACTACATACGGATTAACCTCTCACGAGTATCTCGTAATTAGAGTCGGGTCATAATATCTGTTATAACCCTCTAATTATTTTTACCTTAAGTACCATTGATTCTCTAATGAACGATTTATTCATAACCATTATGAATTTTAATCTTTCTAGTAATAGAAAGACTTGAGCGCTCTAACTGTTCAAGTACCGAATCAACCCTTAAGGAAGATACTCCTCTACTTCTCGTAAGAAGAATGAGTGAACTCCATGTCTATGTTAAATGTCTCTAGCTACACATCAGGCCATGCCCCCAAAGTACGTAGCTATTGGTCGGGACTGCTACACTAACCTCACCTTTGTAAATCAAAGGACATAGCCTGCCATGCATGAGTTCCTAGTACACTCAGGATTAATATCGATCCATATATGACCATCTAGTAGATCGAAATGAAATTCTTTATTTAACGGATATTATAAGAAAGTCATTTCTATCTGGGTCCAGTCCTATATGATCACATCATACAATGTGCCTCCATTCTCATGTCTCCACATGGACGAGCCCTAATCAAGGTCGCCATACAATTATAGAATGAACCACAACTATAGATAAATCACAAACAAATTACTCGCTTTATTTGCTCTTTATGGACTATTTTAGATTACCAACTTCAGACTTAAATTCTCTTATGTATGACACTCATACATTAAGTCTGAAGGTACATGTGTAATATAGGGTAATCAAGATAATTTACAATATGTGAAATTTAAACAAACACGTTGATAAATGAATAATGCATCATTTTATTTCATAACATATAAAACTGTTTATATTACATGAAGCTCTAGGAAAAATATCCCAACACTAGGATCAATATGAACTATTGTTTTATCTCTTTCATCATTAGTCTTCTAGAGACACTCATTTCCAGATAGGGCTAACGTCACGCTGCTCCCACACTGGTCGGTTACCATCCCATTTTCGTTCCTCGAGTCGGGTAACCGAGATAACTGGTACTCTTCCAAACCCAGACTTCAGTCATCGGGTCACACCTATACTGATGATACTTCATTGGGTCATTTTTCAACAACTCTCAGAGCATCCCAAAATCCATCTCTAATATGGCTGGGTCAGGGGTCATATACATTGGTCTCACCTCATAATCTCTTCTTAGAGAGAACCTTAATCACATATCATAGTCAAGTCATGCTTCAACCTTCCTCTTATCTCTAGGCTTTTGGGCCTTTCTATCCATCTGATTGGGCAATACTATAATATCCTTCAATTTTTCTAGGGTTAAAGGTTTAAAAAAAAAAGAAAAAAAAAAGAAAACCAATATCAACACCATTATTTTAAAATAAAAAAGAAGTATAATAATTTTTTGTCCAAAATTTGGCCGTATAGTGACTGGTGCGATGACAAAGAAAAGACTCGAATTTATTTATTAAAAAAGGTAAATAAGAAAGAACAAGATCTTTTCAATATTAACGCTTGAAAGGTCCAATATGGCAGGCGCAATGCTTTCAAACCAAATCTATATATAAAAATAAAATAAAACAAAATAAAAAAATAAAATAAAAAATTCATTGATTCCAACGTAACGTTCACTATTCAACTTTTTTGATTTCGTATACGCGCAGGTGCCCACCCCACACATTCACAAGATTTGGTATCCTAACAAAATGACAGAAACTTGTAATTAGTCATCAAAGTTAAAGGAAGAATTTTACTTATATATCCTTATTTAATAAATAATTTTATTAAATTTAAGTGAGATTGTGTTGTATTAATGAGGAATATATCAAGAAAATATTAATTTTTTATCACATTAATTATGTTTCCTTATTTTATTGAGAAAATAACAGCTACTTCTTAAAAAGGGACGGAGAGAGTAGGATATTTTATCATTTTTTTGGGAGAGTTGTGTCTCCGTACACAACACCAAATGTGAGGTTTTCCCTAACCTGTTTGGCTTTTTGGCCGGTTAATTTACATCAAAAATAAAATCGTGCGGGCTCCGAGTCCAAAACTGCACCCTAAAGCAGGTAGTGTAGGGTCACCTACAGTCCCATCATGATCAGTAAAATTACGTGACACTAAATGATTACTCCACAAGGACAAGGGAATCAACAATTACTGTAAAATAAAGTATGATCATCCATTAATATATTTGAAAACTGGCAGTGGTTGGTTTTAATTTTCTTTTAGTATTTAAATAATTTCAGAAAGTCTTCCTAACAATCAATAAGACACAAACATGAAACAACACGCTGCTTACTTTGACGGCTTTTATATATTTTGACCGTTCTGTTTTCTCTTGCTCTGCTTTCTTCACCCGCCTCTCTATTCTATACTTTTGGTTGCGGTCCCATTTGAAACTTAAGCCATTTTTGGGCGGCCTTATGTTGAATCTGTAAGCAAGAAATGTCATGTTCATATGTCTGAATACTCCTGACGCACCCACAAGTTCTGTTTCTCCTCCAAGTTTCAGTTAATGGGTGTTTTTAGTCACTGTTTCCAATGAGAATTCTAATCTTGTCTTGGCTATTCTTGATACTCTCCTTAGCAAATTTCTTTGGCATCGATGTGGTTTTGGTCTCCGGTCAATGTAAGAGCAGTCAGCAATCGTTGTTACTCCAAATGAAGAACAGTCTTGTATTCGATTCTTCTTTATCTGTGAATCTGGTGAAGTGGATTCGAGGAACAGATTGTTGTGAATGGGGAGGTGTGGATTGTGATGGGGCTGGTCATGTTATTGGTCTTGATTTGAGCAATGAATCGATCTCCGGTGGAATTGAGAATGTAACTGCTCTTTTCAATCTTCAGTATCTGCACAGCCTGAATTTGGCTTTCAATAGCTTCAATGGAACTCAAATCCCATCCGGGTTGGCCAACCTCACAAAATTAAGTTACTTGAATCTCTCCAATGCTGGCTTCGCCGGGCAAATTCCACGGGAGATTTCAAACCTGGTAAGGTTGGTTACTCTTGATTTGTCAACTTTTTCCTTGTTAGGTAGTTCTCAATTGAAACTTGAGAACCCTGACCTAAGGATGCTTGTAAGGAACCTCGCTGAGATCAAAGAACTCTATCTTGATGGTGTTAATGTATCAGTCCAGGGAAATGAATGGTGCCAAGCTTTATCATCTTCACTGCTTAATCTGCAAGTCTTGAGCATGTCCAGCTGTTTGCTTTCAGGCCCTATCGATTCTTCCCTGGCAAACCTGAAGTCACTTTCAGTGATTCGTTTGGATCAGAATACACTGTCATCTCCAGTTCCAGATGTTTTGGCTGATTTATCAAATCTGACCTCCTTGCACCTCAGTAGTTGTTCGTTGCATGGAAGATTTCCAGAAAAGATATTCCAGGTACCGACACTAGAGACTCTTGACATAACAAATAACAATTTACTTCAGGGTTCATTGCCAAACTTTCCTCAGAACCACTCTCTTCAGACCTTGAAGCTCAGTATCACGCACTTCTCAGGGACACTGCCGGATTCCATTGGGAACCTAAAAAATTTGTCAAGAGTAGAGATTGCAAAATGCAATTTCACCGGACCAATTACCGCTTCAATGGCCAATCTAACCCAACTAGTTTATTTGGACATGTCATTTAACCAATTTTCTGGATCTATCCCTTCTCTTCATATGTCCAAAGGTCTCACCTATCTGGACCTCTCTCATAATGATCTGACTGATACAATCTCATCCACTCACTGGGAATATCTTTACAATCTTGTTTATGTTGATTTGAGGTACAATTCACTTAATGGAAGCATCCCACAATCTCTGTTTTCACTTCCATTATTGGAGCAGCTTCAGCTTGCCAACAACCAATTTGCAGGCCAAATTCATGAGTTTTCAAATGCATCCTACTCTGTGTTGGATACCCTTGATTTAAGTGGCAACAGATTAGAAGGGCCTATTCCCATGTCCATTTTTGAACTCAAAAACCTTAATGTCCTCGTACTTTCTTCCAACAAGTTCAATGGCACAGTACAGCAAGATAAGATTCAAAGGCTTGCCAACCTTACTAAACTTGACCTTTCATACAACAGCTTGGCAGTGAATGCTAGTAGTAATTCCTCTTTCCTTCCTCAGTTCAGCACGTTGCGATTAGCTTCGTGCAAACTGAGCATGATTCCCAAACTAGGGATTCAATCAAAATTATTTCAGTTAGATCTTTCAGATAATCAAATTTCTGGGGAAATACCTAATTGGATTTGGAAAGTAGGTAATGGGGGTCTCATATATCTAAATCTTTCATACAATAACCTGGTGAGTCTGCAACAACCTTATTCTATTATTAATCTCACTCTGGGTGTCCTTGACCTACATTCCAACCGGCTCCAAGGAAACATCCCTTACCCTCCACCATATGCTACCCATGTAGATTACTCCAACAATAGTTTTACTTCACACATCCCAGCGGACATTGGCAATTTTATGTCTTTCACCTTCTTTTTCTCTCTTTCAAAAAATATCATCACTGGAGTCATCCCTGAATCTCTATGCAGTGCAACAAATCTTTTAGTTCTTGACCTGTCAAATAACAACTTGAGTGGCAAATTTCCAACATGTTTGATCAAAATGAGTGAGACTCTTGGTGTTCTAAATTTGAGAGGCAACATCCTCAGCGGCACTCTATCTGGTGCATTTCCAGGAACTTGTAGTTTACAAACTCTTGATCTCAATGGAAATCAACTAGATGGAATGGTTCCTAAATCCTTGGGCAACTGTGCAAAGCTGGAGGTTTTAGCTGGGGGAAAAAACAAGATCAGTGATACCTTCCCATGCTGGCTAAAGAATATCTCAAGTTTACGTGTCCTGGTTTTGCGATCCAACAGATTATATGGGAATATCAGTTGTCGAGACAATGATGACTCTTGGCCAAATCTTCAAATTGTCGACTTAGCTTCGAACAACTTTAGTGGAAGAATTCCCCGGAAATGCATAACAACCTGGACGGCAATGATGTTCAATGAAAATGAAGCACAATCAAACTTCAAACACCTCCATTTTGAGTTCTTGCTGCTCAGCAAATCGTACTATCAGGATGTAGTGACAGTCACCAGCAAAGGTCTAGAGATGCAGTTAATGAAGATCCTAAGTTTATTCACGTCCATTGACTTGTCAATGAACAATTTTGAAGGGCCAATACCAGAAGAGATAGGAAAATTCAAATCGCTCTATGGTCTGAATTTGTCGCACAATGCTTTGACAGGCCCCATCCCATCAGCCATTGGAAACTTGCGACAGCTTGAGTCTTTAGACCTCTCAAGGAACCACCTGAGTGGGCAGATCCCCATACAGCTTGCAAACCTAAATTTTCTTTCTGTGCTGGATCTCTCACACAATAACTTAGTGGGAAGGATTCCAACAGGTACTCAACTCCAAACATTTTCGGCAGATTCTTTTGAAGGAAATGAAGGGTTATGTGGGGTTCCCTTATCTAGTGTTTGCACAAATTCCAGCAATTCACAGCCTTCGGAACAAGCTTCAAGCAATAAATTGATGGGCAATCATAGTAACTGGAATTGGGTTTGGGGGAGGCTCAGCAGCAGTTGTTGCCCCCCTTATGTTTTCCAAGAAAGCAAACAAATTGTGCGACATTCAAATCGACAAGCTTCTGTTGGTGATACTGCCAATGCTGGGATTGACATACAAAACTTCTCATGAAAGGAGTCTCGAGGCTGAGGAAACCCTCGAAGATGAAACCAAAAATGATGATGATGATGATGATGACGACGAAGACATGGAAACAGAAGGAATCCGCGGGCGTTACTGTGTCTTTTGCTCTAAACTCGACATCACAAGGAAAAAGGTTATTCATGGTTTTAAATGTACATGCCATCATTCAACACCTATATCTTCTTGTTCCTCTTCATCATCATCTTCTTCTTCCTTGGAACATTTTGATAACAATTAGCCGTTTCTTTTCTTCCTTTCCTTTCCATTCTGTTATATACATAGATAGATACACAGAGCGTCACCCTTGAATGGGGGGTAATGTGAAAAACAAAAACTATGAACAGATACTTTTGTAATGTTTATATATGAACTGGTGTTGTATCAGTTTTGGTTCTTGAATTGCCATGTAAGCATTGCAGGGTGACCCTCGTCTACTCATTCAGTAATTTCATCGAACAGGTTAAAACGCATATAGTACTATGTGAAATGCAATCCTTAAAAATTATATACTACTATCTACCAAAAGCTAGAAGTTTTGATACCTGAGTTAGACCGGCCGGCGGTTCGGTTCCGGTTCGGAACCGAACCGAACCGGCCGGTTTCCGGTTCCACAAGTGTGGAACCGGAACCGAACCGGTTAAATCCGGTTCGGTTCCGGTTCCACACTTAAGTGGAACCGGAAAGTCGAACCGAACCGGAACCGAACGGTTCGGTTCCGGTTCGGTTCGGTTCGGTTTTTTTTTTTTTAAATTAATTAAAATAAAAAAATGAGAGGAGTCAAATCATTAAATAAAAAAAAATTTATTAATTAAAAAAATGAGAATTAAATTTATAATAAAAAAAAAATTATTATTGAAGAGCTTGAGCTTAAATTTTTTAAAATTTAAGTTGCCTACGTATCCTCCAAGGGTGAGAGGAATCAAAGCTCACGTAGTTCTATTACAAGTTTAAGACATATCCCCTTTGTAAATTATAATTTTACATTTATCAATCATCATTATCAGTTGATCCTTCGGCTCCGGGTCCGCAGCTTCCGCTTGCACTTGTTGCAGAAGCATTGCCATTATCGAACAAATCTTCAAAATCATCGGGGGCATCTTCTTGTTGTCTCAGATCAGCTCGAGTCCAATCATCCACACAAGCTGTTGCTTCTAGAGTGCTTGGATGTAATGAAGATCGCCTAGCTTCCAATATATTACCTCCCAAGCTGAAGGCTTGCTCAACCGCAACGGTGGAAATAGGTGCTGCCAATATCTCTTTAGCAATAATAGATAAAACAGGATATATATTTTGATGCCGGTTCCACCATTCAAGGATTTTAAAATTTTTACTGCATAAACTTTCATTAGAAAACTCAAAATTTGTAGATAAATAATTATCTAATTCAGGGTTATTAGTTGTTGTCGTATCCCTAGATTTTTTATTTCGTTGTAATAACCAACGATCCCCTGCGCTAAGTCTTGGTTGAATTACCGGTTCGCTACTACTAGACTGACCTATTGTTCCTAAGTTATATATTTACAATATAATCATTAAATAAAATAATTAAATCACTTTTTAAATTCGTCATTATGCTCGTAATATCAATGTCATCTAATATTCCTAAATAACCATAGTAAGCTTGTAAACCACCATTCAAACCTTCTAATTTAAATCTAGGATCAAAAACAGCAGCAATAAGATAAAGTAAAGGAATTTCTCTAAAATAATTCAACCATTTTACCTTCATAACAGTAATGGCTTCGAGCAAAACAATATCATTAGGGTTGTCACTGTCAACATGTTCATCGAGAGTGCCAACAATATTCAAACTTCAAGAAGAAATAAATGTGCAGTGGGATAATAAACACCGCTAAAAACTAAAGTAGCATCATTAAAAACTCTTAAAATATCTAAAATTCTTTCACAAATATCCCATTGACTAGGATAAAGTGTGATATTTTGAACATGTTGAGAAAAAAAACTACATAATGCATCTTTGTATTGAAGTGCTTGACATAAAAGAAAATAAGTAGAATTCCAACGTGTTGGAATATCTCTAGAAAATTTAATCGGTTTAATACCATTTATTTACAAAACTTGGTCCATTCCCTCCTAACTGAGAATATGACCAAATACAGTTAAGTGCCGTTTTAATAGGATCAAGGAAAGGAGATAATATAATTTAGACCATCTTGCACACATAAGTTTAGGACATGACATGTACAACGAATATGAAAAAATCGACCCCCTAAATTTGGTTGACATATTTCTTTTAAATCATTGATGGATGCAGTATTTGTAGATGCATTATCAAATCCAATTGTTAAAATTTTTTCTCCTAAACCATATTCATCAAAAATTACCTTCATCATTCTATAAATATTATGTGCAGTATGTGGTCATCAAAAACTCTAAATGCAATGAGTCGTTTTTGCATGGTAAATGATGCATCAATCCAATGACAAGTCACACCCATGTATGAGTGTGTTTGCCAATGGTCACTCCAAATATCAGAACATATAGAAATACGACCTTTCATTTCTTTAAATATTCATTTAAAATAATTTTACCATCTTTATATAATTTGAAAATATGACGTTTTGTTGTGTTTCGAGTCATTCTACATGCAGCAGGGTTTAAAGCATTATGCACGTAATTAGTAAAATGAAGTTTTTCACCAAAGCTTAAAGAAAGATGTGCCATACATGTTAATTTCGCAAATTCTTCTCTATTTTTTGCATCAGAATATTTAAATAAATCTACACTACTCGTACCTCTACTAGATGATGCGTACCTGGCCATTTGAGTCTGCGTCGTATCAATGCCAAATTCAACCGGATGATGTTTCTCCATGTGCTTGATCATATTTCCGTATCCACCAGAAAATTTATAGATAACCCCACAATAGTTGCAAATTGCTCGTTGTGAACCATCGTATAGGCGTTCCAAATTAAAATGAATTTTGAAAATATCGGAGGACCGAGCCTTAACTTCTCTTCTCCGTGATTGTGCACTGACACTGGGGCCGCTTTCTTGGGTCGGCATATTTGACATTATGTTCTCGGATGAGCTTGCCATTTGAATAATTGCGATACGAATGCCGAATGTGATAACAAATTAATTAACAACTAAAATAAGAGAATTGTATTGAAGTAAGATTGAGAATAAGAGATTTATAGAAAATGAGAGAGTTGAGAAATTGGTGTGTGATGAAATTATGAAAAATGAATCCTATTTATAGAATTTTAGAATTTTTTTGATACCAAAAATGCCCCTAAATATAACCGTTTTATTACCGTTATTAGGGGTACATTAGTAATTTTTATTTTATATAATAAAAAAAAATTTATAATTTTTTTTTTATTTTTTTTTTTTTGGCAGGGAGCCAAACGGCTCCCTGCATCCCCCAACGGCAGTAGCCGTTGGGGGAATAACTAATAAGGCCCCCAACGGCTACTAGCCGTTGGGGGCCTTAGGGTTCCTGTTGGAACCCTACGGTTCCAACAGGAACCCGACGGTTCCAACCGGAACCGTTAGGTTCCGGTTGGAACCGTCCGAACCGGTGGAACCGTACGGTTCCACCGGTTCGGACCGGTTCGAGTTGGGGTGGAACCCCAACCGAACCGGTCCCATTCCGGTTCGGTTCCGGAACCGGAACCGGTTGGAACCGGAACCTTCCGGTTCCAACCGGTTCGGTTCCGGTTCCGAACCGGAACCGTGGCCGGATCTAACCTGAGTGACACAGTACTATGCCCAAACTAGTTTTCTTTTCTTTCTTTTCTTCTTTTTTTGTCCCCCAAATTAGCAACACGTAGTAGGGATTATTTTAAAAATCCAACCGCTTACTGATTCGGTAATTTAAAATATGTAAATGGTAATTGATTTGAACGATTGAATCGGCTGATATTAGAATTAATTTTTATTAAATAAAAAATATTTATTTATTTATTTATTTATTTATTTTTGGTTTAAAAATTAGTGTAAAAACTGATAGATCTGTTCAACAATTTTGAACGATTTTTTTACCATATATTTTTAAAAGTCAAACCGAATTGAATTCATCATCGATTTCTGATTTGACTAGTTTAACAAGATTATCTGATTTTCAAAATATTATAAATTATTATTATTATTTATTTTTTTTCTGTTAACAAGCTCTTTGTTACTAGACACAATATAACCAAAAAATTCCTCCACTTCACACCTAGTAATTTTTAATTTTAATTCATAAATTAAGATTAATCTATTTTATTGGTAAATTTGAATTTTTTATTTTGATACATACGCACCGACCAATTCATATGAAAATCTAATGAAAGTTTTTTGAAATTTATATTAGTCAAGGTTATTTGACTTTAGGATTGACTGAAAATCCTGATCAAGATCTCTTCTTGTTTGATTCGGGATTTATAATAAATTTTCATCCCAAATGAAAATTTCAGTTGAGATTTGGGATAATATATCATCTCAAATAAAAAAATCGAATCGAGATTCAAGACGATTGTGGAGTTAATAGAGATCAAGATGACAGTAGATTGTGGTCTAGTTGGTACAAATGTCTTATGGGAATGATTTAATTGATTGTGCTAGATTTTTTTTAGCCAAAGATTGTTTAAATTTCATCAAAGGCTTTTCACTGATTTTAATGAATTATTTTATTAGTATTTCTTTGAATTTTAAAAGTCCGTAGACTGTTTAATTAAAAAAAATAAATAAATTTCCATCAAATAATTCATAACTACACCGAAATGCTTCAACATTAACACATCCATAAACCAAAAATAAAAAATATAATCGCAGTCATATACCCAATATCAGCTCACCCTAAAAGTAAAACCCAAAAATAGTTTAGGTGAATACATTTATTTGTTGTATACTTGCTTATTATTAATTAAAATCTTAAAGGTTATTATTATTTCACTATTTCAAATTTGGGAAATAATAAATAAATAAGTATTATGGTGTAATATTTATATCGTATAAGTACTCAATAAGTGTAGTTTGGTGGCAAAAGACTTAAAATTTGATTGTCAGGTCCTGAGTTCGAGTCCAGCGAGTGCAAAATGCAAAGTGAAAGCTATGGTAGAGAAAGAGAGGGTTACCTTGCTTCAATGGACCTCTAAGATGGAGAAGAAAGCTGTAGAGCATGATTGGAAGCTGAGAAAATTGCGGCAAAAATGGGGTGAATGAAGGCTTTGGGTTGTGAGGTTTGGGTCGTGAGGTTGAAGATGAAGAAATAGAGGGATGGCCAATTTATAGACGCCCGCTGATTTTAGAGGTTTCTGGGTTAATTTGGGTAAAATATCTTCGAGTCGTTCGAACGTCACTAAAACACCACATGCACGCGCACATTCTGTCTCACCTCATTCGAATGCCAGATGCACACCGCACGTATGGGAGCTATCTGACCGATTTCGTTTGAACTCTACTTCAAATGTTACACTAACGTGAACTAGTCTCCGAACAGACCACTAATGCCAAATCTGTCACTTTGCATAGCTCGTCACAGCTCTACTGAATTTGGTTAACGTATGGACCCCAAACCATCGTGATCAACCGATCATGAAAATTCAGGATGTTACACATAGATTATACCGTCAAGTTTCTAAGGCACACAACTCATATTATCGACATGTCTAAAATTCCTTATCACTACTCAGAATACCATTTCTGACGTGTATTCGATCAACCCTAGTTGACCGGCTTTGGTCAAAGTCTTAGGAATCATGACTCTGAACAATGGATACCTAAAGCCCTTAAGGTGCACATACAAAACGATATATCCTATCATGATATATATCGATCAACGAGTGTATCGGTCTACACCCAACGAACATCTAGGGGTTATACCATGAAAGGTCTCTCACATACATGCCATTTAAGTGTAGAGGGTCACACACATGAACAATGAATCCTATAGTCAAAGAATCGTATATGCTACTCCACTCGATGAGAATTCTATTGAGGGTGACATGTACTACCAACTATTAGGAATTATCTATGAATCATTCATTATTCGCTCTAATCCATATGTCTATAAGAGATTCATTTGCTCGTAGACTATTGGGTTAGACCATTGAAACTCTAGTTTCAATATACGACAACTGTCAATCTTCTAGGTTATTAGAATCGACTATATTCCTAAACCAGCGACTAAGAATATATATACACACTTTAAGAATAGTTTATAATAGTAATATTATCCCAATGTCAGATCACATCCTAGTGTTTAGTATCACTATGTAACTATTCTAAGGCTAGTGTCATTTTCAGCATATAAATATATATACATATATTGAACCAACATGCATAGAAAAATAATGACACATTAATAATTACCAACAATAAAATTGAAATAAAAATATAGTTATTTTATTAATAAATAATAAAATATTATACGATACACTGTTCGGATTGGCGCTCAAGCACCAACTCTAACACCTGCTAAGTATGTCTTATTCCTCACAGGTCACGATACTGATGTTGTTTTCAAGATCAAGTTTACAAGTTTAAGTTCATGGTTATACTTTCAATCATGCTTATGGTTTACGATTATGATTACGTTTTTAGCTCATGATTATAGTTTAAGTTTCCAATTTACAATCATGTTATACAGTTTATGTTTTTCAGTTTACAGTTTCCGTTCATATTTACGTTTTTAGTTCATGATTCCATTTTCAATTTTCATTCTTTAATTTTCAGTCATGTTTCCAGTTTAGTTTTATAGTTTTCAAGTCATGTTTACAGTTTTCATTTCATGTCACAATTTTTAGGTCATGATATATTTTTCAGTTTTCATATGTACTGATTACGGTCACGTTATCGTGTTTTAGTTCTTAAGTTATGTTACAATTTTCAGACATGTTATAGATTTCCAGTTCAGATTGTAGTTTTATATATGTATACGATTTATAATTCAAATTTCTCGACTTACTTATACTACATGAATCAGTTCTTGTGTTACAGGTCTTCCATACATGTCGAGGGCAAGCTTTGGAGAAGATAGACATCAGCTGTAGTCATTAGGTTCACAGTGTCAGGGGTCCAAACTTACACCTTAAAAATGTGACGTTATAAGTAAGCCTCTGTTAAAGCGAGTGAAAGGACCATGTTTCTCTTTTATTTGTATTCAAATGTAAAAAGATATTTTTACCCTTAGAAAATGTCAAAAAATAAAATAAAAAGAGCCGTTGGAAAATCTACATCTATATAAGTAACTAAAAGTCCAAAACTTATGCAATTTTCTATCTATACATCCAACAAAAATATCCATAAACAAACCATAAGTATAATGCACTCAAGTGGTAATTCAAGTGCAGATTTCTGTAGTGGAGTTAACAAGTGCCAAAAGTGAAATGCAAGCCAAAATTTTGTCACTGTCGTATGCAAGCAGTAGTTTATACTATTGGGGTTTTTAGGGTGTGCAGTACCGAAGCGCGACTATTGGACAAAATTGACTTTTAAGACTTTTATCAGTTCGGACGAATAATCGGTATTGTATACCAATTATAAGTTTGTATTTTGCACTATTCACTCATCAATATCAAATATTGGGAGTGATAACGCAATGGACACATGGAATAATATTTTATGGAAACACTTCATGTGGTTACACGTTAATCGATTTACCAGTTCACCGAACCGGGCGACCATGGTAACTGGACAATTGATTTAGATAAACCAATCACTGTAGCATTAGCTGATTACTATAATTTCAACAAATTATAGTTTTGTCCCTAGTGCGAGTTTCGCCAAAAATTCCCGAAATGCTTCCAAAAACGATTCCAAAAATTTTCTAAAAATTATACTCACTACTATAGTAATACAAGTACCATAGTAGTGGCAAATATTATAGTAATTTCAGTAAAATTACCATTTTATGAAAGTGTGGAGGATAAATTACACATCCACAGTAGCATCTCAAGTCAAATGATCATTATGATACTCGACTTGAGAAGATTCGTATTGACGTAAATGTACCTTCTATTAGGAATCTTCTAGTGATTCTTTCAGTGCTCATTCAATGAACACCTACATGTCTATATATGAGTCTCAAAGGCTCATGGTGTTGGGGCAGATGTGAAATCCTTAGGGTCAGATCGGTGCCCCACACAGCGAAAATAGGTCTAACTCATGGATATCAAGTATGTGTATAATTTTAAAATATTTAATGAAATACTATATTCCATTACAAGTGTATAGGAAAAAATCAGCGCTGAATCGGTGTCCGGAAGCTCAAGAATGAGTAAAAATAAAATTCGGTGCGTGAAGCACAATACGCGCGCGCGCATTGTGCGTAAGAGTCAATTTGTTATAAAAAGAAAATTGCTTTTCCTTCAGCTCTCTGGAAAGAGAGTTGAAGGAATTATGGTATATTACCCTTATTGCTTCCAACTCTCCTTAAACACTTCAAAAACACCCAAAATTAATTTTTAACATCAAAACCAATATCAACACATGTTATAGAATAAAAATCAAGTTTTTCAAAATATAAAATATTCTTACAAAAACATAAATTTATTCTAAATACGCACTCTCGTAAATTTTGAATCTGATACACAAACAAAATTAGAATCCCAATAAGAAATATCTCGTAAATAATTCTAAGTCACCCAACGGTGGTCAAGTGATTATAGAATGGTAGCCATAGCTCTAAGCTTTAATCTAGATTTCCAAACTCTAATTTTATGTTTATGTCTATCATAAAAATTTTGACTCAATTACAAGCATATTGTATTTGTACTTCCAAAGTATCCTAACACAATTAATTATCCTAATTTCAACATTATGTATCTAATACATAATTCAACATTATATGTCTCATTAATGAAAAATATAGCTTTTGGAGAATATCAAATTTACCTAGCAAGGTTGATTCAAAGATCTAATCTACTTATCCTTGTTGAAATGTTTGGAGAACTTCCAAGATTAGCAAGCTTGACTCCAAGATCCAATCTTGATTCCAATGCTAGCAAACTTCACCCCAAGATCTAATCTGATTTCTCCTAGATGAAATGTTGTAGAGACTTCACAAAGCTTCTCTAAACACTTCTCTAACTTAGGCTAATTTCTCTAATTCTTGCTTGTATTTAGCTTTCTCAAGCTTTTGCTATGCTTAATTAAAACCTTCTTAAAGCTTGCTATTTATAGCAAAACTTAGGATATTTTTAATTATTAAAGTTGTAATCAACTTTTAGACGGTATAATCTAATTTGTCCAAATATGTATAATTAGGTGTGACTAATCTCCATTGTCTACCACTTTATTTTAATCCAATTAAATCTAGATAAAGATTAGGAAATGAATTAGTTAAATGTTTGCCACTTTGATTTAATCCAATTAAATCAAGCCAAAATAACCTATTATTACATACTTGCAATTACCATAATATCCTCAAATGGTAGAGATAATTATGATTTTATAATTAAGCCCTTTTGTAATTATTGAATTAATCCAATTAATCCAATTAGGTCAAAGTAAATAATCAATGTTATCCAATAACACTTGATTATCTTAGT
This sequence comes from Zanthoxylum bungeanum, assembly GCA_019454045.1. NCBI lineage: Eukaryota > Viridiplantae > Streptophyta > Magnoliopsida > Sapindales > Rutaceae > Zanthoxylum > Zanthoxylum bungeanum. The sequence continues at coordinate 512,142 of SKCR01031736.1, read as the reverse complement.
TGATAAATATAATATTGAATATTATCTTTTATCAAAATTAATTGGCTACCCAAGTTCTCAACGAGTACACTTCATATTGGGACTCTCTAAGTTCAGACACGTTCGTCATATAATCCTAGCTAATATGTACGCAATTTGGCCACCTCCGAATTTGCGAAGAACACGAACGATCATTCTGAACTATACAAGTCGAGGTCATCGCATATGTTTATCAATCCCTCCATTGTAGGCTATCTGAGTTATGCTTAGGAAACATAGAATACACCGTCAAGTTTCCGAAGTGCACATCTCATGTCGACATTCCCACGATTCCTTACAATTGATGCGATCCACCCTAGGTGATCAGCTTTGGCCAAAGTCTTAAGAATCGTGACTTACTCAAATGGATAATTAAACCCCTTATGGTACACATACGGGCCGACAGATCCTATCTTTATTCACACTTGATCAACGAGTGCATCAGTCCACACCCAACAAACATCTAAAGGCCAGACCATGAAATGTTTCTGACATACATGGCATCAAAGTGTGGAGGATCTCACACAAAATCAATGATATCCTATAATCAAAGGATTACATATGCTACTCGACTCGAGAAGATTCCTACTAACGGTGGTGTGTACTTCCAACTATTAAGAATCACCTGTGAGTCATTCAATATTCAGTCTATCCAATACCTACACGTCTATACGAGTTTCCAAAACTCAGGGTACATCGGGTTAAACCATTGGAACTCCAATTCCAATATACGACATGTGCTAGTCTTCTAGGTTATAGGAATTCGATCGTATTCCAAAACCAACGACTAGGAAAATTTACTTTAAGAATAGTTTATAATAGTAATACTTATCCCACTGTCGGACCACCTAGTGTCTAATATTACTACAAGACTATTCTAAGGTCGATGTCATACTTAGCATATCTATACGTAAATCTAATACACATAATGATAATACTATTAATAATATATGAAATGAAAACGTAGTTATTTTATTAATAAATAATAAAATGTACAATTCAGATTGGCACTACAAGTATCAACTCCAACAAACTCCCACTTGCTTAGTGCCAATCAGGATGGTATTGCAGTCCCATCTCCTCCACATATTTATCGAATAACTTAGGAGGTAAGGCCTTTGTAAGCGGGTTTGCTATGTTTTCTAGTCGTTGAACATTCAAGACCACTATGTCTTTTCGTTCAATTATCTCTCTAATTAAGAAGTATTTTCTTTCCACGTTCTTAGACTTGGAAAGCGCCCTCGGCTCCTTAGCATGCGCAATGGCTCCGTTTTTATCACAGTACAATGGGATCGAATTCACAATACTAGGCACAATGCCAAGTTTTGTGATAAAATTTCTCATCCAAATAGCTTTTTCAACAGCTTCTGAAGCCGCTATAAGTTCCGCCTCAGTGGTGGAATCAGCTGTTAAGCCTTGCTTTGAACATCGTCAACTAACCGCATCACCATTAAGGGTAAATATGTATCCTGATGTAGATTTTCTATCATCTGGATCACCCTGAAAGTCAAAGTCTGTATAACCCTTAACTTGTAGCTCATCTTCTCTATATATCAGAAACTTATCGCTAGTATCCTTAAAATATTTTAGGATATGTTTCACGGCTGTCCAATGATCATTACCTTGATCAAATTGATATCAGCTAGTCACACTGACGCCGAAACTGATGGTAGGTCTAATACATAGCATAACATACATTATTATTCCAATACAAGAAGCATATGGCAAGTTATACATCCTAACTCTCTCTTCCTCGGTCTGAGGTACCATTTTCTTCTAAAGATGTATGTCGTATTGGAAAGGTACATTTGTTGACTTGCAGTTGGTAAAACCATACCTTTCTAACATCTTATCTATGTACGTCGATTGTGACAACCCTATAAGCTTCCTAACACTATCCCGGTAGAGCCTTATACCTAGTATATAGGAAGCTTCACCCATATCTTTCATGGAGAAGTTCTTGCAAAGGTAGGCTTTCACATTTTGCATCAATCCTATATCATTTCCAATTATAATGATGTCATATACATACAAAACTAGGAAAAATATCATGCTCCCACTCAGTTTCTTATAAACACATGCTTCTTCCTCGTTCTTGATGAATCCAGATAATCTAATTATCTCATCAAAATGATGATTCCGGCTTCGGGATACCTGTTTGAGTCCATAAATAGACTCTTGGAGTTTGAAAAAACCAAGTTTGAAGTCTCACTGGATACAAAACTCTCTGGTTGTTCCATATAGATATCCTCTTCAAGGAATCCATTTAGGAAAACGGTTTTCACATCCATCTGCCATATCTCATAGTTTTGATATGTAGCAATGGCTAAAAGAATCCTAATGGATTTTAGCATGGCTACTGGTGAAAATGTTTCCTCATAGTAAATCCTAGAACGTTGAGTGTAACCTTTCGCTACTAGTCGGCCCTTAAAGGTTTCCACCTTTCTATCGGTCCCTCGCTTCCTTTTGTAAACCCATTTACAGCCAATAGGTTTAACTCATTCAGGAAGTTCAACTAAGTTCCATAGTTGATTGTCATGCATTGAATCCATTTTGGATTTCATGGTTTCCTACCATTTTCCCGAATCGATATCCAATATCACTTCTTTATACGTAGTCATGTTTCCTCTAGAGGAAAACATCAAGGCTCACATTAGATTTTAAAAATAATCTATCAGGAGGCTTTGATATTCTATTCGACTTACGTAGAAACTGTGTTGTAGATCCTTCTCTGATTGGATCTCGGGTTCCATCTCAAATTCTTTAATGTTGGGATTAAACTCATCAAGTTCAATCTGTCTACAATTCCTGCTTTTTCTCAAAAATTGCTTTTCAAGAAAAGTGGCAAAACGAACAACAAATACATTTAGTTGCCCGAAATCGTAGAATTGATATCCCATAGAATTATCAGGATATCCAACGAACCTACATTTATAACCTATGAGTGATACTTTATCTCGCTGCGCAACTCTAACGTATGCTGGATCACCCCAAATCGTTAAATGCTTAAGACTTTGATTTCTACCGAACCATATCTGATAGGGGGTCATAGAAACAACTTTCGATGGAACTCTATTAAGTATGTGGACAGCAGTCAGTAAAATGTAAACCCAAAGGCAATAAGGAAGATCTGTATAGTTCATCATTGATCGTACCATATCTAATAAAGTATGATTTCTACGCTCAGACACTCCATTGTGTTGAGGTGTTCCTGGTTGGCTATATTGGGCGAGAATTCCATTCTCCCTTAAATAACTTCTGAATTCTTCACTCATGTATTCACCGCCTTGATCTGATCTAAGACACTTGATGAATTTACCGGTTTGTTTTTCTACTTCGTTTTAGAATATTTTGAACTCGTCAAATTTTTCCGACTTTTGTTTCATTAGATAGACATATCCATATCTAGACTTATCATCCATGAAAGTCACAAACTATGTTGAACCATCATGAGCGGCATGATTTAATAGACCACACACATCGCTTGTGTTAGTTCCAATAAATCTCCAGCACGGTGTCCAACACCAAGGAATGAGGCATTTGTCATCTTTCCTTGGATACATGACTCACAAATCGGATAAGGATCTAAGGTAATATTTTCAATCAAACCATCATCTACCAATTTTGATAGACGTTTAACACCCATGTGGCCCAATCTCTTATGTCATAATTCAATATTATTTAATTCAGATTTCCTACTTGTATTTTCCTCTACATTAAATGCATATCTACATGTTTCCAAAACATAGTGACCGTTAGATAAAAAACATTCATATTTCAATAAATTTTCATTATCATAGAAACATAAAGTTCCATCCTTAATGTTTATTTTATATCTCTCTTTATCTTATATTGGCAGTGATATTATTTGTCTGAAAAGTGAGGAAGCATAGTAACAGTCATGCAAATCTAATTTACATCCATTGGGGAGATCTAAAATAATTGTTCCTATGGTTTTAACATCCAATGTCTCGCCATTGCCAACTCTAAGCTGGATCTCCCCTTTATTCGACCTTTTTTTTACCCTCATTACCTGCAAGGAGTTGTAAATATGAGTAAGCTGCCAGTGCCCAACACTCATCCACTATTTGCATCTAAGGCTAATGAGATGTCAATAATTGGAAAAATACAAAGTGTACATGAGGGTCATGCTTTTCCTATCAGCTCTGGACAGTCATTCTTCCGGTGTCCAGACGTCTTGCAATGTAGACATTGAGACTATTTGCGGTTTTGCGCCTTTGCGCTTCTTGGAGTTCTTCTTTGCAATCTTCTTCTTCCCCATTTTTATTTTCTTTGACTTCCCAAAAGTCTTTGAAGAGCCAACTTCACCATGGAGGTACAATGTGGGGTTGCCTTTCTTCAAGTCATGATCCGCGATGCGTAACATGTTATGAAGTTCTTCATAGCTAGCTTGCATCGAATGCATATGGAAGTTTAATACGAAACCATCATAACAACCAGACAAAGAAGACAAAATCAAATTACGGCCCAGCCATTCATCAATCACAATGCACTGTCAATCCATGTATCGAATCTGGTCGATCATGTTCAAAACATGAATCCTGACAGCTCCTCCATCCTTGAGTTCAGCACCAAATATTTCCTTAGACATTCGATAAAGTTCGATATCTTAATTTACCTCGAACAACGCCTTGATTGTTCGCATGATGCTCCAAGCATCCGATACTTCAATGTACTATCTCAGCAAATCTGGAATCATCGATCCCAAAATATAGGATTTCACCTTAAGGTTATCATCCTTCCATCAATTAAAAGTTCCTCGCTCTTCTGGAGTGGAGTCAGGATCGATTTCAACAGGCAGGGGATTGACAGTGACATAAGTCAACTTTTCAAACTCCAAGACAAGGCGTATGTTCATTTTCCATTCGAAATAGTTCTCATATCCTTTTAGTTTATTGGTATCCAAAAGTTTCATCAATTAATTAGTGACAACCATCTACAAGACAACATTTTAAATAGTAGCATAACAGTTTTCATTTCAAAATAATACCACTAACTGATTATGGAATTTTAAATCTATTAGTGCCTTCCTACTACTTTACGTAATTCCATAATCTCTCTTAACGGGAAAATAGAAATTTGAATATCAAAATTTCATACAGGGAAATAGATCCCATGACATTTACTCCAGCCTCACACTAATGACAATATTGGCCTTTATAAACTCATTATGTAGACCTCAAATGTCAATCATTTCATGTGACTCATAGTTTGGTCCTGAACCGTTTCTTATCCTCACACTAATGACGATATTGGATTGAGACGTGTTCTAGGTTTATACTTGTCAATGTGCACTAATGAGCTTCGTATGTACACCCTCACACTAATGATGATATTGGGTGACTACGTTAACCATCAAACTCCATCTAATATTTTACCGGAGCGACCTAAGTTCTGAGCATTTATACCCTCACACTAATGACGATATTGGATATAAGTAGTAAGAACTCATTCATCTCCGTATTGACAAGACAGACCATCCAATAATGCTTCAACATTACTAATACCATTACTTAAATAAAGTAATCACCTAATCATGAGAGATTTATGACAATCAAGTCACTAATTTAATTAGGTCAAAAATTTAATTTAAAACATGCTTTACATATCCAATATATCTTATGCATAATTAAATTAAAATATAGAGGAATAGATTCAAATACATGTCTAACATGCAACATGTGATCTACGGTAAAGCCTTGCTCTGATACCATTCTATTGGGGCAGATGTGAAACCCCTAGGGACGGATCGGTGCCCCGCGTAGCGGAAATAGGTCTAACCCATGGATATAAAGTATAGGTGTAATTTTAAAAAATTTAATGAAATACTATATTCCATTACGAGGGTATAGGAAAAATTCGGGGCTGAATTGGAGTCCGGAAGCTCAAGAACGAGCAAAAATAAAATTTGGTGCGAGAAGCACAGTACGCGAGTGATCGACGTAAACACACACGTATAATGCAAGCGCACGTATCGTTCAAGTAGTATAACAATATCGATCCCACGAGGACTTAATTCCTACTGTTGTTATTAATTATTGAATCTATTTATTTACAAATATCTAATTGAGGGTGAAGATAATGATTGCTTGATTGATTTGGTTGATTGTAGTTTTACAAAATAAATAAATAAATAAAAAGACAAAAGAAAATACTAAGGAAATAACAAAAGACACAAAGATCTAGGGTTGTGAATCATTCTAATATCTTTTAAAAGATGAAGTGATTATTTTATGTTTGTGTAATAAATCAGTTTACTAACCTGAAACACGAAATTATGCAAAAGCCTCTGTCGATGGTCAGACGCAAATACCCTGTTTAACCCAATTGAACCATATATATATGTCAACCAAATTATCTGGATTCATTAAGTTTAAGTTCCAATTATGGCTACCCCCGCCCGACAGGTATATGTCTATCCTGTAAGGAAATCTATTAAAGGGTTATCTATCCTCAAGGAAGATCATGGGCTATTAAGTCTAAGGCTGAAACCTAAAATCCCTATGTCTAGTTCATTTTAGATTTACCACATCAATCTTATTGGTGATCAGACAACAAGAAGCATTAAGCTTAAGACTTAATAAGTAAACCTTTAAATTACCCAAACTATAAAATAACCCATTATAAACCGGTAATATTAGAATTCATCACAACCCCAGATAACTAACACATAACTAGGGCTAGTAAAAACTTAAATAAAATAAAAGACATAAAGTAAAATGCTGAAATTAAATACTGAAAATTAAATGCTGAAAGTAAATGCCTGAAGTAAATTACTGAAAAGTAAATGCTGAAAGTAAATTGCTGAAAAGTAAATTGCTGAAAAGTAAATGCTGAAACTAAATTACTGAAAAGTAAATAAAGTAAAAGTACAATAAAATAAAATGCTGAGGTAAAACGATCCACTTTTATTACTTCTATTTTAGATATCTCCCTTAATATAATATATTAACTTTGCATGATAATTACCAACCAGCCATATAGGCGGTATCCAGATTAAGTCAAATTAATAATTAATTACCAACCGAAAAATCAGGCGGTATCCAGTTTAGTCAGGTTAAAACCAATTTAAATAATTACCAACCGACCAATATGACGATATCCTCGTTAAGTCAGGTTTTAACTAGTTTATATATTATAAATAAGGGAGATTAATCTAAATATTAGTAATAAAAGTTTTACCTTTTACCCCAGCAAAGGGGAGTTACCTCCTCATTACTGAAAAGTAAAAACTGAAAATTAAAGAAAGAAAAGTACTGTGCGTAAAAGTAAATTGCGGAAAGTAAAAACTAAAAAGTAAAGAAAAGAAATTGCGAAAGCGGAAATTAATTACTGAAAGCTGTAAATAAACAAACAAGATACAATCTTCTTAGTATTCTTAAGGAATTCCTTAGAAGAAAGTATGAATTTACAAATGAAATGACTTGGTATTTATAGGCAAAATTTTGCCTCCATCAAATCATCCACCAAATCAATTATTAATTGCTCCACTAATTGCTCCACAAATTCATTATTAATTGCTCCACTAATTGTTTATCATGTTTGGTGGTGATTTGATAATTTTTATTATTTATTTTAGAATAGTAGTCATAGCTCTAAGCGTTAATCTAGAGTTCCAAACTCTAACTTTATGTTTATATCTAACATAAATATTTTGACCCAATTACAAGCATATTTTGATTTTACTTCCAAAGCATCCTAACACAATTAATTAGCCTAATTTCAACATTATGTATATAATACATAATTCAACAATATATGTCTCATTAATGAAAAATATAGCTTTTGGAGAATATCAAACTTACCTAGCAAGGGTGATTCAAAGATCCAATCTACTTCTCCTTGTTGAAATGTTTGGAGAACTTCCAAGGATTAGCAAGCTTGATTCTAAGATCCAATCTTGATTTCAATGCTAGCAAGCTTCACCCCAAGATCCAATCTTGGTTTCTCCTACATAAAATATTGTAGAGACCTCACAAAGCTTCTCTAAACACTTCTCTAACTTAGGCTAATTTCTCTAATTCTTTCTTGTATTTAGCTTTCTCAAGCTTTTTCTTTGCTTAATTAAAACCTTCCTAAAGTTTACTATTTATAGAAAAATTTAGGTGATTTTTAATTAATAAAAGTTGTAATTAAATTTTAGGTGGGCTTAATCTAATTTGTCCAAATATGTGAAATTAGGTGTGACTAATCTCCATTGTCTACCACTTTGATTTAATCCAATTAAATCAAGACAAGGATTAGGAAATGGATTAATTAAATGTTTTCCACTTTGATTTAATCCAATTAAATCAAGCCAAACCCACCTATTATTACATACTTACAATTACCATAATATCCTCAAATGGTGGAGATAATTATGATTTTACAATTAAACCATTGTGTAATTATTGAATTAATCCAATTAGGCCAAAGTAAATAATCAATGTTATCCAATAACACTTGATTATATTAGTTGATAAATATAATATCGAATATTATCTTTTATCAAAATTAATCGGCTACCCAAGTTCTCAACGAGTACACTTCATATTGGGACTCTCTAAGTTCATACACATTCGTCATATAAGCCTAGCTAATATGTACATAACACAATTCGGCCACCTCCGAATTCGCGAAGAACACGAACGATCATTCTGAACTATACAAGTCGAGGTCATCACATATGTTTATCAATCCCTCCGTCGTAGGCTATCCGAGTTATGCTTAGGAAACATAGACTACAACGTCAAGTTTCTGAAGCGCACATCTCATGTCAACATGTCCACGATTCTTTACAACTGATGCGATCCACCATAGGTGATCGGCTTTGGCCAAAGTCTTAAGAATCGCGACTTACTCATATCGATAATTAAACCCCATATGGTACACATACGGTGTTAGTATCTCTAAGACTTGCCAAAGATCATAAACATGATTCCAGTGTGAATAAATTCAAGTGGAGTTGCGGAAATACTCACATTGATTGGTTGATGGAATTTCAAAATTCTACTTTGGATGTAGAAGCTCCAAGCTTGTATTTGAGTTCCAAACTCTTGTGTGAGTTTCCCTATCACCTCACAAGACTCCTAAAGTGCTAGCTTTAATGAAAAAATTGAAAAAAAAAAATTTCCTTGGTGAGAAGCAAGTTTCGACTTTGGTAGAGGAGAAAGAGAAGATGAATAGTTCATTGTTTCCAAAACAAGTGTGTTGTGTTTAAATAATCCAATTACTATTCCCAACTACCACCATCACAATTAGACATGTGATGTGATTTGTGGGTCCCACCCAATTTTGAATTCCAAATTCAAGTTGACTTGTACAATACACTTTGGGATCGGGTTCGTTTAATCCGATTAAACGAATTTTCCGTTGCGACGTAATTAAATCCAATTTAATTAAATAATAATGCCTAGCAAAATTATTACGAAAGTCGCTTGCGAATTAGTTCCAAATTAATTCGTTCGCACAAATTAAAATCCAATTTTAATTCCGCATTGAAATCCAATTTCAATTAATATATCCAATATATTATTTTAGCCCAATTAAATAAATTAAATAGTAAAATCCAATTTAACTATTAAAATTATTTTACCGATTAATTCCAAATTAATCGTGTTCTCTCTTATTCACGAATTAATCCCAGATTAATTCATGACGCAATTAATCCTAGATTAATTCTTACCGCAATTAATCCCAGATTAATTTTCTCTCTCATAATTAATCCCAGATTAATTCTATTCGAGTCAAATGTCATCGGTGAATCTTTGGAAAGCGACCCAAAAGATCTCTGGATATGTTGGCAGTAAATAAGGTTGTCGGACTATCCGACACGTGCGTACCCCGTACCACGTTCTCACCGATTTACAAGACATGGTTGGCTTCTAGCAAAGCACCGTGCCTACCCAATTCTCCAGAAATATTCATTGAAGAATATATAATCTGTATCAGGCGCAGTATATAATGTATTGCGTAATACGATCCAGTATCGGATGTCACATGCTAGGTCTAAGGCTGGAATTGTGTCTGCCTCGTACGAAGCATATATCGGATCACTAGCAACTAGTCTCTGTAATCAGATAATCATGACCTAGTCATACTATCCCGATAGCTGCATCATTTAAGAGTACTTGTTTTGTATCCCTGCGTGATCATCATCTCCATATGACTGAAGTGATACTTCCATCTTGACATCACACCCAATACACTACAATTCTCAGTATACCCAGAAGAGGCGTACATAGAACCTGTTAAAGCTCCGGACGACCAAAACCAAAGTATACTGATTGTCGCAAGTATTAGCGATGCAAGTCTCAGGATAAGACCACATACACATACCCTGATTCAGATTCCCATAGACACATTGTCATACTACCAATGGGACTCCGATGGATCTATCCAGAGCGAAGCTGTTCCCGGTCTAACGGCTAACAGAACCTCCTATCACACTTGCATAAGTATCCAATACTTAAATATATGAGAACTATGTCGTTAAGCTTCCATAACTCACACACGTGTAATACTAGTCTATTCCGCATTATCGATGTCCAGTCTCGATAATACTACGACTAGAGATATTTAATGATTATACCTTTCATGGATTAATACTGTCTCATATCTAATTAATCCGGTACTAATCATATGGACTTTTATCATTTATATATCCAAGTAATCCAATTACAAAATGCTAAAAGAGCAATTTCCTTTGTCACATAGTTAATTTGTACAAAAACACCATGTCTTTTACAAATAGTGATGCTATGGGTCATAATTGTCCAACAATCTCCCACTTGGCCTATAGCCAATCACTCAAGTGTCCAACACCTGAACTATGTACGGGTCGCTCAAAATTTTACTGAGATATAGCTTTCGTCAGCGGATATGCAAGGTTATCATCTGAAACTATCTTTTCGATCTTTACATCGCCACGATGTACGATCTCACGAATCACATGAAACCATCAAGTACATACTTGGATCATTGATAAGACCATAATTCCTTAGCCTGTGCTGCATCGCAGCTCACCTGCTAACAGAACTACTCCTAATCCAATTAGGAATTTTATAGATCCAAAATGCTCATTTTGCTGCCTCAGCCGCAGCAATGTATTCTGCTTTTGTTGTTGAATCGGCAACAATATCTTTCTTGGAAGATTTCCAGCTCACTGTTCCATTGTTCAAACAAAATATGTACCCTTCTATGACTTACAGTCGTCTTTATAGGTTTGGAAACTTGCATCAGTGAACCCAGTCACCTCAAGTTCTCCATCTCCATAAACTAAGAAAGCATCCCTAGTTCTTCTAAGATACTAAAGAATGTTCTTAACATCAATCCAGTGACCATCACCTGGATCGGCCTGATAGTGACTGCAAATGCTCAAAGCATATGAGACACCGGGTCCCGTACATGTCATGACATACATGAACGATCCGACTACTTAAGCGAACGAGATCTGATTCATTACATCTCTCTCATAATTAGTTTCAGGACACATGTCCTTAGATAGAGAGACGTCATGTTATACTGGAAACAGTCCCTTCTAGGACCGATCCATGTTGAATCTATTCAACACTGTCAATGTACGAGTTCTCGGAGAGTGTCAACAACTTTTAGATCTATCCCAGTAGATCCTTATTCCTAGAATAAAGGTTGCCTCTCCCAAGAATTTCATGGAGAATTTTAATGAAAGCCAAGCTTTCACCGATTTTAGTACCGGAATGTCATTGCTAAGAAGCAATACATCATCAACGTATAAGACAATCAATATCAGTGCGCTCCCACTAACTTTCTTATTTACACAAGAATCATCATCATTTTGAATGAAACCATATACCATTATGATCTCATCAAAACGTTGGTTCCAAGAATGCAATGTTTGCTTCAATCCATAAATGGATCGATTTAACTTGCAAACCTTATTAGCGTGTTTTGGCACGATAAAACCATCAGGGTGTTGTATATGAACATCCTCCAAAAGGTTTCCGTTAAGGAATCGGTTTTGATGTCCATTGCCATATTTCATAATCGAAATATGCAGCTTTAGCAAGCATTATCCGAATGGATTTAATCATGGCAACGCGTAAAAGGTTTCGTCGTAATCGACACCATGTTGATGACGATACCTTTTCGCTACAAGCCTAGCTTTGTATGTTTGTATGTTGCCATCTATGTATGTCTTCACCATGAAGACTCATTTGCTACCAATAGGCACAATGCCTTCCGATACATCAACCAGTGTCCAAACTTGGTTGGTATACATGGAATCCATTTCGGACTTCATGGCATCTTGCCATAAAGTGGAGTCGATACCTTGTATCGCTTCCTCATACATAGCCGGTTTATTATCCTCAATAAGATTAATGTCTACATGAGGTGAGATCAGAAACCCATACCTCTAAGGTTGTTTTTGGACTCTCTCCGACCTACGAGGTTCTTGTGTATTAGAAGATTGTGGAACAGTCTCATCCCTGATGAACTGTTCGTGTTCCGAGAGGGGATTGGTGCCTGGAACAGTATCACTCCGATTTCATCGAGTTCTACTTTCCTCCCATTTACCACTGCATTTAGAAAATCCTCTAAGGAAAACCGCATAGAGAGCAACAAATATTTTGTTCTCTTATGGGTTGTGGAAATAATATCATTTGGTTTCCCTAGGATAACCAATTACAAATAGGCACTTATCCGATTTGGGTTCTAGTTTGGTACCAACCAAACATTTAATATATGCCCAGCATCCCCAAATCTTCAGGAATGAGAAACCCAATTTCTTTCCTGTCCATATTTCATATGGAGTATGTTCAACAGATTTTAACGGAATCTTATTCAAAATAAGTATTGCACTATTCAATGCTAAGGGTAGTTTACTTTCTAGAATATATAGATGCTGGGAGCATCTATATATTCTAGTAGTCCATCTATAATATAGAAGCTCCCAGCTTCTATATTATAACTGTCCTTTTCCGCACCTGCACCTACGCGCGCGTGTAAATGGTACGCGCACGCGGGCGCATGCACACACCAAGAGGTGCTTTCTTAAAAGCCACTTGCGTGTCCCTTAAGGCATGCTTATTTGATTTCTAATGGCCCCCTGAAGGAAATTAGTAGCTTAGTGCGACTCATTATTTACCTTACCATGTCCAACAAAGTTCGGTTTCTCCGTTCGGACACACCACTCAATTGAGGTGTTCCGGGAGGAGTCCACTATGAAAGAATACCATATTCTTTCAAGTAATCGAGAAACTCATTGCTCAAGTATTCTCCACCACGGTCCAACCATAATGTTTCAATACTTTTGCCGGTCTGTTTTTCTCTACTTTGTGTCGAAACTCTTTGAATATATCAAAAGTTTCTGACTTTTGTGTCATAAGATACACATAACCATAACGCGATGCAACATCCGTAAAGGTTACGAAGTATTCATATCAACCTCTAGACTGGCTAGACATGGACCCACATAAGTCATCTGAACGAGGGCTAACAACTCAGTGGCACTTACACCCTTACCACTAAAATGTGTTTTAGGCACTTTGCCTAATAAACAAGATTCGCAGACATCATATGAATTAGGATCAAATTCGTCCACGTATCCACTCTTCGAAAGTGTGGATATACGAGTCTTGTTAATATGTCCCAGACGACAATGCCACAAATAAGTCTCATCTGATTTACTCAGTTTGAGCTTTTGTTTGTCATGTTATATGTTTGAGATTCGTTTATATTCAAAATATAAAGACCATTATTAACATCTACTGTACATATCAAAATGTCATATTTATATACAAAACACATAATGTTCCAGAATACAAAGGTACACCCGCAACGGGTTAAACAAAATACAGAGATGATGTTCCTAGTCAAACTAGGTACAAAATAACAGTCACCTAATGTAATTACATGCCCCAATGGAAGATACAAAACATAGGTCCCAACGGCCAAAATAGCGACTCTCGTCCCGTTTCCGACTCATATGTCAATCTCATCTGAAGCCAGTATCCTGCTAATTAGCAGATCCTGCACACCAGTACATATGTGAGTACCACATCCAGAATCAAAAATCTAATTTTTTAAAACCAGTAATGGACATGTTTATAACAAATATACATGAAGCCGGACCATTGCCCTTCTTCACTTCCTTCAACTCCGACTTCTACTCACGGTAGTCACGCTTCCAGTGAACCTGTTTTCTACAATGTAGGCAGAAGTCTTGGGATATATCCTTATTCTTCCCAGAAGACTTTGATGATTTAGCCTTGCCATTTTTCCTTTTTTCACACCACCATAAGCCTTTGGCCAAGCCTTGGCTTCTGTGATGTCGAAGTAAGATGTGCCTCGCGCTTCTTGCCCTTTAGAAGCTCTGGCTCTGCTTCTTTCAACATCGCCATCAACTCTCCAAGAGTCTTCTCTTGGTTCATCATGTTATAGTTCATGACGAACCTGCCCCAGCAATCGGGCAGAGACTGTATGATCAAATCTATGGAAGTCTCAGCCTCGAAGGTTATGCCTAGCTGACCTAGCTGTTCGATCTCAGCAATCATCTGTGACACCTAGTGCTCGACAGATGTAGCCTCTGACATACGCGAGCGAAAGAGCTTCTTTTGCAATTCTTACTTCTGAGATCTAAGGTTAGATCTGTGAAGATCCTTCAATTTCAACATCATACTATTAGGATCCAATCCTTTGTTCTGACGATGAAATTGAGGATTCATTGCGGCAAGTATGACGGATTGAGCACTAAAGTTATCATCACCATGAGTATTCCAAAGCTCATGCTCTACTATTTGCTCAACTCCGGGCTCAGGCCCGAGAGGTTTCTCTATGACATAGAGTAACTTCTCGGCTCCCAGGACTATCTTGAGATTCATCTCCCAATCTGGAAAATTGGAGCCGTTAAAGACATTATCGCCCAGGATGATGTCCCTAACACTAATCTTTCCAGCCATCTCGATTGCAATAGTCTAACTATCCAATCAACGGTATCGGGTACACTCAAAATGTAATGGTTACTATAGTCTAACTATATAACCAACTACTAGTGGAGTAGTGTGAAAACAGTCCAACTGTTCAATGAAAGCAATAAAAGATATTAGTCCAACTAATATATATTTATAACGACGATAAATAAAATTAAAAGAGCGCGTTTAGCAAGTATTAAACGAAATTACAAATTTAATACTGGCCTCCAATTATTTTTCAGCGAGTCTCTAACCCTCTGTGGAGTACTCGGGAAACCTAGTTTTCTAGCTGGCTAGGATCCCGTTAAATAACACACAACCTTGACTTTGGCCAACAAGATGTATGAACTTAACTAGGTGGATCTCTAAGATCAATTGGATCACATCCAATTCCTAGATCCGGTAGGCGGACCTCCAAGTCCAAAATATATATCCAATATATCATCTTAACCTTTTCCTCTGAATCAACTAAGCCTTGGCTTTGGCTCAACAAGCTTAATGATTCCAGTTAAGCGTGACCCATTGACAGTGGGAAAGCTTCGTAATCCACGTCGATGTACATAATTGACCTTGACTTTAGCCAACAAGTCACAACTGCCCAAGACATGCGATATATAACAAAGCTTTCGTGGTTCAAACACATCCGCGATGGACAATGATCTTGACTTTGGCCAACAAACCAATGCCAATCTTGGATCTTGAGAAAGAATCACTCAATGGAAGGAAAATGCTTAATATTAAATGATTGTTTTTCGCGTAAATTGGCAACCAATTTATTATCTTTGATTAGGTCTCATTATACACCCTAAACATGCATTCTAAAAGCATAATAAGGCGCAATTAAAATAATAATGATATGCGGATGGATATATAATAATTTGTTCCTAGAATAAATCTCTCATTTTCCTCTCTCCCGCTAGCACTTTTGACCGGCGTAAACACACACATATAACGCAAGCGTACGTATCGTTCAAGTAGTATAAAAAGTATCGATCCCACGAGGACTTAAAACCTTATCTATTAATTTTTATGAGGTCAAATGATTACTAGTATCTAACATGTTTTTTAATTGATTTGAAATGGCGACTATTCTAAATTTAAAGACAAGTAAATAAAATTGTTCGAAAGTAGATTTTAAGAAAATTCAATATTAAAAACTATCTAGGGTTGTGATTTATTCCAATATTATTTAAAGATGAAGTGGTTATCTTATAGTTTGGTAAAATATTGATTTATTAACCTGGAACACTAAATTATGTAAAAGCCTCTTCTGATGGTCAATTACAAATACCTAGTATAATCCAATTGAACCATATGTCTATGTCAACCAAATTACCTAGATTCATTAAGATTAAGTTCCAATTATGGCTACCCCCGCCCGACAGGTATATTCCTATCCTGTAAGGAAATCTATTAAAAGGGTTATCTATCCTCAAGGAAGATCGTGGGCTATTGAGTCTAAGGTCTTAAACCTAAAATCCCTATGTCTAGTTCATTTTAAGTTTACCTTATCAATTTTATTAGTGGCCAATTAATAAAAAGGCATTAAGATTAAGACTCAATAAATAAATCTTTATATTACCCAAATTATAATCTAACCCCTTATAAACCCGTGATATTGAAATTCATCAAAACCCTAGATAACTTACTTAGTTATGACGCATAGCTAGGGCTAATGAAAACTTAAAAGTAAAAGCCATAAATAACAGTGCTGAAAAGTAATTGCAGTAAAGTAAAAGCTTAAAAGTAAAATAAAATAAAATGCTAAGGTAAAAGGAATTATTTTTACTACTACTTATTTAGATATCTCCCAGTAAAATAATATATAAACTTGTGATTATTACCAACCAGCCATATAGGCGGTAACCTGATTAAGTTAATTTAAGTTCAACCAGCCATAAAGGCGGAACCAAAATAAACCAATCTGGCGGTATCCTTGCTTAGTCAGGTTTAACCAGTTTAAATTAATTTACCAACCGACCAATCTGGCGGTATCCTGATTAAGTCAAATTTTAAATAGTAAATATATTATTTTAAGGGAGATTAATCTAAATAGTAATAGTAAAAGAATTACCTTTCACCCTAGCATAAGGAAGTTACCTCCTCATAGTGAATAGTAAAAACTGTAAAATAAAGAAAGTAAATTATTATTATTACAGAACGTAATTAAAAATTACAAAACTAAGTTAAAAGAAACTTAGAGAGAGAAGAACTCCCTAATTACATCAAAGAAGTGGGAGGGAGAGGTACAACAAATTCTGAAATCTCGAGCTCAATTTATAGGCGCGGATAGGGGTCCAGCGTCGCGACGCCAAAGGGTTCAATGTCGCGACGCCAGCTACAGTGACACGTGTCACTTGTTGATTCACCGGCTCAGATTCTTATCCTATGATGTGGCACTGTTCATGACGTCATTGCTTACGTCACGCTGAGGGCGATTGTCGACAGTGTTAGATCGCGACACGTGGCACAGGCGCACA
Organism: Zanthoxylum bungeanum; assembly: GCA_019454045.1. Classification (NCBI taxonomy): domain Eukaryota; kingdom Viridiplantae; phylum Streptophyta; class Magnoliopsida; order Sapindales; family Rutaceae; genus Zanthoxylum; species Zanthoxylum bungeanum. The sequence goes on along the minus strand of SKCR01031736.1, from coordinate 494,693 downwards.
TTAGCAAGTCCGTTGCGATGTCGACACGTGGCACGACGCACGATAGCATAGATGATGATTGTCGGCATCGTAGGATGATGACACGTGGCAGGCGCAAGTTAGCAAGTCTTCTGTGATGGTGACACGTGGCACGGCGCACGTTAGCAAAGTCAACTTTTCAGATTCTGACCCGTTGACCCGGCGCATTATAGCAGCACTCGGCGCACGTTAGGCGTCGCGACTCTGAAGCTTGGCGCGTCGCGACGCGGAGAAATTACCATTTTGCCCTTTTTGCCAATTTTCACAGTTTTGCTCCAAATCACCTCCAGAATGTCCTGAAACTTTATTTATCTACAAAATAACACAAAACACATCAAAATATTCACAAAACTCAAGAAACTATACAAAATATTAGGATAAATAAGTGGGAAAAATGATATATTTACCACTCATCACACCCCCAAACCTAACATTTTGCTAGTCCTCGAGCAAAACATTAAATAAAATAACATAATAAAATTTAACTAAGCCACTTTCGTAGGGATCACGGTTGCATTTAGCGTATGCAACAAGCTTTTAAACCCCTAGGTGTCCCTAGTGGACGAGTTGTAGTCTCGTGAGGGTTTACAGCAATGATACCCACAAACATTTTACAAAAGTAAAAAGGTAGTAAAACTAATGCACACAAAAGCAAAAAGACAAGTGAAAAGAAAATAAAGAAGTTAGTGACTAATCAGGTGAAACTTCTACTCCAAGTTACTAGTTGTTTTGTTTCATTCTAAATTACCAAATAAGTAAATTCTCCGATCATTTTTACCATTCTTCATAAACACAGCCAACATAATATTAAACAACTCATTTTTGCCCACAGCAGTCATAAGTGCAGTTGATAAGAAAGTAATATTTTTGTCCTAAAGTTCTATCAGATTTCACACCTTTTTGTAGCAATGGAATAATTTTTTCTCATTTTTCTGATTTTTTCTTTGATTTTTCTCTATTTTTTATTTATATACAATACCTTCCGTCTATGTAGCGAGTGTTGGGTCGGTGACTCCCAAACCAGTTGGCTTTAGGGCACCAGGTGTTAAGACACCCCTACGAACTTAATTACTCAGACTTCAGATATATATATTTTTGCAGCATCTTCGATCCATGTAACGAGCTTGGGCCAGTGACTCCCAAACCAGTTGGTTTTAGGGCACTAGGTGTTAAAACACCCTTACAGACTTAAAAACTCGGATCTCAGACGTTTTTTTTTTTTTTTTTTTTTTTTTAATCCATCACTTTTTGAGATGCTTCCTCCAATTAAACTAGAGCACGAAATATTACAAACTTTTCAACTTTAGCTCATGTCTGTATGTTTCCATGTATGTTGATAATACCTGCCAACTGAGCATATGAAGATCCATTTTAGTCCATTTTATGGAGAATTTACAAATTAAATAATTCAAAAGGAAACAAACAAAAATTAACTTGTTTCAAAATAGGTTTGAGATACGTCTCAGGAGTGGAAACTTCTTACTCGGCTATCTCTTACCAATTTCACCTTTTTAGTCAAAACAAAAACACAAAAAACACAAAATATTTTTGTAATTTTTGAAATTTTTTCAATTTTTTTGTATTTTTCGAAAAATTTTGGACTAAAAATAAAAACAACATATAAACTAAAAACAAGGTACTAATCAACTAATTCCCTCCCCCAAACCTAAATGAGACATTGTCCCCAATGTCTTAAACAGTAGAATAAGAGTTTAGAAGATAATACATGGTTCGCTGAAATTTTACAGGAAATTAAAGGTTAAGATCCAGATTAATTCGACGCCTCTTACCACGATCGTCCTCGGAACAATTTATCTTTGAAATGATAGGGTCAACTTTTGGTTCATAGGCTATGAGTTGGTCAATTAGATATGGAGCAGTTCTGGCAGTAAATATGAGTTCTTTTAAAGGTTTTGACACGAACCCATTTCTTCGAGCATCATCAAGAAACACACAAAGATCATAAAACCCATCAACATTGTACAGCCCAATTGGTTTCTGGTGTATGTTCAGCTTCGCCCAAGATAGTACAATAAAAATTTCCTCCAATGTGCCCAAGCCACCTGGCAAAGCAATAAAAGCATCAGCACGGTTAATCATTTCTATCAGTCGTTCAGACATACCTGGCACGATTAATTCCTCTCCGTTTGATGGTTCAATAAGATTTGCCTCTGCCAAGGGTTTTGGGATGATTCCCAAAACATGACTGCCTCCTTCCTGTACGGCCTTCGAAACAATCCCCATTAGTCCAAGATTTCCTCCGCCATTTATTAAGTGCATATTCCTTGCAGCTAAGACTCGACCCAATTCCTATGCTGCTTCTATGTATTGTGGTTTAGTACCAATAGTACTACCGCAAAACACACAAATGTTTTCAACTCGTCTTCTTGAAGTGGCTTCCATTTTTTTTACTCTGGATGTCTTCAAAAGTGCAATGATGAGTTGAATTTATAATACCTGAAAAGGGTGAGTAAAAATAGCACAAGTATCTTCCAAAGGACGATTAGTAGCAAAATAGTAAAATAGATCGTGATAGTCAACAAGATCTGGATCCTGTCGGAGGAAATAAAAGAAAATAACAAAACAAATAACAATTATTAGGAAAAGACAAAGAGATATAATATGTACAAGAATTTACAGCTTGATTACGTCTATGCGTCAGGGACAAGCTTCCCATCCAATTTTCTTATAAATTGGCAACAGAGTCTTTTTGAGTCAGATTCCCAAGACTTAACTGTTGTCTTTCTTTTTGAAATTGTGTATGTAATCTGCGAAAGTCTATGTGAACATATCCACTGGGATGCTTCTCAAGAGTCGAAGATATATCATCTAAAGACTCCTTACTCAGGCCATCCCTAATGAATTTAATTTTGTCTTCGCGATTAACAGACACCATTCCTAAAGAACGACAACGAGTATTGCAATTCCAACGTGCACATTTGTAACAAACACCATTTGTTTAGCTCTTCGTTTCTTTGCATAGGTGCTTCTTCCAAAACCAGGCAGATGTGAAATAAAAGAGTCAGAAGACTCACCTGCCAATCGGACTCGTGCTTCAATTACCCAACGAATGTCATTGGGAACACCATAGATCGTCAGTAACCTCATCTTTTCCAAGCGAGCTTTGTAAACTTTCATTAGAGATTTTTGAGGGAGAGAAGGAAATTGCTTGTGAAGATTTGCGAGAGCTTCTTCCATCTTGAAATGACTTAATCTGCAAAAACTAAACACACAAAATTAAATCACACCAAATCACAATATATACAAAAATTGCATAGGTTGCCTCCCTGCGAGCGCTAAGTTTAAAGTCGTCAGCTAGACGTGACTGCTCGATCATTTATGCTGGATCTGAAAGTGTGACACTTTCTTTTTGTCGCTCAAATGATTCTCCCCAGTAGTGCTTGACACGCTGACTGTTAACTTGAATGTGTTGTTGGTATTGGGATCCAGTAACTCAATGGCTCCATATGGTAAAACCTGAGTGATCACAAATGGTCCGGACCACCTAGATTTCAACTTTCGAGGGAAAAGTTTCAATCTCGAGTTGTACAACAACACCTGCTGCCTTGGTTCCAACTGTCTGTGCACTATTTTTCGGTCATGCCATTTTTTGGTCTTTTCCTTGTATAATTTGGCATTGTCATGAGCCTGTAGGCGAAATTCCTCCAATTCATTGAGTCGGTGAAGTCTTTTCTCTCCTGCTGCTTTTGAGTCAAGATTCAACTTCTTCAGTGCCCAGTACGCCTTGTGTTCAAGCTCAACTGGCAGATGGCATGCTTTCCCAAACACCAATCGATATGGTGACATACCAATGGGTGTCTGTTGTAAGCTGTTCGGTAGGCCCATAATGCATCATCTAGTTTTGTAGACCAGTCCCTCCTTGTTGATCCAACGGTTCTTTCTAGGATTCTCTTGATCTCCCTGTTTGAAACCTCAACCTGTCCATTTGACTGTGGATGGTAGGCAGTGGCAACTTTGTGAGTAACTCCGTATTTGGATAGGAGTGCATCGAAGTATTTGTTGTAGAAATGAGAGCCACCATCACTGATAATTGCCCAAGGTGTTCCGAACCGAGTGAAAATGTTCTTTTTGAGGAATTTGATCACCACTTTTGAATCATTGGATGGCAGTGCAATTGCTTCGACCCATTTGGAGACGTAGTCTACAGCAACCAGGATGTACAAGTTTCCAAATGATGGAACAAAGGGTCCCATGAAATCAATACCCCATACATCGAATATCTCCACTTCCAGAATGTTTTGCAACGGTCCTTCGTTTCTCCTCAAAATATTCCCCGTTCTCTGGCACCTGTCACATTGAAAAGTAAAAAGATAAGCATCTTTAAAAAGTGTGGGCCAGAACAAACCTGATTGAAGAACTTTTGCTGCAGTTTTATTTCCGCTGAAGTGTCCGCTGTATGGTGATGAATGACAGTGTTGCAGAACACTGTTGACCTCCTCCTGTGGAACACACCGTCTCAATAATTGGTCAGCACACCGTTTGAACATGTACGGTTCATCCCAGACATAGTGCTTGACTTCTTTGAAGAACTTCTTCCGTTGCTGAGTTGTCCATTCCAACGGCCATTTTCCTGACACAATGTAGTTGACATAGTCAGCATACCAAGGGACTTCCTGTTGTTTCATGGCGAACAACTGTTCATCTGGAAAAGTTTCTTTGATTGATAATTCTTTGCCAGCTTTTCTCCATTCTCGAGCCTTGATAAGTGATATGCCACCTGATTTTCTGTTCCTTTCCTGTCTCGAATCTCCACGTCGAATTCTTGTAAAAGAAGTATCCAACGGATCAATCTGGGTTTGGCATCTTTCTTTGTGATCAGATATTTGATTGCTGAATGATCTGTGTAGACCACCACTTTGGGACCCAACAGATAAGAGCGGAATTTGTCAAAAGCATACACAACTTCTAGCAACTCCTTTTCAGTGGTTGTGTAGTTGAGTTGAGCTTCATTCAGAGTTCTGCTGGAGTAGTAAATTGTGTGGAAAATCTTTGCTTTGCGTTGTCCCAAAACTGTACCTACAGCAAAATCACTAGCATCACACATTACCTCGAATGGAAGGGTCCAATCTGGTGTTACTATGATGGGAGCAGAAATCAGCTTCTGTTTTAAGATCTCGAAAGCTTCCTGGCATTCTTTGGTGAAGTTGAAAGGCACATCCTTTTCCAGAAGATTGCAAAGAGGTTTAGCAATCTTGGAAAAGTCTTTGATAAATCTCCTGTAAAAACCTGCATGTCCGAGAAAACTCCGAATCCCTTTGACAGATGTTGGTGGAGGTAGTTTTTCAATTGTTTCAATCTTTGCTTTGTCTACCTCGATTCCCTTTTGTGAGATCCGGTGTCCAAGAACAATGCCTTCTTGCACCATGAAGTGGCATTTCTCCCAGTTGAGTACTAGGTTTGTATCTTCGCACCTTTGTAATACATGTTCCAAATTTTTCAAGCAATGATCAAAAGAATCTCCAAACACAGAAAAATCATCCATAAAAACTTCCATACTCTGCTCCAGCATGTCTGAGAAGATGGCCATCATGCAACGCTGAAATGTAGCATGAGCATTACATAATCCAAATAGCATCATGCGGAAAGCAAAAGTACCATAGAGACATGTAAAGGTAGTTTTCTCTTGGTCTTCTGGTGCGATGGCAATCTGATTGTACCCTGAATATCCGTCCAGAAAGCAATAGAACTCATGTCCTCCAGTCTATCTAACATCTAGTCAATGAATGGTAGCGGAAAATGGTCCTTCCTCGTAGCTTTGTTAAGTTTCCTGTAGTCCATGCATACTCTCCATCCAGTCACCGTTCTTGTTGGGATCAGCTCGTTCTTTTCATTGGTGACCACAGTAATTCCTCATTTCTTTGATGGTGACACGTGGCACAGCGCACGTTAGCAAAGTCAACTTTTCAGATTCTGACCCGTTGACCTGGCGCATTATAGCAGCACTCGGCGCACGTTAGGCGTCGCGACTCTGAAGCTTGGTGCGTCGCGACGCGGAGAAATTACCATTTTGCCCTTTTTGCCAATTTTCACAGTTTTGCTCCAAATCACCTCCAGAATGTCCTGAAACTTTATTTATCTACAAAATAACACAAAACACATCAAAATATTCACAAAACTCAAGAAACTATACAAAATATTAGGATAAATGAGTGGGAAAAAGTGATATATTTACCACTCATCAACTTTACAATCTTCTACCCAATTACATAACACTAAAAGAAACCTCATTTGCATTGAGGGGAATTGGTGAGAAGAGAAATACAAAGAGATAAGGAGGTGAAGGCTGGACACGCATGCCCAATTTAATAAATAAGTACCATACTTACAACAATTTCCAAAATTGCCCCACCCAACTAATATCATCCGATATACATTATTCATATAAATACATCCAAGTATTCACACAAAGCATGCTGTCAATCAATCTAATCCAATTAATTAATCTTTGATTAATGACCATCCAATGTTCAAACAACGATTTGATTTGCGCGAGTCCAACTCGTTTAAGAATAAATACTCAAAGTACGTATTCTTGAATTATATCGAACTACAATTTCAAATCCAATTTAAATTTTATTCAATACTAATTCATATTTAATTCCAAATTAAATAATTACACTTATTTATGTGCCTTTAAGACTTGGATTCCAAATCTAATCTTAATGGGTCTCAAAGGCTCAATTAGTATCCAATACTTTTCAATTAAAGTCCAATGGGCTTTCAATTAATTCTTTAGGCGTGAGCTTTGGCCATTATGGATCAAACCCAAAAGCCTTGGCCCATTAGGAATCATCATATGCCATAAAATCAATTTAGGCCCATTAGGCCCAATTAAATTTTTAAAGGCCCAAAAGTCATATTGGACTTTATGGAAATGGTTTTAGGATCAATTGGATCCAACCCAATTGTCCAAAACCAAACTTGGCACAACCAAGCCATTAGCCCAAATATAACAAATTAGCACAATCCAATTTAAAGACTAATTCATTATTAACATAATATCCCAAAATATCACATTAATTTAATTAAAGTGTATTAACATAATTAATTGATTAATTTAATATTTCCAAAACATCAATTAATCAAATTAATCATACTTTAATTCTCAAATTCATGTCCAACACAAAATTGAGGCAAAATCAATCAATTCCAACATGCTTAATCTCACGGAAATTGCATAAAATAACACTCAATTTGATTTCAATCCAATTAAATCAACATACAAGATTTATTTCATGCTTTAAACATATCCAATTGTCTAATTTTCAAAAAATCACCATGAGCATTCTAGGGTATACATTCGGCCACAATAAGGAATTTGGGGAAATTTTGATCCAATCAATTTTCTCATTTCCAAAGATGCACAAATCCAATTCATCATCATCCAAACATACCAAACAATCAATTTAGAATTTTCACACTCCAAGCATAAAATCCCCAAATTAAAGTTTACAAACCCTAGATTTCAAATCAAGTTTAGGTGGCTCATGATACCATTGTTAGTGTCTCTAAGACTTGCCAAGGATCCTAAACATGATTCTAGTGTGAATAAAATCAAGTGGAGTTGCAGAAATACTCACATTGATTGGTTGATGGAATTTCAAAATTCTCCTTTGGATTTAGAAGCTCTAAGCTTGTAGTTGAGTTCCAAACTCTTAGGTTAGTTTCCCTATCACCTCACAAGACTCCTAAAGTGCTAGCTTTAATGGAAAAATTGAAACAAAATTTTTCCTTGGTGAGAAACAAGTTTCGGCTTTGGTAGAAGAGGGAGAAAAGATGAATAGTTCCTTGTTTCCAAAACAAGTGTGTTGTGTTTAAATAATCCAATTACTATTCCCAACTACCACCATCACAATTAGACATGTGATGTGAGTTGTGGGTCCTACCCAATTTTGAATTCCAAATTCAAGTTGACTTGTACAATGCACTTTGGGCTCGGGTTCGTTTAATCCGATTAAACGAATTTTCCGTTGCGACGTAATTAAATCCAATTTAATTAAATAATAATGCCAAGCAAAATTATTACGAAAGTCGATTGCGAATTAATTCCAAATTAATTCGTTTGCACGAATTAAAATCCAATTTGAATTCTGTATTGAAATCCAATTTCAATTAATATATCCAATATATTATTTTAGCTCAATTAAATAAATTAAATAGTAAAATCCAATTTAACTATTAAATTTATTTTACCGATTAATTCCAAATTAATCGCGTTCTCTCTTCTTCACGAATTAATCCCAGATTAATTCATGACGCAATTAATTCCATATTAATTTTCTCTCTGATAATTAATCCCAGATTAATTCTTGCCGTAATAAATCCATATTAATTTTCTTTCTCATAATTAATCCCAGATTAATTCTGTTCGAGTCAAATGTCATCGATGAATCTTTGGGAAGCGACCCAAGAGATCCTTGGATATGTTGGCAGTAATACGGTTGTCGAAATATCCGACACGTGCGTACCCCGTACCACGTTCTCACCGATTTACAAGACATGGTTGGCTTCTAGTAAAGCACCGTGCCTACCCAATTCTCCATAAATATTCAACGAAGAATATATAATCTGTATCAGGCGTAGTATACAATGTATTACGTAATACGATCCAGTATCGGATGTCACATGCTAGGCCTGGGGCTGGAATTGTGTGTGCCCATTACAAAGCATATATCGGATCACTAGCAACTAGTCTCTGTAATCGGATAATCATGACCTAATCATATTATCCCGATAGTTGTAGCATTTAAGAGTACTAGTTCTGTATCCCTGCGTGATCATCATCTCCATATGACTGAAATGATACTTCAATCTTGACATCACACCCAATACACTACGATTCTCAGTATACCCAGAAGAGGCGTACACAGAACCTGTTAAAGCTCTGGACGACCAAAACCAAAGTATACTGATTGTCGCAAGTATTAGCGATGCAAGTCTCAAGTTAAGACCACATACATCTACCATGATTCGGATTCCCATAGACACATAGTCATACTACCAATGTGACTACGAGGGGTCTATCCAGAGCGAAGCTGTTCCCGTTAAGCTTCCATAACGCGCCCAAATGTAATACTAGTCTATTCTGCATCATCATCGTGTCCAGTCTCGATAATACTACGACTATAGATATTTAATGATTAAACCTTTCATGGATTAATACTGTCTCATATCTTATTAATCCGGTACAAATCATATGGACTTTTATCATTTATATATCCAAGTAATCCAATTACAAAATGATAAAAGAGCAATTTCCTTTGTCACATAGTTAATTTGTACAAAAACACCATGTCTTTTACAAATAGTGATGCTATGGGTCATAATTATCCAATATACGGGCCGACAGATCCTATCTTAATTCACACTTGATCAACGAGTGCATCGGTCCACACCCTACGAACATCTAGAGGCCAGAACATGAAAGGTTTTTGACATACATGGCATCAAATTGTGGAGGATCTCACACAAAATCAATGCTATCCTATAGTCAAAGGATTACATATGCTACTCGACTCGAGGAGATTCCTACTAACGGTGGTGTGTAATTCCAACTATTAGGAATCACCTATGAGTTATTCAATTTTCGGTCCAACCAATACCCACACGTCTATACCAGTTTCCAAAACTCATTCTACATCGGGTTAAACCATTGCAAATCCATTTCCAATATACGACATGTGCTAGTCTTCTAGGTTATAGGAATTCGACCGTATTCCAAAACCAATGACTAGAAAAATTTACTTTAAGAATAGTTTATAATTGTAATACTTATCACAATGTCGGACCACCTAGTGTCTAATATTACTACAAGACTATTCTAAGGTCGATTTCATACTTAGTATATCTATACGTCAATCTAATACGCATAATGACAATACCATTAATAAGGTATGAAATGAAAACATAGTTACTTTATTAATAATTAATAAAATGTACAATTCGGATTGACACTCCAAGCACCAACTCCAACACATGGTTCACTGAGACCAATTTTCGGATCATATCCTGGTATATACGACATGTACTGGTCTCTGCGATTTCACCGATTGATCCGAGTCAATTAATCTCAACCACAAACTTTATTTGAAAGTATATACTTTAGTGACACCCTAGTGCCCATTACAAACCGTTGGTCGTAATAACATAACTACTGAATATTCTCGAGTCTTTGTCGAATATATATATCACTAAATCATAGTAATTTTTTTTTATCTTAACTAGATAAGACCGAATATGTATACAAAAGACAATAGGGGTTACCATATACATAGTAATATTATGGAAGAATATGTTGCTTGTATTCATGAACCGATTATAAAATACGGTCCGGATTGACGCTCAGAGCACCAACCTCAACATCTACCACATTACAGAACCCTAATGCAATATTTTGGTCATACAAATGGAAGTTGTTGGGGGCAAAAACTTAGAAGCGTGTCGGGGGACGAAATTCCCTTTTAAAATATTTTAAAACTGGATAAATTAGTCGGTATCAAATATGTCTAATTTATTCATATTTCACCCTCATCAAACTTTAAGATCTAATATTAAAATATGATTATGCAAAAGGACTTAGGGCAAAATTTACAGAAACATTTTCCAGCGGTTATGTGATAACCACTTATTGGATCATAGAAATGACTTATCGGGATGACCGAACAATCAGATCAGCCGTGATAACGAGTCAGTCCACTGCTACAGTAATCTAGGTACAGTAGCAAAGGATAAATATGGTAATTTTATCAAATTACCGTTATTCTCATAGCGTAGAAAATTCCCAAAACACTAGCGGAACAATTTCGAAAATTTTGAAAATATTCCAAAACATTATATACACTCCTACAATACTCCAAGTATTGTAGCAATTGCCAAAACCACATAATTTCAAAAAATTATTAATTTTACCTATAATGCGTCTTAAATAAAAAATTCCAAAAAAGCATTCAGAATAATTCCAAAAATTTTAGGAATTTTTCCTACGTATTGTCACATCTCTAATTTCATTCAAAACCCATCAATTTCACCAAATCATTAATTTCATAATTAATCACATTAATGCCCAAATTAATTCAAAATTTATGCAAATCAAAATCTTTCACCATCATTAGAGAATCTGTTGGACAATTATGACCCATAACAACACTATTTGTACAGAACATGATGTTGTTGTACAAATAAACTATGTGACAAAGAAAATTGCTCTTTTATCATTTGTAATTAGATTACCAAGATATATAAATGATAAAAGTCCATATGATTAGTACCGGATTAATAAGATATGAGACAGTTTTAATCCACGTAAGGTTTAATCATTAAATATCCCTAGTCGTAGTATTATCGAGACTGGACATCGATAATGCGGAATAGAGTAGTATTACACTTGTGCGCGTTATGGAAGTGTAACGACATAGTTCTCGTATATTTGGGTATTGGATACTCATACACGTGTAATAGGAGGTACTGTTTACCGATGGTACGGAAACAGCTTCGCTCTAAATAGACCCCTCGTAGTCTCATTGGTAGTATGACTATGTGTCTATGGGAATCCGAATCAGGGTAGGTGTATTTGGTCTTAACCTGAGACTTGCATCGCTAATACTTGCGACAAACAGTATACTTCGGTTTTGGTCGTCCGGGGCTTTAACAGGTTCTGTGTACGCCTCTTCTGGGTATACTGAGAATCGTAGTGTATTGGGTGTGATGTCAAGATGGAAGTATCACTCCAGTCATATGGAGATGATGATCACGTAGGATACGAAACTAGTACTCTTCAGTACTGTAGTCATCGGGATAATATGACTAGGTCATGATTATCCGATTATAGAGACTAGTTACCAGAGATCCGATATAAGATTCGTACGGGGCAGACACAATTCCAGCCATAGGCCTAGCATGTGATATCGATATTGGATCGTGATACGCAATACTATGTATACTACGCCTGATATAAATTATATATTCCTTAAAGAATATTTCTGGAGAATTAGGTAGGCACGTCGCTTTGCTAGAAGCCAACCATGTCTAGTAAATCGGTAAAAATATGGTATTAGGTACGCACGTGTTCGGATAGTCCGACGACCGGATTTACTGCCAACATATTCAGGGATCTCATGGGTCGCTTGCCGAAGATTCACCGATGATGTATGACTCGCTCAGAATTAATCTGGGATTAATTATAAGAGAGAGAAAATTAATCTGGGATTAATTACGGCAAGAATTTATCAGGGATAAAATTCAACTAGAAGAGAGAGAACGATTAATTTGGAATTAATCGATTAAATAATATATTCGATATATTAAACGAAATTAGATTTCATAACGGAATTAAAATTAGATTTTAATTCAGGCGAACGAATTAATTTAGATTTAATTCGCGAGCGACTTTAATAGTAATTTTGCTAGACATAATTATTTAATTAAATTTGATTTGATTAAGTCGCAATGAAAAATTCGTTAATTCAGAATTAACGAACCGGAGTCCGGAATGTGTTTTCGGGCCCACTCGGATTTTGAATTAAAGTGGGGCCCACACTTGTCACATCACCTAGTCAACTTTATCAACTTTTGGTTGATAGAAGTTGGTGGGATTTTTGGTTAACTTGTTTCTTACACAAGTTTGAAAGATTGAAAGATATATACCAATTATTGTATTTGGTATATGACTTTTAATTTTTTTGGAAAAACCATAACTCTCTCATTCTTCTCTCATTGGCTGAAAATAAGGCTTCATTTTCTCTCAAAAATGGCGTGAAGCTTGGCTTCATATTCTTGATTTTTTGCTTCAAAATCTCAAGTGCTAGCACACTAAAAGGGTCATTCAAAGGTGATAGGGAAACCACTCACATGAGTTTGGAATTCAAGAATCAAAGCTTGGAGCTCATCATTCATACAAATAAGAGCTTGGAGCACAACACAAAGGTTGAATTTTTTTTTTATCTCTACATCCTCATTGCCGATCAATGTGAGTACTTTTTCCGCAACTTACTTTGATTATTCACACAAATTTTATGCTTAATTGATCATGGACTTGTTCTTAGAGAACCCTACAATGGTATCAGAGTTTATTTAAGCATGAAATTGAATTAGGGTTTATATACTTGAATTTGGATAATTTTGCTTGGAGCATGATTTTGTCAAATTGAGTGTTTGGTTATGTTTGGATTATGATAACTTAGAGTTATGCATGCTTAATTTGGATAAAAATTGATTAGAATTTTTTTTCCTTATTTCCTTATGATGGCTGAAAAATATAGCAACCCTTAACTCATGGTGATTTTGATTTTTTTAGACCATTGGATGTGTTTAAAATGCTTGAGTATATTGATTTGTGATTTAATTCGATTGAAATCAAAATCGGATATTAAAAGCCTAAATTGTCGTGAGTCTTGGAAGCATGTTGGAATTGATTTTACTTCAATAATGTTGGACATGTATTGATAATGATAAAGCATGATTCATTATGTAAATTGGTATTTTGGAAATGTTAATTTAAATAATTAATTATGGGTAATACACTTTAATTATATAAATTTTGATATTTGGAATATTAGAATTTAATTAATTAGGCTTAATTTGAAATTGGGCTAAAATTATTGTATTTGGGCTTAATGGGCTTGGTTGGACCAAGTTTGGTTTATGATAATTGGTTGGATCCAATTGGGCCTAAAACCATTTCCATTAAGTCCAAATATGATAATTGGGCCTTTAAAATTTTAATTGGGCCTAATGGGCCTAAATTGATTTGATGGCAAATAGGGTGATTCCTTTATTGGGCATTGACATTTGGGTTTGATCCATATTGGCCAAAGCCCATGCCTTAAGAAATTAATTGAAAGCCCATTGGACTTTAATTAAATTGACATTGGATGTTAATTGGGCTTTGAGACCCATAAAGATTGGATTTGGAATCCAAGTCGAAAAAGGAACATTTAAAGTGTAATTATTTAATTTGGAATTAAATATAGAATTAGTATTGAATACAAATTAAATTGGATTTAAAATTATAGTTCGATATAATTCAAGAATTCGCACTTTGAGTACTTATTCTTAAACGAGTTGGACTCGCGCAAATCAAATCGTTGTTTGAACATTGGATGGTCACTAATCAAAGATTAATTAATTGGATTAGATTGATTGATATCATGCTTTGTGTGAATACATGGATGTATTGTATGAATAATGTATATCAGATGGATATTAGATTGGTGGGGGCAATTTTGGAAATTGTTGTAATAAATTTAGAATTTATTAAATTGGACCTGCGTGTCCAGCCTTTATCTCTAGACTCTTTGTAATTCTCTTCTCACCTATTCCCTCAATGTAAATGAGGTTTCTTTAGAAGTATTATGTAATTGGGTAGAAGTTAGAATAGTGCTAGCTGGGGAGAGGAAAATGAGTGATTTGTTCTAGGAATAATTTGTGAGATATCCATCCGCATATCATTATTAATTTATTTTTCGAGCCTTATTATGCTTTTAGAATGCATGCTCAAGGGTGTATGATGAGACCTAATCAAAGATAATTAATTGGTTGCCAATTACGCTAAAAACCCTCAATAAATATTAAGCGTTTTCCTTCCATTGAGCGATTCTCTCTCAAGATCCAAGATTGGCATTGGTTTGTTGGCCAAAGTCAAGACCTTTGTCCATCACGGATGTGTTTGAATCATGAAGGCTTTATTCCATATCGTACGCCTTGGGTAAGTTGTGATTTGTTGGCCAAAGTCAAGGTCACTTCTTGTTCATCGGCCTCGATTACGAAGTTTTCCATTATCAATGGGTCACGCTTAACTAGAATCATTAAGCTTGTTGAGCCAAAGCCAAGGCTTAGTTGATTTAGAGGAAAAAGGTTAGGGAATATATTGGATATATTGTCATATATTGGATATATATTTCGTACTTGGAGGTCCACTTACCGAATCTAGGAATTGGATGAGATCCAATTGATCTTAGAAATCTACCTAGTTAAATATCATACAGCTTGTTGGCCAAAGTAAAGGTTGTGTGTTATTTAACGGGATCCTAGCCCACTAGGAAACTAGGTTTCCCGAGTACTCCACAGAGGGTTGGAGGCTCGCCGAAAAATAGTGGGAGGCAATTATTAAATTTAAAATTTCGTTTAGATACTTGCCAATACGCGCTCATTTCATTTTTCATCATTATTTAAATATAAATATATTAGTTGGACTAATATTCAATTGTTGTTTTAATTAAACAGTTGGACTGTATTCAAACTACTTCATTTATAGTTGATTATATAATTGGATTATAGTAATCAATAAATTTGAATTTTACCAATCAAATAGTAGTTGATTATATAGTTAGACTATAGTAATCATTATATTCGATTGTACCCGAAATCGTTGATTGGATAGTTGGACTATTGGAATCAAGATAACTGAAAGATTAACGTTTAAAACATAATCCTGGGTGAAAATGTCTTTAAGCGGCTTCAATTTTCAAATTGGAAATAGAACCTCAGGATAGTCCTGAGAGCCGAGAAGTTACTTTATTTGATAGAGTGACATCTCGGGCCTGAGCCCGGATTTGAGCAAATAGTAGAGCATGAGCTTTGGAAGACTCATGGTGATGATAACTTAAGTGCTCAATCCTTTATGCTTCATGTAATGATACTTTAATTCTGTCGTCAAAACTAAGGATTAGATCCTTATACCATGATGATGAAATTAAAGATCTTCATAGATCTAACCTTAGATCTTAGAAGTACGAATTACAAAAGATGCTCTTTCGCTCGCGTATGTCAGAGGGTACATCTGACGAGCATAAGGTGTCGTAGATGATTGTTGTCATCGATCAGCTAGGTTAGCTGGGCATTGCCTACGTGGCCGAGACTTCCAAATATTTGATCTTATAGTCTCTGCCCGAATACTGGGGCAGGTTCATTATGAACCAAGAGAAAAACACTTAGAGAGTTTATGGCTATGCTCAAGGAGGCAGAGCCAGAGCTTCTAAAAGAGGCAAAGGCAAAATCATCACAGTCTTCTATGAAGACAAATGACATATCCCAAGATGTCTACCTAAATTGTGGTAAACAGGGTCACTGGAAGCGTGACTGCCGTATGGACAAAGGCAGACATGAAGGAAGTGAAGACGGGCAAGGCTTCGACTTCAGGTATGTTTGTTATAAACATGTTCACTACTGGTTTCAAAATTGGAGTTTTGATACTAGATGTGGTACATAAATATGTACTAATGTGCAGAATATGCTGATTAGCAAGAGACTGACTTCAGTTGAGATCGACCTGCGAGTCGGAAATGGGACGAAAGTCGCTATTTTAACCGTAGAAACTAAGTTTTGGAACTACCATTGGGGCAAGTACTTGAATTAGGAAACTGTTATAATATACCTAGTTTGACTAGAAACATTATCTCTATATCTAGTTTAACCCGTTGCGGGTGTACCTTTATATTATAGAAAACTAAGTGTTTTGTTTATAAAGATGATCTTGAGATAAGCACATTAGATGTAAATAACATTATTTATATTTAGAATATAAATTAATCTCAAACATATATTATGACAAACAAAAGCTAAAACTGAATAAATCTGTTGAGACTTAAAACTGGCATTCTTGTTTGGGACACATTAAACAAGACTCGTATATCCACACTTTTGAAGAGTGGATACTAGGACGAATTTGATTCTAATTCAAATGATGTCTACGAATCTAGTTTATTAGGAAAAGTGCCTAAAACATCTTTTACTTGGTAAAAGTACAAGTGCCACCGATCTGTTAGCCCTCGTTCATTATGACATAAGTGGGCCCATGTCTAGCTAGGCTAGAGATGAATCTGAATACTTCGTAACCTTTACGGATGTGGCATCGCGTTACGGTTATGTGTATCTTATGAAACACAAGTCAGAAACTTTTGAGTAATTCAAAGAGTTTCGACACGAAGTAAGAAAACAGACCGGTAAAAGTATTAAAACATTACGGTCGGACCGTGGTGGAGAATACTTAAACATATGAGTTTCAAGATTACATGAAAGAGTATGGTATTCTTTCACAGTGGACTCCTACCGGGACACCTCAATTTGACGGTGTGTCCGAACAGAGAAACTGGACTTTGTTGGACATGGTAAGGTTAATGATGAGTCGCTCTGAGCTATCAATTTCCTTCTGAGGATACACATTAAACAGTGCATTACTTATTTTGAATAAGGTTCCATGAAAATCTATTAGACAGACTTCATATTAGATATGAACAGGAAAGAAACCGGGTTTCACATTCCTGAAGATTTGGGAATGCTGGGCATACGTTTGGATGATACCAAACTAGAACCCAAATCGGATAAGTGCCTAATTTGTAGGTTGTCCTAAGGAAACCAAAGTATAGTACTTATACAACTCACAAGAGAACAATATAATTGTTGCTCTCCATATGGTTTTCCTAAGAGGAATTCCAATATGCAGTGGTAAGTGGGAGGAAAGTAGAACTCGATGAAAATCGGAGTGATACTATTCTTGGCACAGAATCCTTAACGGAACATGAACAGTTCATCAGGGATGAGACTGTACCACAATCTTCGAATACACAAGAACCATGTAGGTCGGAGAGAGTCAGAAAACAACCTGAGAGGTATGGGTTTCTGATCTCACCTCTCGTAGACATTAGTCTTATTGAGGGTACTGAACCGACAACGTATGAGGAAGTGATACAAGGTATCGACTCCTTTTATGGAAAAGTACCATAAAGTCCGAAATGGATTACATGTATACAACCAAGTTTGGACATTGGTTGATGTACCATAAGGCATTGTGCCTGTTGGTACTAAATGAGTCTTCAAGGAAGACATACATGAAATATGGTAACATACAAAATGTACACAGCTAGGCTTGTACAGAAAGGGTATCGTCAATGACATAGTGTCGACTACGACGAAAATGTTTCACCTGTTGCCATGATTAAATCCATTCGGATAATGCTTGCTAATGATGCATATTTCATTTATGAAATATGTCATATGGACGTCAAATCGCTTTCCTTAAACGAAAACCTTTTGGAGGACGTTTATAAACATCCTGATGGTTTTGTCATACCGAATCATGCAAACAAGGTTTGCAAGTTAAATCGATCCATTATGGATTGAAGCAAGCATTGAGTTCTTGGAACTAACGTTTTGATAAGATCATAATGGCATATGGTTTCATTCAAAATGGTAAAAATTCTTGTTTATATAAGAAGGTTAGTGGGAGCACACTGACAATGATTGTCCTATATAATGATGACATATCATTTCTTGGAAATGACATTCCCATAATACAATCGGTGAAAGTTTGGCTTTCATGAAAATTCTCCATAGAATACTTGGGAGAGACAACCTTTATTCCAGGAATAAGGATCTACTAGGATAGATCTAAAAGTTGTTGGCACTCTCCGAGAACTCGTACATTGAAAAGATGTACGTGACCTGGTGTCTCATAGGCTTTGAGCATATGAAGTCACAATCAGGCCAATCCAGATGATGGTCACTGGATTGATGTTAAGAACATCCTTAAGTATCTTCGATGAACTAAGGATGCTTTCTTAAGCTATTGAGAAGGAGAACTTGAAGTGACTGGGTTCATCGTTGCAAGTTTCCAAACCGACAAAAATGACTGTAAATCGTAATAAGGGTACTACATAGTTTGAATAACGGAACAGTGAACTGGAAATCTTCCAAGCAAGATATTGTTGCCGAATAAATAATAAAAAGCGGAACATTACTGCAGCTAAGGCAGCAAAAGAAGCATTTTGGATCTATATAATCCTAATTTGATTAGGAGTACTTCTGTTAGCAGCTGAGCTAGGCTACAGCACAGGCTAAGGAACCACGGTCTCATCAATGATCCAAGTATGTACTTCGACTAATTCATCTGATTCGTTCGGATCATACATCGTGGCGATGTGATGATCGAATAAAACGCATCAGATGATAACATTGTAAATCCGCTGACGAAAGCTGTTTCTCAGCAGAAGTTTGAGCCACCCGTATATAGTTTAGGTGTATGACACTTGAGTGATTGGCTATAGGCCAAGTGGGAGATTGTTGGACAATTATGACCCAAAGCATCACTATTTGTAAATCACATGGTGTTGTTGTACAAATAAACTATGTGACAAAGGAAATTACTCTTTTATCATTTGTAATTAGATTACCAAGATATATAAATGATAAAAGTCCATATGATTAGTACCAGATTAATAAGATATGAGACAACATTAATCCACGTAAGGTTTAATCATTAAATATCCCTAGTCGTAGTATTATCGAGACTGGACATCAATAATGCGGAATAGACTAGTATTAAACTTGTGCGTGTTATGGAAGCGTAACGGCATAGTTCTCGTATATTTGGGTATTGGATACTCATGCAAGTGTAATAGGAGGTACTATTTACCGATGGTACGGAAACAGCTTCGCTCTGGATAGACCCATCGGAATCCCATTGGTAGTATGACTATGTGTCTATGGGAATCCGAATCAGGGTAGGTGTATTTGGTCTTAACCTGAGACTTGCATCGCTAATACTTGCGACAATCAGTATACTTTGGTTTTGGTCGTCCGAGGTTTTAACAGGTTTTGTGTACACCTCTTCTGGGTATACTGAGAATCGTAGTGTATTGGGTGTGATGTCACGATGGAAGTATCACTCCAGTCATATGGAGATGATGATCACGTAGGATACGGAACTAGTACTCTTAAGTACTGCAGTCATCGAGATAATATGACTAGGTCATGATTATCCGATTATAGAGACTAGTTACCAGAGATCCGATATATGCTTCGTACGGGGCAGACACAATTCCAGCCCTAGACCTAGCATGTGATATCGATACTGGATCGTAATACGCAATACTATGTATACTACGCCTGATATAGATTATATATTCCTTAAAGAATATTTCTGAAGAATTGGGTAGGCACGTCGCTTTGTAGAAGCCAACCATGTATCGTAAATCGGTAAAAACGTGGTACTAGGTACGCACGTGTTCGGATAGTCTGACGACCGGATTTACTGCCAACATATCCAGGGATCTCATGGGTCGCTTCCTGAAGATTCACCGATGACGTATGACTCACTCAGAATTAA
Source organism: Zanthoxylum bungeanum (assembly GCA_019454045.1). Lineage (NCBI taxonomy): Eukaryota > Viridiplantae > Streptophyta > Magnoliopsida > Sapindales > Rutaceae > Zanthoxylum > Zanthoxylum bungeanum. The sequence goes on along the minus strand of SKCR01031736.1, from coordinate 474,556 downwards.
TCTGGGATTAATTATAAGAGAGAGAAAATTAATCTGGGATTAATTACAGCAAGAATTTATCTGGGATAAAATTCAACTAGAAGAGTGAGAACGATTAATTTGGAATTAATCGATTAAATAATATATTCGATATATGAAACGAAATTAGATTTCATAACGGAATTAAAATTAGATTTTAATTCGGGCGAACGAATTAATTTAGAATTAATTCGCGAGCGACTTTAATAGTAATTTTGCTAGACATAATTATTTAATTAAATTTGATTTGATTAAGCCGCAACGGAAAATTCGTTAATTCGGAATTAACGAACCGAAGCCCGGAATGTGTTTGCGGGCCCACTCAAATTTTGAATTAAAGTGGGGCCCACACTTGTCACATCACCTAGTCAACTTTATCAACTTTTGGTTGATAGAAGTTGGTGGGATTTTTGGTTAACTTGTTTCTTACACAAGTTTGAAAGATTGAAAGACATATACCAATTATTGTATTTGGTATATGACTTTTAATTTTTTGGAAAAACCATAACTCTCTCATTCTTCTCCCTTGGCCGAAAATAAGGCTTCATTTTCTCTCAAAAATGGCGTGAAGCTTGGCTTCATATTCTTGATTTTTTGTTTCAAAATCTCAAGTGCTAGCACACTAAAGGGGTCATTCAAAGGTGATAGGGAAACCACTCCCATGAGTTTGGAATTCAAGAATCAAAGCTTGGAGCTCATCATTCATACAAATAAGAGCTTGGAGCACAACACAAAGGTTGGAAAATTTTTGTTATCTCTACATCCTCATTGCCGATCAATGTGAGTACTTTTTCCGCAACTTACTTGATTATTCACACAAATTTTATGCTTAATTGATCTTGGACTTGTTCTTAGAGAACTCTATAGAATCAACCACCATAAATCAACTCAAGAAAAATTTGTGATCACCTAAGAGTGGCTCAAGTAACTATAGAATGGTAATTTGGTGTCAAACACCTAATTAGGCCTAATTAACTTTACACATGCAAATTTAATCATCATAATTTGGTTTCTATCATATTTATCGCATCAAACAAGCATGTATCTAAAATATATACTTAGAAACTAATTGTAAATAATTTACAAGTCAAAAGATAAAAGAATTACCTTAACTTCATTGCTAACCTTTGTTATAGTTCTTAAATAGCGCATCCATGCTTCCAGTTTAATACAGGATCAAAACAAATCAAAAGCCCAAATTTTACTCCTCTTTATGAACCTTTTTCAAGCTTGAAACAAAGCCAAAACCTTGAAAAATGCTAGGGACTAAATTTAGGAGTATTTATATTAGGGATGGTATTTTGGTCATTTTGGCACTAAAGAAACCATAATTTTACCAACAAATAAAGTCAAATTTTCAAATTTTCAAAAGCTTATCATATAAGCTTTTAAATTAATTAATTAATTAAAGAATATTCCAAGAATATTCTATAATAATTAATTATTAATTAATTAAATTATCATTTATTTGACAAGTGTCAAAACATAATTGGACCCAATTTGTATCTAATCAAGTTATGTATCAAATACAAATACACTTTAGCTACAAAAATATCCCGACATGTGTAACGTTAGGAATGATCCATATTACTCACAATAAATTTCCCTAATGCTCTACGAGTATACTTTATTAGTGAGACCCTATAGGTTCAGACATATCTGTCACGGAACACATTCCATGTCTATAATTTGCTCACTCACAAATTATGACGACTACAGATAACTGCGTTAAACCATACAAGTCGACTCATATCGTATAGTCCCATTGTCAAAAGTATTCGAATTATACCGGAGATATAGATGAAAATATCAAATATCCGTTATGTATAATTCATATAAATAAGTATGTCACGATATATTCATGATTCGCTAGATAAATACTTGAAACTAATTTCCACAGTATACCTCAGCCAAAGATTTAAAGGATCGCAAAGTGGATACCTAAATCCCGTAACTGGACTTACAAATCCTTTCTGGACACATCACAATATATCCTGAGTATCGGTTCACACCCAACGAACATGTGAAGATCTGGTCTAGAAAGACCAATGATGTGACTGTTGTCAAAATATGGATGATCACTTAAATATCCACAGTGGTATCTCAAGTCAAATGACTTGATATGTAGCTCGAATCGCGAATATTCTATTGACGTTGGTGTGTCATATATTACGAAATCTTCCGGTGATTCATTCATTTCTTATTAAATTAATACATATATGTTGTAGGAGCGAAGTGGGGTTTACCGCTATGCGTATAATGTCAGCGATCACGAAACTGTTGGGCTTGAAGCCCGTAGAGAGTATGGATAGCCCACAGGGGACTAACCAGAGAATAAAAGAGTCACCACCTAGTATGAGAAATTTAGAATGATTTAAGGCTGCACTATACCTATCGCAAGGTCCGAACTTAAATCTGATTAGGTTTGGAATGATCTCTTACTATTGCCAGTATAATATTTAGGTTCAAAGAGAGGCATCACCATATCTTAAGATGCAGTAACATGCACCAATAAATTATATAACATATACGACGCATATTAAAATGGTAAAGAGAAGCGGATAAGTGCAGAAGTACAGAAGCAGTGACATAATAATCAAATAAATCAGAGCATGTTTTTTATAGGCTTGGCCTCGGAGAGGCTTGGCTAGATATAACCACAGTCGTTCGGATATGAATCACATTACCAACGTCCGACCGGACTTACATGAAGTCTGGCTGGATTTGCTACGTAAATAAGAAATACATAATTGTACTCATTTCGGAAATAGCAGATACTATAATAAAAGCAAAGACAATAAGACTAAAATTAAACAATATCGTAACAAAACAATAAGACAACAAACAAACGGCTGTAAAATAGAGCGGAACAGGAACATGATGTTGGAGTTGGTGCTTGGAGTGCCAATCCGAATAATATATTGTACATTTTATTATTTATTAATAAAATAGCTACATTTTCATTTCATACCTTATTAATGGTAATTTCATTATGCATATTAGATTAATGTATAAATATGCTGAGAATGAGATCGACCTTATAATAGTCTTGTAGTATTACTATTATAAACTATTCTTAAAGTAAATATTCATAGTCGTTGGTTTTTTAGTACGGTCGAATTCCTATAACCTAGAAGACTAGCACATTTCGTATATTGGAATTGGAGTTCCAATGGTTTAACCCGATGTGCCATGAGCTTTGGAAGCTCGTATAGATATGTGGGTATTCATTGGAGATAATACTGAATGACTCACAGATAATTCCTAATAGTTGGAAATACACACAACTGTCAATAGGAATCTTCTCGAGTCGAGTAACATATGTGATGCTTTGACTATAAGATAAAATTGATTTTGTGTGAGATAATCCACACTTATATGTCATTTATGTCAGAAATATTTCATGGTCTGGCATCTATATGTTCATTAGGTTTGGACCAATGCACTCGTTAATCAAGTGCGTATCAAGATAGGATCCGCCGGCCCGTATGTGTACCATAACAGGTTTAGGTATCCATGTGAGTAAGTCACGATTCTTAAAGACTTTGGCCATAGCCAATCACCTAAGGTGGATCGCCTTAGTTGTAAATAATCATGGACATATCGACATAAGATGTGCCTCAAAAACTTGACGGTGTATTCTATGTTCTCTAAGCACAACTCGGATAGCCTACAACGGTATAATTGTTAAACATATGTGATGACCTCGATTTTTATAGTTCAGAAAAGTCGTTCGTGTTCTTCATGATTCGGAGGTAGCCGAATAGCGTACATATTAGTTAGGCTTATATGGAGAACGTGTCTGGACTTAGAGAGTCCCACAATATGAAGTGTACTCGTTAAGCACTTGGGTAACCGATTATTTTTTATAATAAATAATATTCGATATTATAATTATCAACTAAGATAATCAAGTGTTATTGGATAAAATTGATTATTTACTTTGACCTAATTGGATTAATTCAAAATTACACAAGAGCTTAATTATAAATTCATAAATATCTCTACCATTTGAGGATATTTTATAAATATGTAATTATAGGTGTATTTGGCTTGATTTAATTAGATTAAATCAAAGTGGTAAACATGTAACTAATCCATTAATTGAACTTTGTCTTGATTTAATTGGATTAAATTAAAGTGGTAGGCAAATGTGATTAGTCACACCCAATTATACATATTTGGACAAATTAGATTAAGCCCACATAAAAGTTGATTAGAACTTTTATTAATTAAAAATTACCTAAGTTTTACTATAAATAGCAAGCTTGAGCAAAAGTTTTAATTAAGCTTAAGAAAGTAAAACAAGCAATTCCTAGAGAAGTTATCTTAAGTTAGAGAAGTGTTTAGAGAAGTTTTGGAAGATCTCTACAACATTTGAACAAGGAAAATCAAGATTGGATCTTGGAGTGAAGCTTGCTAGCACTTGAGTCAAGCTTGCTAAACTTTGGAAGTTCTCCAACCATTTCAACAAATGAGAAGAAGATTGGATCATTATATCAAGCTTACTAGGTAATGTTTAATCTTCTCATAAGCTATGTTCTTCACTAGTGAGTTTTCATTAGTGAGACATATAGTGATGAATTATGTATTGGATGCATAATAACAAAGCTTAAAGTTGAAATTAGGCTAATGAATTGTGTTTGACGTCTGATACGAGCCTCGATTTTCTCCTATTGGAGGAGACGGATCCGACTATGTATAAACATGCGATATTTGATTTCGTTTGGGGAAAATGGCAAAAAACCATGAAATCTAAAATGAATTCTATGTATGACAATTAAGTCTGGGACTTGGTTTAGTTTCCTAAAGGAGTTAAATCTATATTTTTTAAATAGGTTTATAAAAGGAAAAGTGGGCTCGATGGAAAAGTGGAAACCTTTAAGGCCCAACTGGTAGCGAAATATTACACTCACCAATCACCATGCTAAAATCCATTAGGATACTTGTAGCCATTGCTCCATATCTTGATTATGAGATATGACAGATGGATGTGAAAATCACATTCATAAATAGATTTCTCGAGGAGGATATCTAAATAGAATAACCAGAGGATTTCATATTTAGTGAGACTTCAAACTTGGTTTGTAAGCTCAATAAGTGTATTTATGTACTTAAACAGGCGTCCCGAAGTTGGAATGGTCATTTTGATGAGATAATTAGATTATCTAGATTCATAAAGAACGAGGAAGAACTATGTGTTTATAATAAAGTTAGTGGTAGCCTAATAGTTTTCCTTATATTATATATAGACTATATCCTTATCATTGGGAATACATGATTGATGCAAAATGTAAAATCCTACCTTTGCAAAAACTACTCCATGAAAGACATTGGTGAAACTTCTTATACACTGGGTATAAAGATCTATCTAGATAGAGTAAGAAAGCTTATAGGGTTGTCGCAATCTACATACAAAGATAAAATATTAGAAAAGGTACGTTACGAACTGCATGGTAGTAAATGTACCATTTCGATATGACATACGTCTTTGGAAGAAAATGGTACCTAAGACTGATGAAGAAAGAGTTAGAATATCTAACTTGTCATATGTTTCTTATTTTGGAAGTATTATGTATGTTATGTTATCTACAAGACCCGACATTAATTTCGACGTTAGTGTGACTACCTGATATCAATCTTATCTGGATTAATGAGCATTGAGCAGCCATGAAACATATAATAAAATACCTTAAGGGTATTAATGATAAGTTTCCAATTTATGGAGAAGATAAGCAACAACTTAAGGGTTATACACACTCAGATTTCCAAGGAGATCTAGATGATAGAAATTCTATATTTGGATACATATTAACCCTTAATGGCGGTACAATTAGTTGGCGATGTTCAAAACAAGGCTCTACAGCTGATTCCACCACTGAGGCAAAATTTATAGTGACTTCGGAAGCTACTAAATAAGCTGTTTGGATTATAAATTTAATCAAAATAGTACATATTATGCCTAGTGTTACGGATCTGATCCCACTTTACTGTGATAATAGCGGAGTCATTGCCCGGCTAAGGAGCCAAGAGCACATTCCAAATATAAACACGTGGAAATGAAATATCACATGATTAGAGAAATTATCGAAGGAAAAGACATAGTAGTCTTAAAGGTTCAAGGATAAGAAAATATAGCAGACCCGCTTACTAAGGCCTTACCTCCAAAGTTATTCGATAAACATGTGGAGAAGATGAGACTTCGGTACCATCCAAATTTTCACTAAGCAAGTGGGGGTTTGTTAGAGTTGGTACTTTGAGCGTCAATCCAAATAATATACTGTAAATTATATTTTATTATTTATTAATAAAATAACTAATTTTTTCGTTTCAATTTTGTTAATGGTAAATATTATGTCATTGTCTCTTAGTGCATATTGGTTTAATATATATATATATATATATATATATGTTGAGAATGACAACGACTTTAGAATAGTCATGTAGAAATACTAGACACTGGGGTGTGGTCCGTCATTGGGATGGTATTACTATTATAAATTATTCTTAAAATATGTATATTCTTAGTCATTAGTTTAGGAATACAGTCGAATTCCTAAAATCTAGAAGACTAACAGTTATCGTATATTGGAATTGGAGTTCCAATGGTTTAAACCTATAGACCATGAGCAAGGCAAGCTCATATAGACATGTGGTTATTCATTGTAGCGAATACTGAATGACTCACGAATGATTCCTAATAGTTGGTAGTACACACCATTGTCAATAGGAATCTCCTCAAGTCGAGTAGAATGTGTGATCATTTGACTATATGGTAACATTGATTTTGTGTGTGATCCACCACACGTAGATTACATGTATGTCAGAGACATTTCATGGACTGAGCGCTAGATGTTCGTTGGATATGGACCGATGTATTCGTTAATCTGTGCGTATCAAGATAGAATTCGTCAACCTATATGCGTACCATGAGGGGTTTTGGTATCCATGTTTATGAGTCCCGAATCTTAGGACTTTTGCCAAAGCCGATCATCTAGTATTGATCGTAAATATCAAAAATAATGTTTTGAGTAGTTATAAAGAATAATAGACATGTCAATAATATGAGATGTGCACCTTGGAACTTGACGGTATAATCTATGTTTCCTAAGCACAACTCGGATAGCCTACGATGGAAGGATTGTTAAACAAAGGTCGTTCGTATTTTTCGCAATTTTGGAGGTGGCCAAATTGCGTACATATGAGTTAGGGTCATATGAGGAACGTATCTGAACTTAGAGAGTCTCACAATATGAAGTGTACTCATTAAGCACTTGGGTAGCCGATTTTGTTTGATAATAAATAACATTTGAAATTATAATTATTAATTAAAATAATTAAGTGTTATTGGATAACATTAATTATTTATTAGACCAATTGGGATTAATTAGATTAATCCAATTTATTTAATTATCAAATAAATAATCACGTAAGGACATTATTGTAATTTCTTAAATATCTCAAAATTGGAGGGTATTTTGGTAATTATAAAATATGCAATAATAGGTGTATATTACTTGATTTAATTTGATTAATCAAGTTCTTAGACAAGTTGATAAGATTACATCTAATTTGCATATTTAAACAAATTAGATTAAGCCCACCAAAAAGTTGATTATGACTTTTATTAATAAAATAAATGATAAGCTAAATCAGAAAAAATAGCTTATGCATTTTGATAAATAAGTCTTGACCTAAAGAAAATAATTGTGAGAGAATCTTTGGAAGTTCTTTACAATTTTTCAACTTTGAAAAATTTGATCTTTCATGCAAGCTTGCTGGGTAAGTTTTGATGTTTTCTAATAAGCTATGTTTTCATTAATAATTTAATATCATTAGTGAAACATATGGTGATATATTATGTATTCGATGCATAATAGCATAACTTAAAGTTGAAATAAGATTAAAGATTGGTGTATAAATGCTTAAAAAGCATAGAAACATAATTTGTTTGTGATTGAATCAAGTTTTGTGTATGTTTGACATAGAACACAAAATTGGAGTTTTGAACTCTAGATAAAAGTTCGGAACTATGGCTACCATTCTAGAATCACTTAACTACCTTTGAGTGACCTAGAATTGTTCATGGGTTACTTCTTTATGCGATTCTTGTTTGGTTTAAATTTTAGATTCAAGTTTATGCATATATGTATTTTGAATATATTTATGTTTTTGTAAAAATATTTGATATTTTGAAAACATGATTTTATTCTTTAATATGTGTTTATGTTCACTTGATACTAAAAATTCGATTTTGAGTGTTTGAAATTATTTGGAAAAGATTGGAAGTGTATTGGGTTAAAAACCCTAAGTATCAATTCTCTGATTCTTGAGAGCTGATACAATTGCCAAGAAAAAAAAATTATTTAGCAATAGACGTGTACTGTACGCAGGCGCGCACTGTAGTGCACGCACCAGTGTAATAGAATATAGTATTTTTTAGCAACAGGCGCACAATATGCGCATTTTGGGGCTTCCAGATTCGAATTCTTCCCGGATTTTTTCCTATGGACTCGTAATGAAATTTATTTTTCAATTTAATTATTTAAAATACATACATGCTCTATATCCGTTGGTTTGACCAGATTTCCTTGTGTGGGGCTCCGATATGACCTTAGGGGATCTGGATCTACCCCAACAATAGTAACATGAAATAATAATTTATATAGCATACACGATGCATAAATAATAAAATAGTAAAGAGAAGCGGATAAATGTACAAGTTCATAAGAAATTAAATAATAATCAAGTAAATCAGGGCATATATTTCATGGGCTTGGCCTTGGAGAGGCTTGGCCGGACATAGCCACAACCGGTCGGATATGAATCGCATTACCAACGTCCGACCGGACTTACATGAAGTATGAACAGATTTGCTACGTAAATAAGAAATGCAAAATCATACTCATTTCAGAATTAACAGAAGCAATAATAAAAGCAAAGATAATAAGACCAAAATTAAACTATATCGTAATTAAACAATAAGACAACAAACAAACGGCAGTAAAATGGAGCGGAACAAGAACATGCATAAAATATAACGGTATAGGAATATGATAAAACAATAATAGTGATACTAAGGCAAGAATAATATGACTTTAAAAAAAAGAAATAATGATGAAACAGTAGGAAAACATGATAAGGCACATGCTCTCGCTGGCCTAGCTTCATGAAAGCCTCGCCGGACATTCATTTGTAATCCATGTCCGGTCGTACTTAGCGTAAGTCTGGCCGAATATTATTCTTGAAACAGAGACATTCACAATACATCAATATATAGGATCAGTATTAATGACAAAACATGAATAGAATACATATGATGAAACAGACAGCAAATAAATGGAATGGACTACGTATCTCACTGGCCTGGCTTCAGAGAAGTCTGACATGATATTCTCTACATAGTATATGTCTGCCCTGACTCATTGCAAGTCTGGCCAAATATGATTCGCAAACCAAAATCACAGAATCATGTGTAAATTACAGTTAAATAAACAGGACAGTAATAATAAAGACATAAGTAAAACATGTCGTTCATATAGTCATTTCCCAGTAGTACGTGGAATTGTATCCTGAGTACATACTATATTATCATCCATTCAGAATCGGATATGGAATTTATATCTAGGTTTTCATCCTATATACCAAATGAGAGATGAATATACAACCAGATATATATATGTCCGGCCATACGTAAGTCATGTCCGGTCGGAGACACTATGCAAGAGCAGTATTGAAAAAAATAAATGAAAGTAGCAAGGGTGCCCTCATGGTGTACCTTTAAGTGCAGTTTGACTCAGAAGACGCCTCTGCAAACTAGATCATTGCTTGGTTACTTGTCAGAAATCACTGTTTTCTCTCATTCTCTGTAAACTTATACATTTTTTTAGCGTGTAATTCTTTTTTTCTCCTCTCATTTTTCAAAGGGTAAACCTCTGTTTTATAGTGTCATAGAGGGGTATGAGAATGGAAGGGGAGAAAAAATTCCCTCTATGTCTAGAGTGATTGCCAATCTGTTGCGTCAGTTACATATCAATCTATGTCCTGTCGGATATATATTTTGAGATATAAGTCTGACGGAACATTAATCAGTCTGTGATTCCAGTTATTTGAATTTCGCACGTGTGCTGACAGCTCGACTCATATCCAACGGGACATTTATTTGAAATATATGTCTGGTCGGATATCAATCAGACCCGTGATTTATGTGATTGGCAATTTTTACGCTTATTGACAGCTTTTACATGTCCAACCGTATATAGGATTTTTGAGTTGTATTAGGCGGGATTTGTTGGTCCAAGAAACTGTTGGCCGGACATAGGTGATATACGACCTGAATTTGGTTACTCTCTTGAATTCTTTGGAGTTTCTTTCTCTTCTGGAATTAAATCTCATAATGTTTTCAATCTTTAAAATGGTGCCTTCATACGAGACTTATCATTGGGTTATACATAAAAATACAATATCTACACATGTCTATACGAGTCTTCTGAGACTCATGGTTCATTGGGATAAACCATCGGATCAAATCTCAATATATGATTTGAACTGGTCTCAAAGGATTTAACTAAACGACCCATGTCAGTAAATCTTGACCAGAAACTTTATTTGAGAACATATCTTTAATAATGACAATTCCCAATGTCAATTACAAACCTCATTGCAATTGTGCACTACAATATATATTCTATAGTCTTTGTCTTATATATACATTACTAAAACCCCTTTTAGGTTCAACCTAATCCAAATTAAATTGTATATGCATATAAAAGAATAGAGGTGCTACTATAAATTAGTAATATTACAGAAAAATTAACTGTTTGTATTTATGAATTAATTATAAATACGATTCGGATGGGCACTCAGAGTACTAACTCCAACAATTTCTCTCACTTTCTCTTATGTCAATCTATTGTATTGTATACACATCTCAATATGTATCATATACCTATAGCCCTCCAGAGGTAATAACCCAAGAGTGGGTCCGCTATATCACTTTGAGTTTGTCCCACAAACCCAAATGTCTCTGTTGGTCAACATCATTCATACTATATAGAACCTAAGTTCTACATCCATAGTCTCGGATGTGACAATAATATTGCACTTCAGCTATTGAGTTGTCCAAGTATTTAAGGATCTAATCTATAAACTCGATAGACAATCGCAAGCACAATAGTAATATCAAAATTTCTAAACTATAAGGTCACTTTGTAACTTCTTAAGTTAATACTTCATAAGTTGCAACTAATTCTATTTATAAAGTGGACTTAATCATGACACTTCCACTGTATCTTTTCTGACTCTAAATGACATAGACCATCAATTGTGATGATTAGACTCAAATCTAATCTCGACCATAATGGTTGCTGACTATAATCTCCATGAATAAGAAACACATTCTTAATATCTCAAAGATATTATAGAACATATCTCAAGACCATCTTATGGATTACATCATATCATAATAGCTCGTAATAATTATAACTAAATTGATATCTATAATCGTACGTAATATAATATTCATTAGACCATCATTCTATGATACATAAAACTGATTAGACATTCTAATTAATCTCTCCTCCGACTGAGGAATCATCCTTTACGAAAAATGAATATTATATACGTAAAAGACACGCTAATTATCCAACAGTCATATTAATTATCATTTAAATATTTGAGTTATGTCTTTATAAGATCATATCTAATGTGAGACTATGAGAGTATCTCACCAACCACTTTTTGTTGGACAATTATGACACATATCATCACTATTTGTAAAAAACATTGTGTTTTAGTACAAATTAACTATGTGACAAAAAGAAATTGCTATTTTATCATTATTGTAATTGGATTACTTGGATATATATATTAATGATAAAAGTCCATATGATTAAATCGGATTAATAAGATATGAGACAATATTAATTCACAAATGGTTTAAACATTAAATATCCCTAGTTGTGGCATTATTGAGGCTGAACATTGATAATACAGGATAGACTAGTATTACACTTGTGCGCGTTATAGAAGCTTAACTTCATAGTTCTCATATATTTAGGTATTGGATACTTATGCAAGTGTAATAGGAGGTTCTGTTAGCCGTTGGACCGGGAACAGTTCGCTCTAGATACACCCACTCGGAATCCCATTGATAATATGACTATGTGTCAATGGGAATCCGAATCAGGGTAGGTGTATGTGATCTTTAACATGAGACTCACGTCGCTATTACTTGCGACAATCAGTTTACTTTAGTATTGGTCGTCCGGAGCTTTAATAGGTTCTGTGTACGCCTGTATTGGGTTTACTGAGAATTATAGTGTATTGGATGTGATGTCAAGATGAGAGTATCACTTCAGTCATATGGAGATGATGGTCATACAGGATACGGAACTAGTACTCTTAAATGTTGTAGCTATCGGGAAAGTATGACTAGGTCATGGCTTTCCGATTACATAGACTAGTTACACAGGATCCGATATATGCTTCGTATGGGGCAGACACAAAGCCAGCCCTAGGCCTAGCATGTGACATCTGATACTAGATCGTATTACGCATTACATAGTATTACTACGCTTGATATATATAATATTCTTCGGCGGATATTTCTGGAGAATTGGGTGGGCACAGTGCTTTGCTAGAAGCCAACCATGTCTTGTAAATTGGTGAGAACGTGGTACAAGGTACACACGTGCTCAGATAGTCCGACAATCGTATTTACTGCCAACATATCCAGGAATCTCTTGGGTCACTTCCCAAAGATTCACCAATGACATTTGACTCAAATAGAATTAATCTGGGATTAATTATGAGAGATAAAATTAATCTGGGATTAATTAAGGTAATAATTAATCTGGGATTAAATCCGTATAGAAGAGAGAACGCGATTAATTGAGAAATAATCGATAAAATAAATATATCAGATAGAATTGGATTTCAATATGAAATTGAAATTGTATTTTAATTCGGGCGAACGAATTAATTTGGAATTAATTCGTAAGCGACTTTCATAATAATTTTGCGAGGCATAATTATTTAATTAAATTGGATTTAGTTATGTCGCGACGGTAAATTTATTTAATCGGATTTAAACGAACCTGGGCCCGAGTCTAGTTGTGTGTTGGAGAAGCTAACTTAAATTTGGAATTTAAAAATGGTGGGACCCACGTGACTTGTTTAGTATCTTGGAAGCATGTCTTAGAGACTAACAATGGTATCTAGAGCCTTCTAAACTTGATTTTGAAATCTAGGGTTCATAATTTTAATTTAGGTATTTTTTCTTGGAGCATGTAAATTCTAAATTGAGTGTTTGGTTGATGTTAGATGATGATAACTTAGAGTTGTGCATCATTGGATTGTTGAAAAATTGATTGGATCAAATTTCCCAAATTTCTTTAGGTTGGCCGAATTTACCCTAGTTTAAGCTCATGGTGATTTTTTGAAATTAGACACTTGGATGTGTTAATGGCATGAAATTGAATGTTGAATGTTTATTTAATTGGATTGAAATCAAATTGAATGTTATTTTCATGTAATTGCCGTGAATGAGCATGTTGTTGGATGACTTGATTTTGCTTCAATTTGTGTTGGACATGAATTGGAATTATTAAGCATGATTAATTAGATTAATTAATATTTTGGAAATGTTAGATTAATTAATTAGTGGTGTTAATTACACTTTAATTTGATAAATATAATGTTTGGAATATTATATTAATATAAATTAGTCTCTAAAATACTAATTGGGCTAATTTGGTTATATTTGGATTAATGGGCTTGGTTGGGCCAGGTTTGGTTTTGGACAATTGGGTTGGATCTAATTGGCCCTAAACTATTTCCATAAAGTCCAAAATATGACTTTTATGCCTTTAATAATTTAATTGGGCCTAATGGGCCAAAATTAATTTTTGGCATAGAGTGATTCCTAAATAGGCCAAGGCATTATGAGTTTGATCCATAATGGCCAAAAGTCAACGCCTAAAGAATTAATTAAAAGTCCATTGGACCTAATCGAATTGGCATTGGATGCTAAATGGGCCTTTGAGGCCATTTGGATTGGATTTGGAATCCAAGTCTAAAAAGACATTAATTAAATAAGTGTAATTGTTTAATTTGGAATCCAAGTCTAAAAAGACATTAATTAAATAAGTGTAATTGTTTAATTTGGAATTAAACTTGAATTAGTATTTAATACAATTAAAATTGGATTTAATATTGTAGTTCGATATAATTCAAGAATACTTACTTTGAGTATTTATTCTTAAACGAGTTGGACTCGCTCAAATCAAATCGTTGTATAAACATTAGATGGTCATTAATTGAATATTAATTAATTGGATTAGATTGATTGACAACATGCTATGTGTGAATACTTGGATTTATTTGTTTGAATAATGTATATCGGATGGATATTAGATGGGTGGGGGCAATTTTGGAAATTATTGTAAATATGATATTTATTTGAAATTGGACCTGCGTGTCCAGCCTATCACCTCATTCTCATTGTATTTCTCTTCTCACCAATTCTCCTCAATGTATATGAGGTTTCTTATAGTGTTATGTAATTGGGTTTTAGAAGAATGTAAAGTGCTAGCGGGAGAGAGAAAGAAAGAGATTTGTTCTAGGAACAAATTGTATATATATCCATCCGCATATCATTATTAAATTTATCGCGCCTTATTATGCTTTTAGAATGCATGTCTAAGGGTGTATGATGAGACCTAATCAAAGATAATAAAAATTGATTGCCAATTTACCAAAACGCCCTCGCATTTAATATTAATTGTTTCCTTCCATTGAGTGGTTCTCTCTCAAGATCCAAGATTGGCTTTGATTTTTTGGCCAAAGTCAAGATCATTGTCTATCGCGGATGTGTTTGAACCATGAAAGCTTTGTTAACATCGCATGTTTTGGGCAGTTGTGACTTGTTGGCCAAAGTCAAGGTCACTTCTGTTCATTGACGTGGATTACGAAGTTTTCCCACTGTCAATGGGTCGCGCTTAACTGGAATCATTAAGCTTGTTGAGCCAAAGCCAAGGCTTAGTTGATTCAGAGGAAACAGGCTAGGAAATATATTGGATATATGTTTTGGACTTTGATGTGCACCTACAAGATCTTGGATGAGATCCAATTGATCTTAGAGATCTACCTAGTTAAATTTTATACAGCTTGTTGGACAAAGTCAAGGTTGTGTATTATTTAACGGGATCCTAGCCCACTAGGAAACTACGTTTCCTGAGTACTCAACTGAGGGTTAGAGGCTCGCCGAAAAATAGTGGGAGATTAGTATTAAATTTGCAATTTCGTTTAATACTTGCTTATGCGCACTCTATTATTATGTATCGTCATTATAAATATTATTTGGACTAATTCATTTATTATTTTCTTTGAACAGTTAGACTGTACTCAAAACTACTCCATTTGTAGTTGGTTATATAGTTGGACTATAGTAACCATTACATTTGAGTGTACCCGAAATATTTGATTGGATAGTTGGACTATAGAAATAAAGATGGCTGGAAAGATTAGCGTTAGAGACATAATCATTGGCGAGAATGTCTTTAACGGTGTGAATTTTCCAGATTGGGAAATGAATCTCAGGATAGTCCTGGGAGCTGAGAAGTTACCCTATGTAATAGAGAGAGCTCTCGGGCCTGAGCTCGGACTTGAGCGACCAGTTGATCATGAGCTTTGGAAGACTCATCGAGATGATAACTTTACTGCTCATTCCGTCATGCTTGCTGTAATGAATCCTCAGTTTCGTCCTCAAAACAAGGGATTAGATCTTTATCAGATGATATTAAAGTTGAAGGATCTTCATAGATCTAATCTTATATCTCAGAAGTATGAATTGTAAAAGAAGCTCTTTCGTTCGAGTATGTCAGAGGGTACATCTGTCGAACACTACATGTCGCAGATGATTACTGACATCGAACAGCTAGGTCAGCTGGGCATTACCTTTGAGGCCGAGACTTCTATAGATTTGATCTTACAGTCTCTACCCGATTGCTGGGGCGGGTTCATCATGAACTATAATATGATGAACTAAGAGAAACTCTTGGAGAGTTAATGGCTATGCTGAAAGAGGCAGAGTCAGAGCTGCTGAAGGGCAAGAAGTGCGAGGCACATCTTACTTCGACATCCCAGAAGCCCAAGGCTTGGCCGAAGGCTTCTGGGGCTGTGAAGAAGAAAAAGAAAAATGGTAAGGCTAAATCGTCACAGTCTTCTGGGAAGACAAATGACATATCCCAAGACGTATGCCTAGACTGTGGCAAATAGGGTCACTGGAAGCGTGACTACCGTAAGTACATGGCGGACTTGAAGGAAGCAAAGGCGGGCAAGGCTCCAACTTCAGGTATGTTTGTTATTGAAATAAACATGTCCACTACTGGTTTTAAAAATTGGATTTTTGATTCTGGATGTGGTACTCACATATATACTGATGTGCAGGATCTGCAGATTAGCAGGAGACTGGCTTCAGGAGAGATCGACCTACGAGTCGGAAATGGGACGAGAGTCGCCGTTTTGGCCGTTGGCATCTATGTTTTGAATTTGCCCTCGGGGCATGTACTTACATTAGAATATTGTTATTTTGTACCTAATTTGACTAGGAATATCATCTTTGTATCTAGTTTAACCCGATGCGGGTATACCTTTGTATTCCGGAACACTGGGTGTTTTGTATATAAAGATGATGTTTTGATATGTACAGCGGATGTTAATAATGGTCTTTATATTTTGAATATAAACAAATCTCAAACATAACAAACAAAAGGCTCAAATTGAGTAACACAGATGAGACTTATTTGTGGCATTGTCGTCTGGGACACATAAACAAAACTCGTATATCCACTCTTTCGAAGAATAGATACCTGGACGGATTTGATCCTAATTCATATGATGTCTGCGAATCTTGTTTGTTAGGTAAAATGCCTAAAACACCTTTTAGTGGTAAAAGTGTACTTGCCACAGAGCTGTTAGCCCTCGTTCATAGTGACGTATGTGGGCCCATGTCTAGCCAGGCTAGAGGTGGATATGAATACTTCGTAACCTTTACGGATGATGCATCGCGTTATTGTTATGTGTATCTTATGAAACACAAGTCGGAAACTTTTTAGAAATTCAAAGAGTTTCGACACGAAGTAGAAAAATATACCAGTAAAAGTATTAAAACATTACGGTCGGACTGCGATGGAGAATACTTAAGCAATGAGTTTCAAAATTACTTGAAAGAATATGGTATTCTATCACAGTGGACTCCTCCCCAAACACCTCAATTGAATGGTGTATCCGAACGGAGAAACCGAACTTTATTGGACATGGAAAGGTCAATGATGAGTCGCACTGAGCTACCAATTTCCTTCTGGGGATACACATTAAATAGTGCAATACTTATTTTGAATAAGGTTCCGTCAAAGTCTGTTGAACAGACTCCATATGAAATATGGATATGAAAGAAATTGAGTTTCTCATTCCTGACGATCTGGGGATGTTGGGCATATGTTAAACGTTTAGATGGTACCAAACTAGAACCCAAATCGGATAAGTGCCTATTTGTAGGTTATCATAGGGAAACCAAAGGATATTACTTCTACAACCCACAAGAGAACAAAATATTTGTTGCTCTCCATGCGGTTTTCCTAGAAAATGAATTCATGAATGCAATGGTAAGTGGGAGGAAAATAGAACTCGATGAAAATCAGAGTGATACTGTTCCTGTCACCGACCCCCTCACGGAACAAAAACAGTCAATCATGGATGAGACTGTTCCACAATCTTCTAATACACAAGAACCGCATAAGTCGGAGAGAGTCAGAAAACAACCTAAGAGGTATGGGTTTCTGATCTCACCTCATATAGACATTAATCTTATTGAGGAAGATGAACCAGCTACGTATGAGGAAGTGATACAAGATATCGACTCCGCTTTATGGAAATAAGCCATGAAGTCCGAAATGGATTCCATAAATACCAAACAAGTTTGGACACTGGTGATGTACCAGAAGCCATTAAGTCTATTGGTTGTAAATGGGTCTTCAAAAAGAAGACAGACATGGAAGGCAACATACAAACGTACAAAGCTAGGCTTGTAGCTAAAGGGTATCGTAACCGACATGGTCGATTACGACGAAACCTTTTCACCCGTTGCCATGATTAAATCCATTCATATAATGCTTGCTATTGCTGCATATTTTGATTATGAAATATGGCAGATGGACGTCAAAATCGTTTTCCTTAATGGAAACCTTTTGGAGGATGCTTATATGCAACAACCTGATGTTTTTTTCGTACCAAGACATGCAAACAAGGTTTGCAAATTAAACTGATCCATTTATGGATTAAAGCAAGCATTGCGTTCTTGGAACCAACGTTTTGATGAGATCATAAAAGAATATGGTTTCATTCAAAACGAGGATCATTCTTATGTATATAATAGTGGGAGCGCACTGACATTCATTGTCCTATATGTTGATGATGTATTGCTTATTGGCAATGACATTCCCATGCTATAATCGGTGAAAGCTTGGCTTTCATTTAAATTCTCCATGAAAGACCTAGGAGAGACAACCTTTATTCTAGGAATAAGGATCTACCGGGATAGATCTAGAAAGCTGTTGGGACTCTCCCAGAGCTCGTAAATTGACAAAGTGTTGAAGATATTCAACATGGATCAGTCTAAGAGGGGGCTGCTTCCGGTGTCACATGGCGTCTCTCTATCTAAGGATATGTGTCCTAAAACTCAAGATGAGAGAGATGCAATGATTCAGATCCTGTATTCTTCTGCAGTTGAATCGATCATGTACGCCATGATATGTACGCGACCTGATGTCTCATCTGCTTTGAGCATGTGCAGCCAATATCAGGCCGATCCAGGTGATGGTCACTGGATTGCTGTAAAGAACATCCTTAAGTATCTTAGACGAACTAATGATGCTTTCTTAGTCTATGGGGAATGAGAACTTGAGGTGACTGGGTTCGCCGATGCAAGTTTCCAAACCGATAAAGATGGAGCAGTGAGCTGGAAATCTTCCAAGCAAGAGACTATTGCCGATTCAACAACAGAAGTGAAATATATTGTTGCAGCTGAGGCAGCAAAAGAAGCAGTTTGGATCTGTAAATTCCTAATTGGATTAGGAGTAGTTCCGTTAGCATCTGAGCTCGTACCTTTGTATTGTGAAAATAATGGGGCTATAGCACAGGCTAAGGAACCAAGGTCTCATCAACGATCCAAGCATGTACTTCGACGGTTTCATCTCATTCGTGAGATCATACATCATGGCGATGTGAAAATCGAGAAGATCGCATCAGATGATAACATTGCAGATCCACTGACGAATGCTATATCTCAGCAAAGGTTTGAACGACTTGTACATAGTTCAGGTGTTAGATACTTGAGTGATTGGCTATGAGCCAAGTGGGAGATTGTTGGACAATTATGACTCATAGCATCAATATTTATAAAAGACATTGTGTTTTTTTACAAATGAAGTATGTGACAAAAGGAAATTGCTATTTTATCATTATTATAATTGGATTACTTGGATATATATATTAATGATAAAAGTCCATATGATTAAATCAAATTAATAAGATATGAGACAGTATTAATCCACGAATGGTTTAATCATTAAATATCCCTAGTCGTAGCATTATGGAAGCTTAACGGCATAGTTCTCATATATTGAGGTATTGGATACTTATGCAAGTGTAATAGGAGGTTCTGTTAGCCGTTGGATTGGGAACAATTCGCTCTGGATAAACCCACTCGGAATCCTATTGGTAGTATGACTATGTGTCTATGGTAATCCGAATCGGGGTAGGTGTATGTGATCTTTAACCTGAGACTTACGTCACTATTACTTGTGACAATCAGTTTACTTTGGTATTGCTCGTCCGGAGCACAAGCTAAGGAACCAAGGTCTCATCAACGATCCAAGCATGTACTTCGACGGTTTCATCTCATTCGTGAGATCATACATCATGGCGATGTGAAAATCGAGAAGATCGCATCAGATGATAACATTGCAGATCCACTGACGAATGATATATCTCAGCAAAGGTTGAACGACATGTACATAGTTCATGTGTTAGATACTTGAGTGATTGGCTATGAGCCAAGTGGGAGATTGTTGGACAATTATGACTTATAGCATCAATATTATAAAAGACATTGTGTTTTTTTACAAATGAAGTATGTGACAAAAGGAAATTGTTATTTTATCATTATTATAATTGGATTACTTGGATATATATATTAATGATAAAAGTCCATATGATTAAATCAAATTAATAAGATATGAGACAGTATTAATCCACGAACGGTTTAATCATTGAATATCCCTAGTCGTAGCATTATGAAAGCTTAACGGCATAGTTCTCATATATTGAGGTATTGGATACTTATGCAAGTGTAATATGAGGTTCTGTTAGCCGTTGGATTGGGAACAATTCGCTCTGGATAAACCCACTCGGAATCCTATTGGTAGTATGACTATGTGTCTATGGGAATCCGAATCGGGGTAGGTGTATGTGATCTTTAACCTGAGACTTACGTCGCTATTACTTGCGACAATCAGTTTACTTTGGTACGCATGTATTGGGTTTACTGATAATCGTAGTGTATTGGATGTGATGTCAAGATGAGAGTATCACTTCAATCATATGGAGATGATGGTCACACAGGATACGAAACTAGTACTCTTAAATGTTGCAGCTATCGGGAAAGTATGACTAGGTTATGACTTTCCGATTACAGAGACTAGTTACGCGGGATCCGATATATACTTTGTACGGGGCAGACACAGAGTCAGCCCTAGGTCTAGCATGTGACATCTGATACTGGATCGTATTACGCATTACATAGTATTACTACGCCTGATACAGATAATATTCCTCGGCGGATATTTATGGAGAATTTGATAGGCACGGTGCTTTGCTAGAAGCCAACCATGTCTTGTAAATCGGTGAGAACATTGTACAGGATACGCACGTGTTCAGATAGTCCGACAATCATATTTACTGCCAACATATCCAGGAATCTCTTGGGTCACTTCCCCAAGATTCACCAATAACATTTGACTCGAATAGAATTAATATGGGATTAATTATGAGAGAGAAAATTAATCTGGAATTAATTACGGCAAGAATTAATCTGGGATTAAATTAGTATAGAAGAGAGAACGCGATTAATTTAGAATTAATCGATAAAATTAATATATCAGATATATTAATTGAAATTGGATTTCAATACGAAATTGAAATTTGATTTTAATTCGGGCGAACGAATTAATTTGGAATTAATTCGTAAGCGATTTTCGTAATAATTTTGCGAGACATAATTATTTAATTAAATTAGATTTAATTATGTCGTGACGGTAAATTCGTTTAATCGGATTTAAACGAACCCGGGCCCAAGTCTAGTTGTGTGTTGGAGAAACCAACTTAAATTTTGAATTTAAATGTGGTGGGACCCACTTGACTTACATCAACTTTTGACACTTGATGTAAGTTGTTGGCCTTAATAAATTGGATGCATTAAACTCTCAACCACCAAGTTTTGGAAACCACACTCATTATTCACTCTATCTTCTTCCTTGCTCTTTGCCGTGAGCTTCTTCTCTCCTTAGAGAAATTTTTGCTTCAAAATTTCTTAAAGCTAGCACTTGGAGAGTCTTACAAGGTGATAGGGAAACTCACCCAAGGGTTGGAACAACAAATCAAAAGCTTGGAGCTTCATCCATTCAAAGGAATTTTTGAAATTTCTCAACAAACCAATGTAAGTATTTCCGCAACTTTACTTGGTTAATTCACATGTAAATCATGTTTAGGATCTTGGAAGCATGTCTTAGAGACTAACACTTTTATATTGAATATAGCATAGAATTTTCCCACTGCACTGATGGAGAAAATATTATTAAGATATAACACTAGAGATAATTTCGTATGCTCCCACTGACCCTACTAACACATATATTTTCTCTATATTTTGATAAAATCAGATAATCCAATTCATGTCAAAATCAAAGAACACATATTTCCAGAAAGCTCATCTGAGTATACAAATTGACACCATATGATAACATACCAAACTACGATCTTGGTAGAATACAAACTCTAGAGCCATTCCACAATGTAACTCGTTAAATAAAGAAATCGCAATAGATCTCTTCACATAAGAAACCATTTAGGAACGTCATTTTGTATTCCTAGCCAAAACACATAGTCTACTATTAGCATTAACTAATAGATCATAATTATTCCATTAATGTGACTAGAGAAAAATTTCCTCAGAATCTATAATAGATTCCCGAGTATAACCTTTCCCACTATTAAACTATAAATGTCAAACTTTTAATTAGCTCACTTTGCTTCCGCTGCGTAAAATATTTACGCCTTTTATAAACAATTCATAATAGAAGCTCAATCAAGTTCAAAACTCAATTTCAATAAGCTAAAAATAATCTTAGATCTATGATTCATCACTATATTCTAGAACTGATATCTGATATCACTCCTACTATAAGTTATGAGATAATTTTCTTCAATAAGAAACCATAATCATTAAGTATCAAATACTTCACAAATGGTTCTGATATCCTATTGGACTTATATGGTAGGCATCTAAGGGTCTTTTCATCTAATTAATTAAGTGGTTCCATTTTACAGTTCATCATTCTCACAATTAAATTCAATAAGTCAAGTCTTATCTACAATGGTCAACACACCAAATAACAAAACTATTTTATTACTCGTGATCATAGAAAAGATATTATATCGAATAGAATACAATATTCTATTATATAGAATAAATGAAAAACTATTACTTGTGCTTCCGAGTCACAAGTTCTTTCAATTATACAATCATTATACAAAAAAAAAAGATTCAAATCTTAAACCTTTTAAGATTCGAATTTCTATTTATACATATCATATATGAAACTGTATAAACTAATGGAACCTAAATCAAAAAGATGAATTAGTATTACTGGAACGCAACCCCAAGAGTATTGAAAATATTTCAGCAATACTCAATATATATCAAATCAAATCATATATGATTCGATTTCTCCCACTTACCCATTCCATTACAATGGAATCATAGAAGGATAATATTGAGTCAGAATCATATTCTTTTATTAAATAATATTAGAACTAGTCGCCCCTAAATTTATCCATTTGATTGTATCAAATATCTTTGAACAATTCAAAGATTGACGATGAATTTTAAAAGATAAAGTTTTCAAACTTCAAATCAAAATTCTTCGAACTATTCAAAGTATTCGATCCGTGTCTCATCAGAAACACGTAACTAAGTCGTCAAAACTCATCGACTAAGTTAGGAAGCATAGAAAACTATCTAGAGCAATATATAATTCATTAAACTATATACATCCAATGTATTAGTTTAATAAATCTATAGTCCGATGATGATCGTCAGATAAATAAGATTTAGTCACAGCCTCTGAATACAATATTCATTAAATGAATAAGGATGTGTGGTGTGATCTTTATTAGACCATCTTTTACCATATGAGATAAACATCCAATGCTTAAGCGATAAAATCTTATAACCACTGTTCTAAATTATTTATATTACCGAATATTTTCTTAATTTTTATCTATGCGTCAATGACACTAATAGTTGTATTAAATATGTAACAACTATTTATAAAGAACAAGTAACTAATCAAAAGCAACAAGTTCTGATATCGTATATCAAAACAATAATTAAATAATATTTTAACAACTAAATGAGAAATTTGGTATCCAATACCTATAGTTATTGTGATAAGAGAATCAATATTCTCGACACACAACTGTACACATCTCATTTCTTTAACTTTCTAATTTGCATTCAAACATTTACAACAGTTGCAAATGATTGAAAAGAAAAAAAATGTCGGACAGATGAACTCTAAAGGTCACCAAATCCAAGAAACGTTATTGTCAGACAAACAAATACCTAATGAGGTTTTCTTAAATCGAGACATGAATCAATTCATGTCAATTCTTGTTGTATAAAAAACTATACTCTCTATAGGATTATATCCTAAAATCAAATATATATTTAGATTATATATTGTGACTTAGCAACTAAGTCACCAACCATCTTGATTTTTCAAGAAAATCATAACGAAAGTTCCTGATGATTTAAACTGATCTAATACAATATCCTAGCTAGTCTATTCTAGAACCTATTTTAGAAACTTACAACCGGAAGTGAAGTCCGAATATATATATATAAAATATGCATGCAATGAATTAGAAGTTTAATTCTATCTACACGATCAAATAAAGAAAACATTAGCGGTCTTTTCCATAATACTAATCAGTGCCCAAATTATAAATTTTTAACCCAGCAGTGCCTCCTACTACTTTACATGACACCGTAATCTCTAACGAAAAATGGGAATTCAATAATTAAATTGAATTCCATAGTGGGAAGTGGACCCCATGAATATATTTCGACTCACGTTTTGGCACGTTCTTACCTACGTATATTCACATGTAGACAACTTATTGTCAACCACACTCAATGTGACTCCTGATTTCGGTCCTGAACAGTTTCTCATTGTGACAACTTTAGCACGTTCGCAAGGAAGTGTTTTCAAGGTAAGGCTTGTCAATGATAAATTCAAGGTACTGATGTAGCCCTGACAACTTTGGCAAGTTCAGGGTTTCCACTTTCACTTAAATTTACCTCTTATCGAATAAGTTCTACTAGTGCCAATGAACTACTATCAGCCATAATTGCCAACTTTGGCACGATACAGTTATAGCAATATGGAAATATTCGCATTCGTATTGTCAAGACGGACCTAGAAACAAGTGTTCTCTAACACTAGTCACTATTAAGCCTTACAAATGAGGATTTTCCTAAAGTAGGTTTTAGGCTCAGAATCTAATCAAATGTGTATATTTAATCTAGATCAATTTCTTGACGAACCAATTCTACTCGGGAAACCATAACTCAACTTAACCGTTAAGACACAGTTACATTTCCCATTAACGCGATACCAAAATTCAAGAAATATCTAGATTAAATGCATGTGTAAACACTAATTTGGATTCTAATATCATATATTATTGCATGAAATGTGTTGTGGATGTAGGATCAGACCTACTCTGATACCATTTCTTATTGGGGTAAAAACTGCGGAAACGCGTCGGATAGCGAAATTGACTTTTAAAATATTTTAAAGTCAGATAAATTAGTCGGTATCAAATACGTCTAATTCATCCATATTTCACCCATATCACACTTTAATATCTAATATTAAAATGTGATTAGGGAAAATGACTTGGGGTAAAATTTATATAAATACTTTCCTACGGTTACGGGATAACCGCTTATCGGATCATTGAACCGACAGACCAGGATAACCGAACAACCGGGTTAGCCCACTACTACAGTAATCTAGGTACTGTAGCATAGGCTAAATATGGTAATTTTAGCAAATATAGCGTAGAAAATTCCTGAAATAATAGCGAAACAATTCTAAAAATTTCAAAAATATTCCTAGACATTATATACATCGCTATAGTACTCCAAGTACTGTAGCAATAGCCAAAAACCCGTAATTTCATAAAATTATAATTTTGCCCATAATGCATCATAAACTAAAAATTCCCAAAACATGTCTGAAACAATTCCGAAATTTCCGGTAATTTTTCCTATGCATTTTCACATCTCTAATTTCATCAACAACCAATCAATTTCACCAAGTCAACACTTTTGAATTAATTTCACAATTAATCATATTAATGCCCAAATTAATTCAAAAATCAAGCAAGTCCAAATCTTTCACCATCATTAGAGAATCAACCACTATAAAGAAACTCAAGAACGATTCTAGGACACATACGAATGGCTCAAGTAACTCTAGAATGGATATTTACTCTCTAGCACATAATTAGGCCTAATTACACTAATTAGCCTAATTAACTTTACACATGTAAATCTAAGCATCCTAATTTGGTTTCTTTCATCTTTATCTCATCAAAAAAGCATGAATATAATATATCTATTTAGAAACTAATTTTAAACAATTTATAAGTCAAAGGATAAACAAAAAATTCCTTTATTTCTTTGCTAACCTTTGTTATAACTCCTAAATAGTGCATCCATGCTTCCAATTTGATGTAGGATCAAACCAAATCAAAAGCCCCGATTTATCTCATTTTCTTGAACCCTTTTCAAGCTTGAAACAAAGCCAAACCCCTTGAAAAAATGCTAGGGACGAAATTTAGGGGTATTTATATTAGGGAGAGCATTTTGGTCATTTTGGCAATAAAGAAAGTTTGGTTAAAATTATTCCATGTATTACTTTAATACTTCGCCATAATTTTGCCAACAAATAAAGTCAAAATTTCATTTCAAAAGCTTATCATATAAGCTTTTAAATTAATTAATTAACCTTTAATTAATTAAATAATTATTTATTTGACAAGTGTCAAAATATAATTGGATCTAATGTGTATTTAATCAAATTATATATCAAATACAAATACACTTTAGCAACGAAAATACCTCGGCATGTGTAATGTTACGAATAATCCATATTACTCGTAATAAATTACCCTAATGCTCTACAAGTATACTTTGTTAGTGAAATCTTTAGGTTCAGGTATGTATGTCAAGGAACACATTCCATGTGAATAATTTGCCCACTTATAAATTATGATGAGGACAGATAACCGCGCTGAACCCTACAAGTCGACTTATATCGTACAGTCCCTCTATTACAAGTATTCGAACTATACCAGAGGTATAGATGAAAATGTCAAATCTCCGTTATGTATAATTCATATAAATAAGTATGTCACGATAAATTCGTGATTTTCTAGATAAATACTCTGAATAAATTTTAGCAGTACACCTCTGCAATGATTTAAAGAATCACGAAGTGGACATCTAAATCCCGCACACAGGACTGATAAATCCTCTATGGATACATCACATGATATCTTGAGTATCGGTCCACACTTAATGAACAGACAGAGGTCTAGTCTAGAAAGACCAGTGACATGACTGTTGTTAAAGTGTGGAGGATCACTTATACATTTACAGTGGTATCTCAAATCAAAGGACTTGATATGTAGTTCGACTTGGGAAGATCCTATTGATGTTGGTGTGTCAGCTATTAGAAAATTTTCTGGTGAGTCGTTTAATTCTTATCAAATAAACACCTACATGTTTATACGAGTCTCCCGAGATTCATGATTCATTGGGATAAACCATCAGAACAAATCTCGATATACAACATGTACCAGGTCTCAACTAATTTAACTAACCGACCTATGTCAGTAAATTTTGACAATGAACTTTATTTGAGAATATATCTCGAGTATTGACAGTTCTCAATGTCAATTATAAACCTTATTGTAATTGTGCACTATAATATGTATTTTCAGGTCTTTATCTTATATATACATCACTAAAACCCTTTTTTGCTCAACCTAATCCAAATTAGATTGAATAGTATATAAAAGACAAGAGGTGTTACCATAAATTAGTAATACTACAGAAAAATAATTGTTCGTATTCATGAATCGGTCATAAATACGATCTAGATGGGCATTCAGAGCACCAACCCCAACAGAAGCAATGCGGTTTTCAGGAATGAGTTACAGATGAAGATCTAATAAACCCTAATACAATCCAAAATTGGATGATAATAAAAGATGAATACTTAGAGTTAGAATGATGTTGTGATGGAGATATACAAGAAGCTAAATAGCATGGGAAAAAAAGATGACATATTTATTTCTACTTGTGTATGCCATTGTAATTGGGTTATGTCTAAAGTAATGTAAAATATATGGCAAACATGTTTTAAATATATATATGATAAAATTATAAGTTTCCAAAATATATCCAAATCCAAAGCATATAACTATTCAATTATATGCGTCCAGCTCATGCAAGAGCATTTTCTCCAAAAGAGTTGGCTAACATCAAACATATTACTGTCGATCTTGAGATTGAGCCACTGAAGATGGAGTTTCTGAGGCTTGAGAAGGTTGAGATTGCTTCAATACTTGTACAAGAATTATAACAAAATGCAAAAAAAATAATAATAATAAATAAATAAATAAAAAATAATAATAATACATTAATATACCATGAAAACAAAAAAAACTTAATTATCAAATTATAAATAACTACATTTTCCTTCCTCTGTGTGAATTTCTCGCAACATTAGAAGCCTCACTGGTTTGTTTCTATTTGATATCTTTTATCAGTGGAAAACTCAAGAATAATATATAATGTATAGACACAACGTTACCTTGTTTCTTCTTACACTTTTCTTTGAAACAGTTGGCTGTTCTGAGTTGAGTTACTCATTGTTGGCTGCCCTGAGTTACTCACTGTTGCCTGCAAAGAATAACTAATGTCAATCAATTATATGTTGAAAGTAAAACAGAAATTACAGGTAAACCATACCTGACTATTGGCCTCTCGATCTGCTCTAGCAACAGAAGACCTTAATGGACAGGTCCTAACATCATGGTTTATGCAATTACAAAAGGAGCAATTGACAAATAATCTGATTTATTTCTATATAACTTCGGTCTACCTATCTTTTTTAGCATTATAGGAGGATCAATATTGGGCCTTTCACATGCCTTTCATGTAAACTCATCTAGAATTGGCATAAACATCACAGAGTAAGTACTCTTGATATACTCATCAATGTTTTGTCTTGCATATTTGTACATAGCCCACGTATAACCTTGTAGTTCCTTTTCCAACCATAAGAATGCCTATTTTTTCTCTTTCTTAATTTGTTGCATTGTCTCTTGAAAGTCTTGCTTTGTAGTAATTTTTGCCGCTTTCTTTAAAAAAAACCCTTCAATTTCACTCAAGGATGCACCTTCGAAAAGTTGGCATACACATGCCTATAATATGACCTATGATAGACATTTGGCCATGTGTCTGCAATGGCCTTTAGTAGACCCTTTTGTCTGTCATTCATGAAAGTGACATTTCTTCCATCATCTAAATAAATCAGCAGGTGCTCCATAAACCAATTCCAAGTTTATGTGTTCTCAATTTCACATACACATATTGCCAATGGTACAATCCCATTATTTGCATCCAAACCAACTGTAGCCAATAAGATTCCACCATTTTTACCTTTAAATTACAACCATCAACTCCAATGAAGGTCTATACCCTTCAAGAAAAGCATCTTTTGTGCTGGAAAAGACAAAGAATCTCTGAAACAACACTTTCTCAGGATAAGTAACTACATTACATAATATTTTACACATGACATATGGGTCTGCTTGATGTATCACTGCAGCATACTGATAATGTTTCGCATATCCCTTGGACTGATCACCTTGCATCTCGGCTCTTGCCCTTTCTCTAGCCCTATATATTGTTAGTCTCTCAATCTTTAACCCATAATTTTCATGCATAAAGGTCTCCAAAATAGAAATTTTCACATGAGGATCCACAAAAACATGACCTTTAATTTTACTTGTAATCCATGTTTGAGTCACTTTCACTGATTTTGTTGTCTATCTGCATTCAGGATTCTTTTGGTACCATCTTAGTATAAAGCCACTGTTATCATTCAATCTTGCACAGTAGACATACCAAGGAAAATTAGACACCTTGCACCTTGCTTTGAACCTTCTGGGCTCACTGTAAATTCTATTAATATCAAAACCCTTTCTTACCATCACCTCATTCAACACTTCTCTGAAATGAGATACATCTATAAACACAACACCTAGTTTTAACCTATGTTTTCCATCAAGAGCCAATTTGTACTCATGTTGTTCAAAGTAATTCATCAACTTTGAAGTACCAAGAGAATGGTCATCATCTGAAGATTCGAGTACATGCTGGTTATCATCAGAATCAACACCTTTGTTTTCATCACTGTCCTCATTTTCAACACCTTCATATCACTATCTTCGGTGTCATTAGTCACCTGACTATTGGCCTCATTAACAACATTAGTATTGACATTACCAGCACCTTCATCATCACTGATGAGCCCTACTACATCACAGTCTGATAACAAATCATCTTCAACATCTTCAGTCCTATCTGGTTAGATAGTATGCTTAACTGATCCAGTAAAAGACTCATTTACCTAGGTAACCACATCTTCAGGCAACTGTACTCTTAAATTGAACAACAATGACTGAATTAATGCACTATCTTCCCAATATGGGTACAAACAAACATACACTTCAACCCATCATCAGAATCCATTACCACCTTAACATTGCTCAATGGGTTCATAACATTCATCAAAAATTTCCCTGATGTATCTAGACCATATTCACTTGTTATTTTCTGTTGTGATATAAACAATCACAATAGAGGAGAAGTGAGAGGAAAAGTCTTCTTTATTACTAAACAAAAGAATTACAAAGCTTTAGAAAAAACCTTTCAACACTCTTTACTCTCTATATTAACTCACTTGGGATTTCTGGGATACTTAACAAATGACTATGGGGCTCCTTTTATAGGGCCAAAAATGTGTGCTACAGTGCCACACGTTTTTGGCAGTTGGCAAAACGAGTTATGCGTTTTGCCAACTTCTGTCATGCTGGAGACTTATGTCATGCTGCATGCTGGAGTCTAACAAATCTCCCCCTCGGTGAAGATTTGCCCTAAAATCTGAGGCGACCATCAATCACCCAAATCGGATCCTCAAAAGGATCCACTCCTGACTGCATCTATATGACTGCCTACGTACCCTGAGATGAGATCAAGTTAATCGTAGTTCTCTGTATCTCCCTACTTTGACTGTATGGAAAGATTTGTCATCCCGGCTATGGCACAACAGATTTCAAGCTTCTCCTTCGGTAAAACTTTTATGAACATATCGGCACCATTATCATCGCTGTGAATCTTTATGAGTTCTAACAGCTTTGAACTCAGGACGTCCCGTATCCAGTGATACCTCACATCGATATGTTTTGACCTCGAGTAAAAAGTAGAATTTTTACCAAGGTAGATAACACTCTGGCTATCACAGTACAAAATGTACTTCTCCTACTTGAAACCCAATTCCTGGATAAATTTCTTCATCCACAGTAATTCCTTGCAAGCTTCTGTTACTGCAATGAATTATGCCTCTGTTGTAGAGAGTGCAACACATCTCTGCAACCTTGACTGTCATGCCACAGCTCCCCCTGAGAGAGTAATTAGATACCCCGAAGTAGACTTACGGGTATCCACATCACCTGCCATATCTGAATCGGTGTAGCCCATTAACACAGGCTTGTTGCTTTCAAAACATAGTCTCGTTTTGGATATGCCTCGAAGATACCACATTATCCATTTGATAGCATTCCAGTGTTCTTTTCCTGAATTTGACATAAACCGGCTGACCAATCCAACTGCGTGTGCTAGGTCTGGCCTTGTGCACACAATGGCATACATGAGACTTCCCACTGCTGAGGTGTATGGAACATGTTTCATTTCCTCCTCCTCTTTCTCAGTAGAGAGACTCTGTTTCGTACTAAATCTAAAATGGGTAGCAAGAGGAGTGCTAATCATTTTGGCATTGTCCATCTAAAATCGCTGAAGTACCTTCTCGATGTACTCCTCCAGTGACAAATATAATTTCTTGCCTTTTCGATCACGACCAATCCTGATGCCAAGAATCTGTTTTGCTTGCCCCAAGTCTTTCATCTAAAAAGACTTACTCAATTGCTACTTCAAATCATCAATCCTTGATTGATTCCGGCCAACTATCAACATATCATCTACATACAACAGTAAGATGATAAAGTCATTGTCAGAAAATTTCTGAACGAAAACACATGGTCTGAAGTAGTATTCTTGTATCCTTGCTCCCCCATAACTGACTCAAACTTCACGTACCACTGTCTCGGTGCCTGTTTCAAACCATAAAGGCTTTTCCTGAGTCTGCACACATGGTTCTCTTTTCCTTTGACTCTGAAGCCTTCTGGCTGCTCCATATAAATTTCTTCTTCTAGATTCCCATTAAGAAATGTGGTATTGACATTCATCTGCTCAATCTCCAAGTCAATGCTTGCTGCTAAGCTGAGTACCACTCTGATGGATGACATCTTCACAACTGGAGAGAATATTTCATCAAAGTCAATGTCTTTCCTTTGATTGAATCCCTTGACAACTAGTCTAGCTTTGTACCGGGGTTGTGAAGTGTGTTCTTGTTGCTTCACTTTGTACACCTATTTGTTCTTCAAAGCCTGTTTGTCTTTTGGCAATTTCACCAACTCGAAAGTGTGATTTTCATGCAAAGATTTCATCTCATCTTGCATGGCTTCCTCAAACTCTTCCTTATTCTCTGTTTCCACAGTCTTCTTATAGTTCTCGGGTTCTCCCCCGTCAGTAAGCAGCACGTACTCATATGCAGAGTATTTCGTTGAAGGTCGCATTTCTCTATCAGATCTTCTCTGTGGAACTGTTGGTGTAGCTTCTAACACTGGTGGTTGATCATGATCATCATCTCTGGGAGCTTCAAAACTTGTACCCTTATGATTGGGAACCTCGTCTTCAACATGCACTGGCACTGGTGTATGAGGTTCTGGATTCACATCAATATTTCTGTATTGTTGAGGTATTGTCTTTAGTTCTTTTCTGATATCTTCTATAGTCTGATCTTCAACGAAGACAACATCTCGGCTTATGACAATCTTCTTCTCAACAGGATCATACAGTTTGTAACCAAAATCATCCAGACCATAGCCAATAAAGACACAATGTCGCGTCTTTGCATCAAGATTAGATCTCTCATCCTTTGGAATGTGTACAAATGTTTTGCACCCAAAACATGCAAGTGTTCATATGACAGTGAAAAAATTGGAATAAAATTCGGGAAAAATATAAGTAAGTATATTATTCCCTTATCCATTTTATCAAATCCTGGCGTTATTCTTTGAAATGTGACCACTTTAAAGTCAACAATGGCCGGCAAGTTCCCATCCCATCCCATGCGACGACTCTCTAGATCTTCAAAATGACGTGGACTACCCACTAACAACCTCCGTTCTCCGACCACGTGCCAATACAAACCCTGAAACTCAATTTCTCCACAAAGGTTGCCGTCACTTTCTCGAGGAAAGTAAAAGCCGGAAAAAAAAAATTAAACATGGCTACCAGACTCACCCACGGTCTCAGATCCCAATTCTTCAACGCCCTGCTGTGTGCCAAACTAGGATCAGTTCTATTATTGGGCCAGGCCCAGTTTGAAGCTCAGTTTAATTGTATTCCTTCTTCCTTGCCTTAAGATGTAGTTTAATTTTCAATTCGTTGTTGTTTAGTCCAGCTGTCATTAGTAGTTACAAAGTCAGTTCCATTTCTGTCTCAGTTGCAAAGTCAGTTCCATTATGAGACTCAAACATGCTAAGTGGTGCCGAGTCTCAAGGCTCCACTAATTGGGAAGTTATCCTAAACTTGTATTTGTACTGAATGAAATGAAATGGAAAGTTATCAGTTGTTAAATTATCAAATTCTTCTATCTTTCATAACTGGAGGCTGGCTCCCTCGAAGTGGCCAATTGTACTAGTAATTGTGACTCTTGACAGTGAGGCACATAGCAAGTGGTATCAGAGCAAACGATTCCCATGGCTGAAGGCACCCGTCTTGCTCAGCTAGCTGAAGCTGTGGTGGGACTCCAGCAAACTCAGAGCGCTATTGACCAAGCCCAGACTCTGCAACAGCAATCTTTGGAGCGGCAGCAGCAGTCATTGGAGAGGATGATGCAGCAAGTAGCAGGGGTGAGCACACGGCTTGACACTTTCCTGCAAAATCAAAGACAACAAGGAGGTGAGTTGGAAGAAATTGCACCCCGAAATAATGACATCCATGGCATTCGCTTAGCAGTTCCCCGAGTTGAATTTCCTCGATTTGAGGGGGAGGATCCCATGAGTTGGTTGTATAAGGCAAATCATTTTTTCGCAATCCATAACACTCATCCACAACATCGTATTATGCTAGCTTCCTACTATATGGAAGGCCCGGCCTTGGTGTGGTTTCAAGAAATGGAGAACACAGGACAACTTACAAGTTGGGAAAACCTTTCAAGGGCTATCATGGTTCGATTTGGTCCATCTGCTTACGATGATCCCGCTGCCCAATTCAAACGTCTATCCCATATCACAACTGTGGAGGAGTACAAGGCACAGTTTGAGTTTCTGTCTAATCGACTTCCCAATTTGAGCGAAGAGTATAAACTTAGTTGCTTTCTAGCCGGTCTAAGAGAAGAACTAGAAATTCCAGTTCGTCTTGCAAACCCAACCAATGTCACCCAAGCCTTTGGGGTGGCTAAACTTCAAGAGCGGTACCTCACCTTAACCCACAAACCAGCCAAAATATCACCCAATATCACAAACAGCAGCCAAAACCAACACCTCACTTCCAACCAAAAACAGATCCAGACTAGACCCCTACAGCAGAACCCTCCTACAACAAGAAATACCATCAACACCACTCGGATTACCCATGAGAGAATGAAAGAGAGAAGAGAGAAGGGATTATGTTACTATTGTGATGAAAAGTGGCACAATGGCCATAGATGCAAGAAACCAACAATTTTCTTACTTGAAGGTGTCAATTTCGGAGTTGATCATGTGCTGGAGAATGGAGATGTCAAGGAGGACTGGACTGGCGAGCAATCTGTATCATTGGAAGAGGACAAAGTGGAGATTTCCCTTCATGCTGTTACGGGCTCCCCTTCGCCAAGAACCATGCGAGTAATGGGAAAATTGGGAAACCAATCTCTAAGTGTGCTTATTGACTCTGGTAGCACCCACTGTTTTGTGGACGCCAAATTGGCAAAGAAGCTACCGTTGCCAATTCAGGACAATGAACAGCTACTGGTGACTATTGCTAATGGTGACAAGGTTCCTTGACATGGCTTATGTCCGGAGGTGACTCTCGAAATACAAGGTAACTCGTTCCAGGTGCCTTTTTACTTACTGCCAATAGGGGGTTGTGATATGGTCATGGGAATCACTTGGTTGCAAAAACTAGGCCCTATTCTGTGGGATTTCAGGAACTTGAGCATGCAGTTTCAGTGGGGAGAGCGACAAGTATTATTGAAGGGGTTAAGTCCCACAGAGTGGACAGTAGAGGAGGGTGAGGAATTTTGTAAGAATTCGAAGGGGGACCCCAAAGGGTTGATTTTGCAACTCCTCCAAAGTGATGAACCTACCCCACCACAGCCAAACACTTCCTCTGCCCCTGGGATACAACACCTCTTAGAAGGTTTTTCCGACATATTTCAGGAACCTCACAGCCTGCCCCCCCTAAGAAGCCATGATCACCATATTCCCCTAGTTGATGAGACCAAATCAGTATGTGTGAGACCTTATAGATACCCTTATTTTCAAAAGGCTGAGATAGAGAAGCTGGTGGATGAAATGCTGAAGAGTGGAGTTATCAGACCCAGCCAAAGCCCTTTTTCTTCCCCAGTTTTACTAGTTAGGAAAGCTGATGGGAGTTGGAGAATGTGTGTTGATTATCGGGCCTTGAACAAGGAGACTATCAAGGATAAATTTCCAATACCGGTCATTGAGGAATTGCTTGATGAACTACATGGGGCTTCGATTTTTTCAAAAATTGACCTGAGGTCAGGATACCATCAAATTAGGGTCAAAAGTGAGGATATCGCTAAGACTGCCTTCCGCACTCATGACGGTCACTACGAGTTTTTGGTTATGCCCTTTGGTCTCACCAATGCTCCCTCAACCTTTCAAAGTCTTATGAATACCATTTTCAAGCCTTATCTTCGAAAATTCATTGTTGTCTTCTTTGATGATATTCTTGTTTACAGTAAAGACCCCACCACCCACCTTGAACACCTACGGCTGACACTTGAAATCTTACGGGTTAACAAACTATTCGCTAAGCTGTCCAAGTGCCAATTCGGAAGGGATGAGATAAGTTATCTAGGCCATGTGATCACTAAGGAAGGGGTTAAGGCTGACTCTTCCAAAATTGAAGCCATGAGCAACTGGCCTACCCCGACTTCATTGAAAGCACTCAGGGGATTCCTTGGGCTGACTGGGTATTACCGCAGGTTCGTTAAAAAT
The DNA here is from genome assembly GCA_019454045.1 of Zanthoxylum bungeanum. Taxonomy (NCBI): domain Eukaryota; kingdom Viridiplantae; phylum Streptophyta; class Magnoliopsida; order Sapindales; family Rutaceae; genus Zanthoxylum; species Zanthoxylum bungeanum. The sequence continues at coordinate 438,484 of SKCR01031736.1, read as the reverse complement.
TACGGAGCTATTGCCGCCCCTCTCACAGCCCTGCTGAAGAAGAATGCCTTCCAATGGACAGAGGCCGCCACCCATGCCTTTGCAGCCCTCAAGGCAGCTATGTCTCACCCTCCAGTTCTCATCCTCCCAGATTTTTCCAAACCCTTTACTGTGGAATGTGATGCCTCAGGGGTGGGAATAGGAGCTGTATTGGTACAAGACGGAAGGCCAATTGCGTTTTTCAGCCAAGCTCTAAAGGGCCAGGCCCTCGCTTTATCCACCTATGAGAAAGAGCTTCTGGCCTTAGTTATGGCTGTCAAAAAGTGGAGGCCCTATCTGTTGGGGCAGCAGTTCAAAGTACTCACCGACCAACGAAGCTTGAAATTTCTATTAGATCAGAAGATTGGCACTCCTTCTCAACATAAGTGGGTATCAAAATTACTTGGGTATGACTTGGTAGTGGAATACAAACCAGGGAAGACTAACAGTGCAGCCGATGCCCTCTCCCGACTTCCTGGCGAACAGTCAGACACAGCAATACGACTCCAAGCAATTTCCTATCCAATTGCTGATTGGTTGTCTCAAATTCCCCCCAATTATGCCACCGACCCCCTATTGACTGACTTAATGCAGAAATTCCAAACAGGGCAGCTACCAACTGATAAGTATACGCTGCGGGGACAAATCTTAACTTACAAGGGCAGGATACACTTGGGCACAGTCACTAGTCTACACCAGCAGGTCCTCAAGCACTACCACGACGGTCCTCAAGGAGGGCACTCTGGATTCCACAAGACGTTGAGCAGAATCAAAAAAGATTTTTATTGGCCAGGACTCAAGCTTGTCGTAAGGAACTACATAAAGTCATGCGATGTTTGTCAACGGAACAAGGCGGAGAATGTACACCCAGCTGGTTTAATCCAACCCTTACCCATTCCCACGCGCAACTGGACAGAATTAAGCATGGATTTCATCGAAGGCTTACCAACCTCGCAAGGAGCAAACTCAATCATGGTAGTGGTCGACAGGTTATCCAAATACGCTCACTTCAATTGCCTCTCTCATCCATTCACGGCACAAAAGGTTGCTCAACTCTACATGCATCAAATTTTCCGCCTACATGGTATGCCAACCTCCATAGTCAGTGACCAAGATCCAATTTTTACCAGTCTGTTTTGGAAAGAACTGTTTACAGCACAAGGAACTAAACTTCACTTTAGCTCATCCTACCACCCAGAAACCGATGGACAAACAGAAGTCACCAACAAGAGTTTGGAACACTATCTGCGCAGCTTTGTTGGCGACAACCCAAAGTCTTGGGCCAAATGGCTTCCATTAGCAGAATGGTGGTATAACACAACCACCCATTCCGCCACCAAACTCACCCCTTTTGAAGCAGTCTACGGTCAACCCCCTCCAGCACTCCTATCCTATGAACCAGGCACCACACGAGTCCCAGCGGTGGAGGAAGCACTTAAGAGCCGTGATGAAATCTCATCAATCCTGCAACAAAATCTCAAGGACTCACAAGAACGCATGCGCAAATTTGAGGATCGCCACAGAAGCGAAAGAGAATTTGCCGAAGGGGATTGGGTTTACCTCAAGCTCCGTCCTTACAAACAGATGTCTGTTGCCCTCCGGCGACACCAAAAGCTAGCTGCCAGGTATTTCGGCCCTTTCAAAATCCTTAGCCGAATCGGTAAAGTAGCTTACCACTTAGATCTGCCAACCAACTCCAAGATACACCCAATCTTCCATGTTTCCCTCCTTAAGAGACGTATTGGGGATACCATTCCAATTTCCCAAACATTACCGCCTGTTGACGACGAAGGGATAATTCAACCAGAACCAGAAATTATTTTGGACAGGCGACTCAAGAAGACCAATAATCGAGCAGTAAGTGAAGTTCTGGTCAAGTGGCAGGGACTTCCGGCAGAAAACGCAAGCTGGGAGGAATACCATGCCCTAAAGTCACAATATCCCAACCTTGTGGACAAGGTTCTCTGAAGGGGGAAGGATTGCTGTGTGCCAAACTAGGATCAGTTCTATTATTGGGCCAGGCCCAGTTTGAAGCTCAGTTTAATTGTATTTCCTTCTTCCTTGCCTTAAGATGTAGTTTAATTTTCAATTCGTTGTTGTTTAGTCCAGCTGTCATTAGTAGTTACAAAGTCAGTTCCATTTCTGTCTCAGTTGCAAAGTCAGTTCCATTATGAGACTCAAACATGCTAAGTGGTGCCGAGTCTCAAGGCTCCACTAATTGGGAAGTTATCCTAAACTTGTATTTGTACTGAATGAAATGAAATGGAAAGTTATCAGTTGTTAAATTATCAAATTCTTCTATCTTTCATAACTGGAGGCTGGCTCCCTCGAAGTGGCCAATTGTACTAGTAATTGTGACTCTTGACAGTGAGGCACATAGCACGCCCTCCGCCAGAATCCACGCCTCCTCTCAACCGCCGTCTCCGCCACCAAAATTTCCAAATCTCCACTATCAATTCTCTCACACTTCTCCGATGTCCACCAAATCCCCACCGCCAATTCCATCCGCTTCTTCTCCACCGCCCGCCGTCATCCGGCCCGGCCCAACCGGGTCGACATCGGGGCCCGAGCCCGACAGATGCAGAACCGCCGCCTCTGGACTTACGCTCTGACGTTTAGCTGCATCGCCGGCTTCATAGTAATTGTACTCAATAACTTTCAAGACCAATTAGTCTTTTACGTAACCCCATCTGAAGCCCTCGAAAAATATCAATCAAACCCCTCGAAAAACAAATTCAGACTTGGGGGTTTGGTCCTCGAAGGCAGCGTGGCCCACCCGGCATCGTCGCCTGAAATGGAGTTTGTGGTAACGGATTTAGTTACGGATATTTTAGTTAGGTTTCAGGGTTCGTTACCCGATTTGTTTAGAGAGGGACATTCTGTTGTTGTTGAAGGATTTGTTAAGCCGATTACAGAGGAGATTAAGAATGCGGGATCGGAGAAGAGTGTTTCAGAGAATGCTAGAAGTAGAGATTGTTATTTTTCGGCGAGTGAGGTTTTGGCTAAGCATGATGAGAAGTATATGCCACAAGAGGTTGCCGCGGCGATTGAGAAGAACAAGAAGATGTTAGATGAGCAGCAGCAGCAGCAGGAGGGAGGTAAAGAAATGTAGATTGATTCGTTTGGTTAGATTTGGATTCGATGAATTTTAATTGATTTTGATAGAATTATACGTGTATTTAGTTGAATATTAGATAACTTGATGATGAGCTGAAGTTTAATGTTGTTGTAGTGCCACTTATGTGGTTTTTGCACGGATTCTATCATTCTTTCTCTCAATGATTTTGAGGGATTTTGAGATTTACATTGTTTGTACTGATTAATAAAGGCGATGATTAAGAACTGAGCATTGGGGAATTATATTTGTTATCATTGATTGCGATCAACTTAGTTTTATGTAGTCTGTGAATTCTTTTCTGATGAGTCTATTCTTATCTTATGATGAAATTAACTAGATTTGTGTGATCAGTGAATACGTTGACTGTTGGATTAGGTCTCTTATTGATTCTTGGAATTTGTCATGACAACAATCTTTACCCTCCTCTCCCTCGCTTGAGCGTATTTCATCTATTTATTTGACTTTAATGCATTTTTTGAAGGAATAGTCAGTAAGGGGTGAAATTGGGTGGATGCCAATAGGTTTGACCCACTTAGGTTGGGCAGTTAGGTTAGAGATTTCAATTATTTAGGTTGCAAGTATTTTAGGAAAATTTGTTGGCTGATCATCTTATAATATATGCATCCCATTCCAGGTCGAGAGCCAGTAATTAGAGCTTTTGTTCTCCCTTTAACTTTGAGAAATCTTCCTTGTAAGCATTTTAGTCTTTGCTGAGTGTGAGCCCTCTTTGCGACAGTTGCGAAGTGCCATGAACTTCTATCTTTTTATTCTTCATATTACTTTACAATGTTTATAAAATTGTCAGGTTCCAAACATCGCTTACAACTAAATTTTAGTCTTTTCTTCTGCAAAGGGGCATTTTAAACTTCGCTGCGATTGTGATGTATGTTAATGTAGTTTTGATTCTCTAGATTTATGGACTATGCCATCTTTTTTATAATTGTTGAAACTATTTGCTTGGTGAAAAAACTGGTCTAAGTGGTACTTTGTGATGGGATTTCCCCACAATGTTCAAGATACAGTTTCAAGTTGGATTTGGATACTGTTCATGACCTAGAAACTGATATCTGGTATGCGTCTGCTATAAGCCTATTTGACTGTTATTGTTTGGTAGTAATGTAGCCTTTTTAAGGACTGTTCATCATCTGGCAGTGATGTTGCTAGAATGTAACATAATGTTACAAAATTCAAGTTCTCATGTTCATATCCTTGTCTTACAGATGTTTTCTCCAAATTTAAATTGCCGCAAATCTTTTCCCAATATCTAATATCCGTCTCTGTGGCTAGTGTGTGCGTGTGCCTTTACTATATAATATATAGTTTATAAACCCAGCAAATGAAGGATGAGTTGGTAAGAGCTTAGATAGATTGTTAATTAATAATTATATCAATAGAACCGACGCTTTTGTATATATACATACACAGACAGAAGAGGCCATCTCCGAACAGAGTCATTGATTATTTGTACAACTGAAATATCATTGTTCTGCACTTTGTTACTTGTTTCAAGTTTAGCTAAACTCTAAGCACTCTGGAATTGATATGAAATACGCAAGTCTGGATTAGGGGTGGGCAAAAAAACCGACCAAACCGAACCAAACCGCAAACCGAACCAAACCGGACCGAATTTATGGTTTTTTTTCTAACGGTTCGGTTTGCGGTTCGGATTGGCCTACCCCAAACGGTTTACAGTTCGGTTCAGATGCTAAACCGAACCGCCCTGTTAAACCGAACCGAACCGTTATAATTAAAAAATTATATATTTTTATAAAAAGATTTGTATTTTTCTTTTAATTTTACTTTATGTTTTCTTTTTATTAGTATGTTAATACTTTAATTTTTTTGTTAATATATTTTTTTGTTAATACTTTTATTCTTAAATTTATTTGTTAATTATTTTATTCATAAATTTGTTGTTTTATGGTTTATTCTTGAAAGTAAACCGTTGGATTTGTCTCTTAATTAGAATGATTGTAGCATAATTATTCGAGGTAATTTTTAAAAAATACAAGAATTAATTGTACCTCATATTTCAATCATCTATTGAGTGCATGTGTTCTATGGAGTCACAGCTTACATCGTAGCACTTCATACTATTTGTTCGCTAGACTAGTTTTTTTGTTTTCACTTAAGTGGATGAATTTTTTTTAAGTAGAATAATCCGTAAACCGAACCGAACCAATCCGTAAACCGCTGGTTTAAAAAATTTTCAATCCGAACCAAACCGTTATTTAATGGTTTGGTTTGAGAGGTAAAAAAACCGGACCGTAAAATATGGTTTGGTTCGATTTTTAGCAAAAACCGAACCAAACCGAACCGCGCCCACCCCTAGTCTGGATGGGCTCTATGTCTGAATTTCCTTCAATTAGTAAATGGATTTTCATTTTGTAATTCCTAGCAAAAAGATGATGCTTGGGCCATCTCATTCTTGAGAAAATTTGATATTGGATTAATTGAACTGTCCAATGATTCAAATGCTCATGACTAAGGATGAGAGCGGATAGGTATCCACAACTGAAACATCATATTCGCAATCTATCAATATCCGTTAAAATTTTTGAGGTCGGTTTTCACATCCACATCAGTTAATCTATGTCGATATTTATATATATTCGAAATATCGACAAAATCAGAAAAAAAAATTTAATTCTATTAACATATATACGATATTTGATACAATTGGTTCATTTAATATAAATCTAATAATTCAATACAAATTTATTCAACATAGTTTTGAAAATCAGTTTCAACACAATTATCACATATAAGGCTACAATTAATACAATATCAGCAATTTAACATAATTTTGAATATCAATTTCAATACAATCAAATTATACAATATCATCTTTTGTTATTGGATGGATATTGATATTTGTAACTAGAGATGACAAAAATCCCCGTACGGATGGGGGCCCGCGGGGGCCCGTGTGTTGGGGCGGATAAAGACAATTTTCATACCCATTGGTTGGGCGGATCGAGTACGTGTATTGGATTCCCGTTAAAATAGAGGTACAATCCCCTCATGAACAGGGACCCACACGGGGTCTAATATGTTAGAGATGAATAAAGAGATAATTTTCGTACCCGTTGATTGAACGGGTGGATACAGATATTGATATCCTTGTACCATACCCATCCTTATTACTTCAAACATTTTCCTCTTTATAGAATCACCTAAAACGAAAAAAATGAAACATCGGCATGATCCAACATCTTAAATCTATTATGTGATGGCATTATTACAGGTAGTTCCTACAAATAATCGGACTAATGACGTACGTTTGGGAAGCTCTCGCAACTCACCAGGAACTACAATACAGCCAGAATCACGCCTGTAACCCAAGTCAATTCGCGAGATTTTTTAAAACCGCCATGTTGGATAATGATAAATAAAAGGAATAGAAAAAAATTCTGTGAATATTCAGGTTTAGAACAGATTAAATTTATCTTTAAATATCGAAGAAAATTAAGCTCAACGAAGTACATGAAAGAACTCAAATCTTAAATCTAACCGAATACACACGGAAAGATTTGAATAGATTCAAATTATAATTTCACCGAATCTACTTATAAATATTTAGAAAAAATATTAACTTCAATAATATTTTACTTGTTTGGTGCATTTATCCTATGTTAGTTAAATATAAAATTAGTTGGGTGTTATTCATCTTTATGCACTCTCTCTTTATAATGAGTTATACCTATGGTTTTATAATAATTGGTATCAAAACCAATACTATGCATCATATCTAGAATATTATACTTCATTTATACCACATTATTATGTATGAGATTAGCTTATGATTTATTAATCTTGAGAAGCCTAGTTTTGAGAATGAGTTCATTTCGTAGCAAATAAGATTGGGATAGACTGAGATTCACCTTAGTTGGCTTCTATTTCTGCCATTAATTATATTTACAAAACGTTAAACATATATACATTTTTCTAGAATTTCATCCCAACTCTCTCAATGTAGTTACAATGAGAGAGTTGAGAGAGTTGGGATAAAATTCCGGAAAAATATATGTATGTATATTATATTTAAAAAAATATTAATTGATTTATTTATTTAAATGACTGACCAAAATAAATAAAATACCCGTGTCACCGCTATCTCGAACACCGATGTGCCGTTTGATGTAAAAAAAATCACATTCACAAATATTTGAAAAACCCTCATATTTTGATCTCTCTTGTAAGAAGTAAGAACAATAACCCTGATATAAATGCGTGGGTAAACCAGCCCATTGGGGACAAGTAAGAACATAGCTAGTCAAAAAATGAGACTTTTTTTTTCTATTTTGTGATCTGTTACGTTTGGTTTTCGATTTACCTGTATAAAATGAAGAATTGTAAGAATGAAAGCATTAAGTGTTGTCCTAAATGTGTTATTAAATAAATTAAAACTTTCATAAAACTTGCTCAATATAACAAAACTTATGCAATTTTTAATTAATAAAAGTTGTAATCAACTTTTAGGTGGGCTTAATCTAATTTGTCCAAATATGAATAATTAAGTGTGACTAATCTTCATTGTCTACCATTTTGATTTAATCCAATTAAATCAAGACAAATATTAGGAAATTGATTAGCTCAATGTTTGCCATTTTGATTTAATCTAATTAAATCAAGCCAAAACCACCTATTATTACATACTTACAATTACCATAATATCCTCAAATGGTAGAGATAATTATGATTTTACAATTAAGTCATTGTGTAATTATTGAATTAATCTAATGAATCCAATTAGGTCAAAGTAAATAATCAATGTTATCCAATAACACTTGATTATCTTAGTTGATAATTATAATATCGAATATTAGCTTTTATCAAAATTAATCGGCTACCCAAGTGCTTAATGAGTAAACTTCATATTGAGACTCTCTAAGTTCAGACACATCGTCATATAAGCCTAGCTAATATGTACGCAATTCGGCCACCTCCAAATTCGTGAAGAACACGAACGACCTTTCTGAACTATACACGTCGAGGTCATCACATATGTTTCACAATCCCTCAATCGTAGGTTATCCGAGTTGTGCTTAGAAAATATAGAATATAGCGTCAAGTTTCCGAGGCGCACATCTCATGTCGACATGTCCACGATTCTTCATAACTCATGCAATCCACCCTATGTGATCGAATTTGGCCAAAGCTTTAAGAATTGTGATTTTACTCACATGGATACCTAAACCCCTTATGGTACACATACAGGTCGACGAATCCCATCTTGCTTCGCACTTGATTACTGAGTGCATCGATCCACACCTAACGAACATCTAGAGGCCAGACCATGAAAGGTTTCTGACATACATGGCATCAAAGTGAGGATGATCTCACATAAAATTAATGTTATCCTATAGTCAAAGGATTACATACGCTACTCGACTAGATGATATTCCTATTAACGGTGGCGTGTACTTCCAACTATTAGGAATCACCTGTGAGTCAGTCAATATTCGGTCCAACCAATACCCACATGTCTATACGAGCTTCCAAAGCTCATGGTGCATCGGGTTTAAACCATTAGAACTCCAATTTCAATATACGACATATGCTAGTCTTCTAGGTTATAGGAATTCGATCGTATTCCAAAACCAACGACTATGAATATATATACTTTAAGAATAATTTACCATATTAATATGTATCCCAATGTCGAACCACATAGTGTCCAATATTACTATATGACTATTCTAAGGTCGATGTCATTCTTAGCATATCTATACATCAATATAATATGTATAATAACAATAACATTAATAAGATATGAAATAAAAATATAGTTATTTTATTAATAAATAATAAAATGTACAATATATCATTCAGATTGGCGCTCCAATCACCAACTCCTACAACTTCCAACTATTAGGAATCACATGTGAGTCATTCAGTATTCGCTCCAACGAATACTCACATGTCTATACGAGTTTCCCATGCTCATGGTACATCATGTTAAACCATTGGAACTCCAATTCCAATATACGACATGTGCTTGTCTTCTCGGTTATAGGAATTCGACCGTATTCCAAAACCAACGACTAGAAATTTTTACTTTAAGAATAATTGATAATAGTAATACTATCCCAATGTCTGACCACATAGTGTCATGTATTACTACATGACTATTCTAAGGTCGATGTCATTCTCAGCACATATATCTATCTAATATACATAATGACATTACCATTAATAAGGTTTGAAATGAAAATGTAGTTATTTTATTAATAAATAATAAATTCGGATTGGCTCTCTAAGCACCAACTCTAACAAACTTCCACTTGCTTAGTGCCAATCTGGACGGTACCATAGTCTCATCTCCTCCATATGTTTATCGAATAAATTAGGAGGTAAGGCCTTAGTATGCGGGTCTGATATGTTGTATAGTCCTTGAACCTTCAAGACCATTGTGTCTTCTCGTTCAATAATTTCTCTAATCATGTGATAATTCTCATCCACGTGTTTAGACTTGGAATGAGCCTTCAGCTTCTTAGCATGCACAATGGCTCCATTATTATCACAGTATAATGGGATTGAATCCTCAATACTAGGCACAATTCCAAGTTTTGTGATAAAATTTCTAATCTATACAGCTTTTTTAGCAGCTAAAAATTCCGCCTCATTAGTGAATCAGTTGTTGAGTCTTGCTATGAACATTGCCAACTAACCGCATCGCCATTAAGGGTAAATATGTATCCGGATGTAGACTATCTATCATCTGGATCTCCTTGGAATTTGGTGTCTGTATAACCTTTAAGTTATAGCTCATATTCTCCATAGATTTGAAACTTATCCTCATTACCCTTAAGATATTTCAGGATATGTTTCACGGTTGTCCAATGATCATTAACTGGATCAGATTGATATCGGCTAGTCACACTGACGTCGAAACTGATGTTAGGTCCCGTACATAACATAACATACATAATGCTTCATAATACAAGAAACATATGGCAAGTTAGAAGTTCAAACTCTATCTTCCTCAGTCTGAGGTGCCATTTTCTTCGAAAGATGTATGTCATATCGGAAAGATATATTTGCTGCCTTGCATTTGGTAAAATCTTACATTTCTAATATTTTATCTATGTACGTGAATTGCGACAACCCTATAAGCTTTCTAACATGACTTATGTATTATTAAATTAAAATACAGATACATAAATTCAAATACATGTCAAACATGCAACATGTGATGTGTGGTTAAACCTTGCATCTGATACCATTCCGTTGGAGCGGATGTGGAACCCTAGGGTCGGATCGGTGCTTTGCGCAATGGAAATGGGTCTAACCCGTGAATATCTAATATGGGTTTATTTTAAAATATTTTATGTAAAACTAAATTCTCTTTCGAATTTGTGGGACAAAACGAGGACCAAAATAGAGTCCGTAAACTCTGGAAATGGGAAAATGAAGCTTCAATGTTCATAAGCTCTAAGCGTCACGACGTGGAAGCTTGGGCGTCGAGACGCTCCAAAGTGTGAAGGCTGAACGTCTCGACGTCACGATGCCGAAAGGTAAAAGTCACGATGGGCTTAGGTCTGATGCTCGGTATTGCGACGCTGGAGGGGTAGAGTCGTGACACTGCTCTAGGAACTGAGCAAGTTTTACCCAAACTAATATTAAACACTTCCAATTTTCTCCTAATACTTCAAATACACCTAAAATCCAATTTTAGCATCATAACCACCATCAACACATGTTATACAACAAACATACATGTATTCTAACTGTATATGCATTTTTTTGAATCTAAACACAAACCAATTTAGAATCCCACTATGAAATATCTCATGAATAATTCTAGTTCACCCAAAGGTGATCAAGTGTTTCTAGAATGGTAGTCATAACTCTAAGCTTTAATTTAGAGTTCCAAATTTTTATTAATTGTTCCATGTCCAACATGAACATCCTTGACCCAATTACAAGCATATTGTGTTTATAATTCCAAAGCATCATAACACAATTCATTGGCCTAATTTCAACTTTAAGCTATGTAATTATACATCCAATACATAATGCATCACTATATGTCTCACTAATGAAAATTCACAGCTTAGGATAAGATCAAACATTACCTAGTAAACTTGATACAAAGATTCAATCTCATTCTCCTTGTTGAAATTGTTAGTGAACTTCCAAGGTTTAGTAAGCTTCACTCCAAGATCCAATATTTATTCCAATGCAAGCAAGCTTCACTCCAAGATCCAATCTTTATTTATCCTAGATGAAATGTTGTAGAGATCTTCTAAAGCATCTTTAAACAATTCTCTAAGGCTAATTGCTTGTATTAGCTTTCTCAAGCTTAGCATTCTCAAGCTCACTTAGCTTAATTAAAACCTTCCTCAAGCTTGCTATTTATAGCAAACCTTAAGAAAATTTTAATTAATTAAAGTTTTAATCAACTTTTAGATGGGCTTAATCCAATCTATCCAAATATGTATAATTAGATGTGACTAATCACATTTGTCTACCACTTTAATTTAATCCAATTAAACAAGACAAAGATTAACAAATGAATTAGTTCAATGTTTGCCACTTTGATTTAATCTAATTAAATCAAACCAAAAATATCTATAATTACATATTTGTAATTACCAAAATATCATCAAATGGTAGAGATATTTATGAAATTACGATAAAACCCTTGTGTGATTTTGAATTAATCCAATTAATTCAATTAGGTCAAATTAAATAATCAATGTTATCCAATAACACTTGATTATCCTAGTTGATAATTATAATATTGAATATTATTTATTATCAAAAATTACCAGCTAACCAAGTGCTCAACGAGTACACTTCATATTAGAACTCAGTTCAGACACGTTTGTCATATAAGCTTAGCTAATATATACGTAATTCGACCACCTCCGAATTCACGAAGAACACAAACAACCTTTCTGAACTATACAAGTCGAGTTCATCACATATGTTTAACATTCCCTTCGTCATATGTTATCCAAGTTGTGCTTAGGAAACATAGAATACACCGTCAAGTTTCCAAAGCGCACATCTCATGTCGACACGTCCACGATTCTTTACAACTTAATCAAAAACCATTTCTAATAAAAGTGATCCACCCCGGCTTTGGCGCTAGAGTCTTAAGAATCGTGACTTACTCACATGGATACTTAAACCTCTTATGGTAAACATACGAGCCAATGGATCCTATCTTGATATGCACTTGATTAACGAGTGCATCGGTCCACACCCAACGAACATCTAGAGGCCAGACCATGAAAGATTTCTGACATAGATGGCATCAAAGTGTGGAGGATCTCACATAAAATCAATGTTATCCTATAGTCAAAGGATCACATATGCTAATCAACTCGAGGAGATTCCTATTAACGGTGGTGTGTACTTCTAATTATTAGGAATCAATTGCGAGTTATTCAATATTCGTTTCAACGAATACCCACATGTCTATACGAGTTTCCCATACTCAAGGTACATCGGGCTAAACCATTGGAACTCTAATTCCAATATACGACATGTGCTTGTCTTGTCGGTTATAGGAATTCGATCGTATTCCAAAACCAACGACTAGGAATTTTCACTTTAAGAATATTTTATAATAGTAATACTATCCCAATATTGGACCACCCAGTGTCCAGTATTATTACGTGACTATTCTAAGGTCGATTTCATTCTCAGCATATATTTCCATCTAATATGCATAATGACATTACCATTAATAATGTTTGAAATGAAAATGTAGTTATTTTATAAATAAATAATAAAATATAATATACTATACATTATTCAGATTGGGGCTCTAAGCACCAACTCCAACATATGTACCCCTCTGATGTTCTGGAAATCTTAATTCATAAGATCACATTAGCTACTCCTAAATCTTTCATATCAAATTTGATGGTCAATATTTTCTTGGTAGACTGGATCATCTCATGATTACTACTAATTATCCGCATATCGTCTACGTAGAGACACACAATGACAAACCATTTTTGAGTTGATTGACTGTATATACATTTATCACACTTATTGATTTTAAACCCATTTGACAACATTTCTTTGTCAAACTTCTCATGCCATTGTTTAGGTGCTTGTTTTAATCCGTATAAGAATTTTACAAGTTTGCACACCTTATGTTCTTGTCCAGGAATATGAAAACCTTTTGGTTGTTCCATATATATTTCCTCATCCAATTCACCATTTAAGAATGACGTCTTCACATCCATTTGATGTATTTCAAGACCAAATATAACTGCTATGACTATAAGCATTCTTATTGAAGTGATACGGGTCACTGATGAATAGGTATCAAAGTAATAAAGGCCTTCATTTTGGCTATAACATTTTATGACAAGTCTTGCCTTGTACTTATCTATTGATCCATCTGACTTCATCTTCCGTTTGAAAATCCATTTGTAGCCTAGTGGCTTGCAACCCAGAGGAAGATCAACTAACTCCCAAGTATGGTTTTGAATGATAGAATCAATCTCGCTATTGATAGCCTCTTTCCATATAGGTGCCTCAGAAGAAGAAATCTCTTCTATATAACTTTGAGGCTCATTTTCTAACATGTATGTCAGAAAATCAAGTCCAAATGATTTAGACGTTCTTGCTATTTTTCTACATATAGGTTCATTTTCCTCAACATTTTCACGTTGATCAGATTCTTGGTTAACTTGATCACTACCTATTGCAGTATCAATAGTTCTTTTGAGAGACTCCGTTCTTTATTTTTCTTTACAAGGAAATGTCTCTTCAAAGAATGTCGTATTCCTTGATTCAATTATCATAATTGGATTGATGTCACAATTTTCACACTTATGTACCAAGAATATATATGCACTATTGTTGTGAGCATATCCAATGAATATACAGTCAATAGTTTTTGGTCATATTCTTACCTTCATAGGTTTAGGAACCATCACTTTGGCGAGACAACCCCACACTTTCAGATATTTATAGGAAGTTTCATGACCATTCCACAATTCATATGGTATCTTGTATAGTTTTTTGTGAGATAACTTGTTCAGAGCGTAGTTGGCCGAAAGTAAAGCTTCCTCCACAAGTTTTGGGTAAACCATAGCTTGTCAACATGACATTCATCATTTCCTTCAACGTTCGATTTTTGCGTTCCACAATCTCGTTTTGTTGAGGAGAATAACGAACAATAGTTTTGTGAATAATTCCATGATTGGAACAATATTCACCGAATGGTGACACATATTCACCTCCCCTATCACTCCTGATTCTTTTGATTTTCTTGCCAAGATGATTTGCATTTTCATTCTTATAGTGTATAAAGCTCTCAATAGCTTCATCTTTGATCCTCAGTAAATACACATAGTAGAATATTGTGCTATCATCGATAAAAATGAGAAAATACTTTTTATCACCTCTAGTTTGTACAATATTCATATCACACACATCAGTGTGTTTAAGTTCCGAAGGTTCAAAACTTCATTCCATGGAATGAAACGATGCTCTATTCATTTTTGCTTCAACTCATGCTTCACATTTATGTTGATTATCTATTGTAAATTTAGTTATAAGCTCTATGTTAATTAATTTACGCATTGTATCATAATTAACATGCCTCAACCTACCATACCAAACATTTTATGACTCAATAATATAAGCAGAATATGTAGCTTTATTATTATTAGCAATGTGTCGATTGAGAGTCATTAAATTGAACTTGAAAAGGCCCTCAGTGAGGTATCATTTTCCAACATAAATATCATTTTTGGACAGTTCAAACTTGTCAGAAATAAATACAAGCTTAAAGCCATTCTTGTTAAGTAGTGAGCCCGAAACCAAGTTCTTACGAATATCAGGAACTTACAAAATATTCTTCAATGTAAGCTCCTTCCCGGACGTCATCTTCAAAACCACTGCGCCTTGTCCAACCACACTGGAGGTCGATGAGTTTCCCATAGTTAGATGACCGCCACTATCGATCTTCTGATATGAGGAAAATATTTTGATATTTTCACATATATGGCGAGTAGCCCTAGTGTTTATCCACCATTCTTTCGGGTTTCCAACCAAGTTGGCTTCAGTTACAACTGCTGAGAGGTTCAACTCTGAGATCTCTTCAGTTTTTTGCTCATCTTCAATGACATGGGCCTCATTTTTCTTTTTTTTGCCTTTGTCCAGAGACTTATTGTTTCTGCAATCATTTTCCATATGATCATTTTTTCCACATACGTAACACTTTCCCTTGATCTTCTTATTTACTTGGGAAGAATCAGATCCACTATTCTTTCTCGTTTTTGTGAGTGTCATAGACATGCCACGGGATCTCTAAGCGTGATTCGTGTATGAATAAAATCAAAAATAAGTTGCGGAGGACTTACATTGATCGGTTGAGTACAAAAATTTTATAGATGTTGAAGCTTCCAAGCTCATGGGTGAGTATCCCTATCACCTTTATTTGACTCCCTTATGTGCTAGCAAGAACAAAATTGAATAAATTTTATCTCCCAATGAGAAACAAATTTTCCAAGAGAGAGTGAAGCAATCGGCCAAAGCAGTAGCCATTCGGCCTAGTGCGCAGGTCAGAGAGCATTCTTCAAAAGAAGCTAATTGCTTCTCGCCAAAATCCAAAAGGAAGAAGCCAATTACCATTTTTAATTCAGGAGGCCAATTCGGCCTAATTAAAAGAAGAAAGACAGAGAGCAATTTGCTCATCTTTCATTTGGCCATTATTTTTAGAGAAGTCAATGGCCAATCTTTCGGCCAAGGAGAGAGCAAATAAAGAATTTCCAAAAATTCATTAATTGTACTTTTTTTTTTCAAAAGGCAAAGAGTGTTTTACAAGTTTCCACCAAAACCCATCATCCACTTCTATCACCAAAGGTGACTAATGATGTAAGTGAAGTGGGCCCCACTTTAAATTCAAAATTCAAGTGGGCTTGCTCAACACAATTCGGGCTCGGATTCATTTAATCCGATTAAACGAATTTTCCGTCGCGACGAAATTAAATCTAATTTAATTAAATAATTATGCCTCGTAAAATTATTATTAAAGTCGCTTACGAATTAATTCCAATTTAATTCCACGTTGAAATCCGATTTCATTTAATATATCTAATATATTATTTTAGCCTAATTAAATAAATTAAATAGTAAAATCTAATTTAACTATTAAATTTATTTTACCGATTAATTCCAAATTAATCGCGTTCTCTCATCTAGACGAATTTAATCCCAAATAAATTCTCGACGCAATTAATCTTAGATTAAATCTTTCTCTGATAATTAATCCCAGATTAATTCTTGTCGTAATTAATCCCAGATTCATTTTTCTTTCTCTTAATTAATCCCAGATTAATATTGTTCGAGTCAAATATCATCGGTGAATCTTTGAGATGCGACCCAAGAGATCCCTGGATATGTTGGCAGTAAATTTGGTCATCGGACTATCCAAACACGTACGTACCCGGTACCACGTACTTACCGATTTACAAGACAGAGTAGGCTTCTAGCAAAGCACCGTGCCTCCCCAATTCTCCAGAAATATTCTTCTACAGAATACAAGATCTTTGTCAGGCGTAGTAAATGTAGTATTGCGCATTACGATCCAGTATCAGATGTCACATGCTAGGCCTGGGGCTGGAGTTGTGTTTGCCCCGTACGAAGCATATATCGGATCACAAGCAACTAGTCTCTTTATGATCGGAAAGTCATGACCTAGTCATACTTTCCCGATGGCTATAACACTTGAGAGTACTAGTTCTGTATCCCTGCGTGATCATCATATCCATATGACTGAAGTGATACTTCCATCTTGACATCACACCCAATACACTACGATTCTCAGTATACCCAGAAGAGGCGTACACAGAACCTGTTAAAGCCCCGGACGACCAAAACCAAAGTATATTGATTGTCGCAAGTATTAGCGATGCAAGTCTCAGGTTAAGACCAAATACACGTACCCTAATACGGATTCCCATAGACACATAGTCATACTACCAATGGGATTCCGAGGGGTCTATCCAGAGCGAAGCTGTTTCCGTACCATCGGTAAACAGAACCTCCTATTACACTTGCATGAGTATCCAATACCCAAATATATGAGAACTATGTCGTTACGCTTCCATAACACGCACAAGTGTAATACTAGTCTATTCCACATTATCGATGTTCAGTCTCGATAATACTACGACTAGGGATATTTAATGATTAAACCTTTGTGGATTGATACAGTCTCATATCTTATTAATCCGGAACTAATCATAAGGACTTTTATCATTTATATATATCCGAGTAATCCAATTACAAATGATAAAAGAGCATTTTCCTTTGTCACATAGTTATTCTGTACAACACCATGTTTTGTACAAATAGTGATGCTATGGGTCATAATTGTCCAAAAATCTCCCACTTGGCCTATAGCCAATCACTCAAATGCCCAACACCTGAACTATGTACGGGTCGCTCAAACCTCTGCTGAGAAACAGCTTTCGTCAGCGGATTTGTAAGGTTATCATCTGATGTGATTTATTCGATCATGACATCGCCATGATGTATGATCTTACGAATCAGATGAAATAGTTGAAGTACATACTTAGATCATTGATGAGACCGCGGTTCTTTAGCTTGTGCTGTAGCCTAGCTCAGCTTCTAACAGAACTACTCATAATCTAATTAGGAATTTTATAGATCCAAAAATGCTTTTTTTGCTACCTCAGCTGCAGCAATGTTCCGCTCTTGTTGTTTATTCGGCAACAGTATCTTGCTTGGAAGATTTTCAGCTCACTGTTCCGTTATTCAAACTATATACGTACCCTTATTGCGACTTATAGTCATTTTCATCGGTTTGGAAACTTGCAGCGGTGAACCCAATCACCTCAAGTTCTTCTTTCCCCATATTCTCAAAAAGCATCCTTGGTTCATCCAAGATACTCAAGGATGTTCTTAACTTCAATCCAGTGACCATCACCTGGATTGGCCTGATTGCGTCTACATATGCTCAAAACATATGAGACATCAGGTCACGTACATATCAAAATGTACGAACACTGAGAGAGTGTCAGCAGCTTTCTAGATCTATCCCAGTAGATCTTTATTCCTAGAATAAAGCCTACTTCTCCCAAGTATTCCATGGAGAATTTTAATGAAAGCCAAGCTTTCACCGATTATATTATGGGAATGTTATTGCTAAATAGCAATACATCATCAACTTATAGGACATTCATTGTCAGTGCGCTCCCACTAACCTTCTTATATACACAAGAATCATCTTCGTTTTGAATGAAATTATATACCATTATGATCTCATCAAAACTTTGGTTCCAAGAACGCTATGCTTGCTTCAATCCATAAATGGATCGATTTAACTTGCAAACCTTGTTTGCATGTTTTGGCACGACAAAACCGTCAGGATGTTGCATACAAACATCCTCCAAAAGGTTTCCATTAAGGAAAGCGGTTTTGGCGTCCAGTTGTCATATTTCATAAATGAAATATGCAGTTATAGCAAGCATTATCCGAATGGATTTAATCATGGCAATAGGTGAAAAAGTTTCGTCGTAGTCGATACTATGTCGTTGACGATACCTTTCTATACAAGCCTAGCTGTGTATATTTTTTTGTTGCCATCCACGTCTGTCTTCCTAGAAGACCTATTTAGTACTAATAAACACAATGCATTTCGGTACATCAACCAGTATCCAAACTTGGTTGGTATACATGGAATCCATTTCGGACTTCATGGCACTTTGCCATAATCGGAGTCGATACCTTGTATCACTTCCTGATACGTAGTCAGTTCGTATTCCTCAATAAGATTGAGGTTTACATGAGGTGAGATCAGAAACCCATACCTTCCAGGTTGTTTTCTGACTCTCTCTGACCTACGCGATTCTTGTGTATTCGAAGATTATTGGTACAGTTTCATCTCTGATGAACTGTTGGTGTTCCGTGAGGACTCGGTGCCTGGAACAGTATTACTCTGATTTTCATCGAGTTTTACTTTCCTCCCACTTTCCACTACATATAGGAATTCCTCTTAGGAAAACCGTATGGAGAGCAACAATTACATTGTTCTCTTGTGAGTTGTATAAGTACTATACTTTAGTTTCCCTAGGACAACCTACATATATGCACTTATCTGATTTGGGTTCTAGTTTGGTATCATCCAAACGTATGCCCAGCATTCCCAAATCATCAGGAATGAGAAACTCAGTTTCTTTCTTATCCATATTTCATATGGAGTCCGTCTAACAAACTTTTGCGGAACCTTATTCAAAATAAGTATTACACTGTTTAATGCGTATCCTTAGAAGGAAATTTGTAGCGTAGAGCGACTCATCATCAACCTTACTATGTCCAACAAAGTTCGGTTTCTCCGTTCGGACACACCGTCAAATTGAGGTGTCCCGGGAGGAGTCCACTGTGAAAGAATACCATACTCTTTCAAGTAATCTTGAAACTCATACGTTTAAGTACTTTACACTATGGTCCGACCGTAATTTTTTTAATACTTTTACTTTTATTTTTCTACTTCGTGTCGAAACTCTTTGAATTTATCAAAAGTTATTGACTTGTGTTTCATAATATACACATAACCATAACGCGATGCTACATCCGTAAAGGTTACGAAGTATTCATATCCACCTCTAGCCTAGCTAGACATGGGTCCACTTACGTCACTATGAACGAGGGCTAACAGATTGGTGGCACTTGCACTTTTACCAAGTAAAAGGCGTTTTAGGCACTTTGCCTAATAAACTAGATTCGTAGACATCATTTGAATTAGAATCAAATCCGTCCTAGTATCCACTATTCGAAAGTGTGGATATACGAGTCTTGTTAATGTGTCCCAGACAATAATGCCACTTTTAAGTCTCAATAGATTTATTCAATTTGAGCTTTTGTTTGTTATATTATATATTTGAGATTCATTTATATTCAAAATATAAAGACCATTATTTACATCTAATGTAGATATCTCGATATCATCTTTATAAACAAAACACCCGGCATTTCGGAATATAAAGGTATACCCGCAACGGGTTAAACTAGATACAGAGATGATGTTTTTAGTCAAACTAGATACATTATAACAGTCTCCTAATTTAAGTATATGCCCAAAGGGTAGTTCCAAAATTTAGGCTTCTACGGCCAAAACAACGACTCTCGTCCTGTTTCTGACTTGTAGGTCGATCTCATCTAAAGCTAGTCTCCTGCTTACCAGCAGATCCCGCACATCAGTACATATATTCATGTACCACATCTAGTATCAAAAATCCAATTTTAAAACCAGTAGTGAACATGTTTATAAAAAACATTCTTGAAGCCGGAACCTCGTCCCTCCTTCACTTCCTTCATGTCTGCCTTATCCATACGGTAGTCACACTTCTAGTGACCCCGTTTGCCACAGTTTAGGCAGATAACTTGGGATATATCCTTTTAAGAAGCTCTGGTTGTGCATAACGGATTGAGCACTAAAGTTATCATCACAATAAGTCTTCCTAAGCTTATGTTCTACTGTTCGCTCAACTCCAGGCTCAGGATTGAAAGGTTTTTCTATCAAATAGAATAACTTCTTAGCTCCCAGGACTATCCTGAAGTTCTATTCCCAATCTTAAAATTAGAGCCGTTTAAATACATTTTCACCCAGGATTATGTTCTAAACGCTAATCTTTCAGCCATCTTGATTGCAATAGTCTAACTATCTAATCAATGATTTCAGGTACAATCGAATATAATGATTACTATAGTCTAACTATATAATCAACTATAATTGATCGGTTACATTCAAATGTACTGATTACTATAATCCAATTATATAACCAACTATAAATGAAGTAGTCTGAATACAGTCCAACTGTTAAATTAAAACAACAATTGAATATTAGTCCAACTAATATATTTATTAATAATTAATGACGAAAAATGAAATGAGCGCGTATTGGCAAGTATCTAAACGAAATTGCAAATTTAATACTTGTCTCCCACTATTTTTCGGCGAGCCTCTAACCCTCTGTGGAGTACTCGGGAAACCTAGTTTCCTAGTGGGCTAGGATCCCGTTAAATAACACATAACCTTGACTTTGGCCAACAAGTTGTATGAAACTTAACTAGGTAGATCTCTAAGATCAATTGGATCTCATCCAATTCCTAGATCCAGTAGGTGGACCTCTAAGTCCGAAACATATATCCAATATATGCCAATATATCCAATATATCTCCTAACCTTTTTCCTCTGAATCAACTAAGCATTGGATTTGGCTCAACAAGCTTAATGAAACCAGTTAAACGTGACCCATTGACAGTGGGAAAGCTTCGTAATCGAGGTCGATGAACAAGAAGTGACCTTGACTTTGGCCAACAAATCACAACTTGCCTAAGACATACGATATGGAACAAAGCTTTCGTGATTCAAACACATCCGCGATGGATAAAGGTCTTGACTTTGGCCAACAAACCAATGCCGATCTTGGATCTTGAGAGAGAATCACTCAATAGAAGGAGAAACGCTTAATATTGAATAAGGATTTTTTGCGTAAATTGGCAACCAGTTTATTATCTTTAATTAGGTCTTATCATACACCCTTAAGCATGCATTCTAAAAGCATAATAAGGCGGGAATTAAATTAATAATGATATGCGGATGGATATATAACAAATTATTCCTAGAACAAATCTCTCCATTTCCTCTCTCCCGCTAGCACTATTCTTACTTCTACCTAATTACATAATACTTCTAAAGAAACCTCATTTACATTGAGGGGAATTGGTGAGAAGAGAAATACAATGAGAAAATAGGTAATAGGCTGGACACGCAGGTCTAATTTAATAAATTCTAAATTTATTACAACAATTTCCAAAATTACCCTCACTCTTCTAATATCCATCTGATATACATTATTCATTCATACATCCAAGTATTCACACAAAACATGATGTCAATCAATCTAATCCAATTAATTAATCTTTAATTAATGACCATCCAATGTTCAAACAACGATTTGATTTGCGCGAGTCCAACTCGTTTAAGAATAAATACTCAAAGTAAGTATTCTTGAATTATATCGAACTACAATTTTAAATCCAATTTAAATTATATTCAATACTAATTCATATTTAATTCCAAATTAAATAATTACACTTTTAAAAGTGCCTTTTAGACTTGGATTCCAAATCCAATCTTCATGGGTCTCAAAGGCCAATTAGTATCCAATACTTTTTAATTAAAGTCCAATGGGCTTTTAATTAATTCTTTAGGCATGAGCTTTGGCCATTATGGATCAAACCCAAGAGGCCAAGGCCCAATAAGGAATCACCCTTATACCATAAAATCAATTTTGGCCCATTAGGCCCAATTAAATTATTAAAGGCTCAATTGTCATATTTTGGACTTTATGGAAATGGGCTAGGCCCAAATATAATCCAAGACTAAAATTTGGCCCAACCAAGCCCATTAACCCAATTACAACAAATTAAATTAATATATCATTCCAAATTACACATTAATTCAATTGAAGTGTAATTAACACAATTAATTAATTAATCTAGTATTTCCAAAACACTAATTAATCTAATTAATCATGCTTAACAGTTTAATATATATCCAACACAAATTAAAGCACAATCAATCCATTCCAACATGCTTCATACTCACGGCAATACATGAAATTAACATCCAATTTTGATTTCAATCTAATTAAATCAACAATTAACATTCAATTTCATGTGAATCAACATATCCAATTGTCTAATTCAAAAAATTAACCATGAGCTTCCTAGGGTAATTCTCGGCCAAGGGGTAGGAATTAGGGAAAATTAATCTAATCAATTTTAGAAAATTCCAACAATGTACAAATCCAATTGAACATCATATAAACATATCCCAACCATCAATTTAGGCAAAATCAAGCTCCAAGCCAAAAATCTCAAATTAAAGTCCATAAACCCTAGAAATTAAATCAAGCTTAGATCTCGCTCTGATACCATTGTTAGTGTCCTAGACATGCCACGGGATCTCTAAGCGTGATTCGTGTGTGAATAAAATAAAAAATAAGTTGCGGAGGACTTACATTGATCAGTTGATTTCAAAACTTTTATGGATGTTGAAGCTTCCAAGCTCATGGGTGAGTATCCCTATCACCTTCATTTGATTCCCTTATGTGATAGCAAGAACAAAATGGAAAAAATTTTATCTCCCAAGGAGAAACAAATTTGCCCAAGAGAGAGGGAAGCAATCGGCCAAAGTAGTGGCCATTCGGCCTAGTGCGCAGGTCAGAGAGCATTCTTCAAAAGAAGCTAATTGCTTCTCTCCAAAATCCAAAAGGAAGAAGCCAATTACCATTTTTTTTTATTCAGGAGGCCAATTCGGCCTAATTAAAAGAAGAAAGACAGAGAGCAATTTGCTCATTTTCATTCGGCCATTATTTTTAGAGAAGTCAATGGCCAATCTTTCAGCCAAGGAGAGAGCAAATAAAGAATTTCCAAAAATTCATTAATTGTACTTTTCTTTTCAAAAGGCAAAGAGTGTTTCACAAGTTTCCACCAAAACTCATCAACCACTTCTATCACCAAATGTGACTAATGATGTAAGTGAAGTGGGCCCCACTTTAAATTCAAAATTCAAGTGGGCTTGCTCAACACACTTCGGGCTCGGATTCGTTTAATCCGATTAAACAAATTTTCCATCGCGACGTAATTAAATCTAATTTAATTAAATAATTATGCCTCGCAAAATTATTATTAAAGTCACTTACGAATTAGTTCCAAATTAATTTTTTCGCTAGAATTAAAATCCAATTTAATTCCGGGTTGAAATCCGATTTCATTTAATATATCTAATATATTATTTTAACCCAATTAAATAAATTAAATAGTAAAATCTAATTTAACTATTAAATTTATTTTATCGATTAATTCCAAATTAATCGCGTTCTCTCCTCTCGGCGAATTTAATCCCAGATAAATTCTCGACGCAATTAATCTCATATTAATTCTTTCTCTGATAATTAATCCCAGATTAATTCTTATCGTAATTAATCACAGATTAATTTTTCTATCTCTTAATTAATCTCATATTAATATTGTTCGAGTCAAATATCATCGGTGAATCTTTGGGATGCGACCCAAGAGATCCCTAGATATGTTGGCAGTAAATTCGGTCATCGGACTATCCAAACACGTGCGTACCCGGTACCACGTACTTACCGATTTATAAGACATGGTTGGCTTCTAGGAAAACACCGTGCCTACCCAATTCTCCAGATATATTCTTCTACGGAATACAAGATCTTTGTCAGACGTAGTATACGTAGTATTGCGCATTACGATCCAGTATCAGATGTCACATGCTAGGCCTGGGGCTGGAGTTGTGTCTGCCCCGTACGAAGCATATATCGGATCACTAGCAACTAGTCTCTTTATGATCGGAAAGTCATGACCTAGTCATACTTTCCCGATGGCTATAGCACTTGAGAGTACTAGTTCTGTATCCTTGCGTGATCATCATCTCCATATGACTGAAGTGATACTTCCATCTTGACATCACACCCAATACACTACGATTCTCAGTATACACAGAAGAGGCGTACACAGAACATGTTAAAGCCCTAGACGACCAAAACCAAAGTATATTGATTGTCGCAAGTATTAGCGATGCAAGTCTCAGGTTAAGACCAAATACACCTACCCTGATACGGATTCCCATAGACACATAGTCATACTACCAATGAGATTCCGAGGGGTCTATCCAGAGCGATGCTGTTTCCGTACCATCGGTAAACAGAACCTCCCATTACACTTGCATGAGTATGCAATACCCAAATATATGAGAACTATGTCGTTACACTTCCATAACACGCACAAGTGTAATACTAGTCTATTCCGCATTATCGATGTCCAGTCTCGATAATACTACGACTATGGATATTTAATGATTAAACCTTTGTGGATTAATATTGTCTCATATCTTATTAATCCGGAACTAATCATAAGGAATTTTATCATTTATATATATCCGAGTAATCCAATTACAAATGATAAAAGAGCAATTTCCTTTGTCATATAGTTAATTTGTATAACAACACCATGTTTTGTACAAATAGTGATGTTATGGGTCATAATTGTCCAACAATTTTGCTACCCTTTCCACCCTCGAAGATGTCGGCCTTAGACTCCATAGTATTCTAGCTAGCCTTCTCAGAATTTTTATTGTCCTCTTCGATCCTCAATCGAACTCCAAGGTCTTCAAGATTCATCTGCTTCTTCTTGGGTTTTAGATAGCTCTTGAAGTCCTTACATGATGGAGATCATTTTTCAATAATTATGGCAACTTGAAACGTCTCACAGAGTTTCATTCATTCTTTCAATATTTCATTAATGATCAATTGTAGTTCACCTGACTTTGACATCACCGTTCTTGAATCTATCATTTCTTAGTCCAAAAACCTACCAACGATTAATTTCTTTTGACTGGCATCCTCTATTTTATACTTCTTCTCAAGAGATTCCCAGAGAATTTTCACAGAAGCCATGCCTTGATACACATTGTATATGGTATTGTCAAGCCCTACCAAGAGTTAGTTCTTGCACAAGAAGTCGCCCGACGACCATGTCTCAACTGACAGTTGCTTAGTTGTTTCCGTTTCTCCATCCATAAGACCTGGAGGATTTTTTAGCATACTTAGCCAACTGCAGTGTTGTTACGTTGAACAATATTTTGCTCTGCCGCTATTTGAAGTTTGCTCCACCAAATTTATTCGGTTTCTCTCCATAACTGGAAAACAAACAGTATTCAATAAGTCTATAAAAGACAAATCACACAACGATCTACCGTATGATCTTGTTTATGTGTTACACTAAGAATCCACTTGTTGTTATCTTAGACAGTAGTACTAAGTAACACAAGTCCTTCAATTTATGACTAATGTTTCTTATGATAAATGAAAATTCTCAGAAGATGATGAAGGTCCGGTATAGCCACTTAAATCCCTGCCACTTAGGCTATTATCACATTGTTGACAGAATTTCCTTGATCACTTTCTTAATAGAATATCTTAGACGTTCAATCTTAGTGTTACACTTCGATTCACAAGTACAATAATTTCAAAATATGTGTATATATGTATGTATATATATAATCCAATCAAGCTTGGATGTAGTTACTTGTGTATAACTACACTGTTAACTCTCAATTAGGTATGCAACAAACAATTAATAAGTAATTTTCAAATTTATCACATTAAAGACTAGGTGTATGCTTGTGATAATTGAATATCCTAATATTAACTTAAATCTATACTACCAAGTTTACAAAATTCAATATATGATTTTACTAAGTTAATATTGCCATATATATATATATATATATATATATATATATTCTATAATGTCAATTCCATAACTATAACATGTATATCATATGATAATTATCAATATCTTATAGATTGATCTAAGTCTATGTTATTATTTTTAAATCTAAAATTTCAGGATTGTCTTGCGTTAGTGTCATGATCGTTCAGCCGTTCGAATGAAACTTTCTAAAGGAATTGCGTTCGAGTTTCGTTTGAAGACCTATTCGAACGTTCCTTTTCAAAGAACTGGCGTTCGAGTTGCGTTTGAATACGTGTTCGAATGAAACTAAGTAAAATAGAATTTTTTTACCTACAAGTTCTTCGTGTGTTTGAACGCCCTTAAGTAATTTTCATACACATAATACAATTTCCAGGAAGAAGAACATTGAAACATGTAAAAGCAAATTTAACAACACATGTAAATTGATAAGTTCTTAAGATAGTTGTCCTAAATTTGTTATTAAATAAATTTAACATGCATAATTTAATTAATTTTTCACCAACGTACCAAAGCCAGAACATAAATAATGAGACCTAGAAAAACCTGGAAAAGGTTGAAGATGATTGAAAACTTGGTCAAAGTCGAGTTGCCTCTGTCCTTAAGAACTTATTAGCCTCATCTCGGTGCTCTACGGATGTTTTGTGGCTACTATTCTCCCATGATTACTTGGTTGCTTCTTGTAGAAGGGACACTCATTTCTCCAAGAACTTGAACTTAAGGAAGATTGGTGGAAACTCTCTCTTTAATTTACTATCTTAACTATGAATGTCTTATTCAATTTTCTGGATGTTTTAAATGAGCCTAAGGCCTCATTTTTATACGCATGGAAAGGTGTCTTTGTGGGCACCCTTTGGTTTAGGATGTAACCCTCCTAAGGGTTATAACTATTCCTTATGCCCTTTGAAGTTTAGAGACATATCTTCACTTTAGAGGATATGTCCCTTCACATATGTGCCTTTCCTATAAAGCATTACTTAAGGGACATGTATCTCCTACATTTTTACTATATATATTAGAGAATTTCCTACACTAAGAACGAACAAGTCGATTGAGAGATGAGAGATCATGACTGTCCTGCTGCTTTAGGGGACCCATTGTGGTTCAAAATAGTGTCATTAAACAACAAATCAACATGATTCAAACAAATCAAAGGACAAAACCAGAAAACTAGATCTACATTACATGCAAAACCCTAAAACCTTGAGAACCAGAAAAACCTGATAAATAATGTCCAAGTCGAGATGATTCTATATCCTTAAGAACTTATTAGCCTCTGTCTCTGGTGCTTCACGGATTCGAATTGGCCAATGTTCTCCCAGGATAACTTGGTTGCTTCTTGTTCAAGGAGCACTCCTTAACAAGTATTTGAACTTGGAAATTGGTGGAACTCTCTAAAACAAAAGGAATATTACTTCTAAAATTCGGATGTTGTTGTTCTTCTTGAAATTGGACATGGTGCTTCTTTTATAAGGCATGGAATGGTGCCAATAGGGTACCCCTTGGGGTGGGGTGCAACCCTCCAAGGGTTGTACCCCTCTCATGCACTCATTGCATCCAAAAGACATATACATCCTTTAATGAATATTAGAAGAATTTCCAACAATCCCCCACAATTCTTCAAATATTCATGTAGACACTTGAGAGAGTTACCATGAACTAAAGCTGCATCGAAATAGGTAGCTTTCACTTTGAACCTTCCTAGTGAATGACAATCGAATTTACTAGGCAAACCAGTGACCCATAGTCTTGAACTATTTTACCGTTGGTGTAAACAAAGTTCACTGCCAACACACAGCTTTAATTCGACCATTTTCCCGTTCTACGGTTGTGTTCATTTCGGCCCTGAACAACGGTTATGGATTCATCAAATACTTTAGGGTAACCCACCTTTAAAAGTTCTCATGGAAGCAGCCTCACTTCTTACTTGAAATAGGTGATCTACTATCGAGAGGTAATCTGTCTTTACCCTCATTAGGACTCATCTCCTAATATAGTGATCATTAAAAGCCTTAGCTTATCCTAACCAATGACAGACAGCACTCAGCGTCATTATCGAAATGGGAAAGAGTACAAAACTTCTCAGTGCTTGTTTTGAATTGCACAAAGTTTCAGTTGTCCCTTTTGAACCTAGATCTTGGGATCTCCAGTCAGCTAGGTTGGGTTTCCACAGTGACAATTCTTAATTTATAGGCTTCAAGCCCATTCCCCTCGATGACTTCTCAACTTGCTCTCGAGGTAAACCTTTAGTTAGTGGATCCGCTAGGTTTTCCTTCGACTTAACATAATCGATCGTTATTATGCCACTTGAGAGCAGTTGACGTATGGTATTATGTCTCTGACGTATGTGTCGAGACTTACCATTATACATTGTATTTTGGGCTCTCCCAATAGTCGATTGGCTATCACAATGTATGTTAATCGCTGCCACCGGTTTGGGCCAACTAGGAATATCCTCCAGGAAGTTTCTAAGCCATTCTGCTTCTTCCGCTGTTTTGTCTAACGCTATGAACTCTAATTCTATACTAGACCGGGCAATACATGTTTGCCTCGAGGATTTCCATGACACGGATGCATTACCAAGTGTGAAAACAAATCCACTCGTAGATTTGGAATCCACGTATCAGATATCCAGTTAGCATCGCTGTATCCCTCTAGTACAGCAGGATATCTTGTAATTAGCCCATTTTGAATTTTCTCTCAGATACCTCAAAACTCTTACTATGGCTTTCCAGTGGTTATGTCCTGGATTACTCGTATATCTGCTAAGCCTGTTCACAGCTTGAGCGATATCAGGTCGTGTGTAATTCGTGAGATACATCAGACTTCCGATGATTCTCGAATACTCTAATTGCGATACGCTTGAGCCAGTATTCTTTGATAGATGAAGAGTTAGGTCACAGGGGTTCTAGCCACATTTAGATCCCCTTTGATAATTTATCAAGTATCTTCTCAATATAATGAGTCTGAGATAATATATATCCATCTGATGTCCTAGAAATCTTAATTTCTAGGATCACATCAGCTACTCCCAAATCTTTCATATCAAATCTGCTGGATAACACGTTTTGGTAGACTGAATCATTTCATGATTACTACCAATTATCAGCATATCGTCTACATATAGACACACAATGACATATCCTTTTTGAGTTGTTGTTTGGTGTACACACACTTATCACACTCATTGGTTTTGAACCCACTTGACAACATCTCTTTGTCAAATTTCTCATGCCATTGTTTAGGTGCTTGTTTTAATCCGTACAAGGATTTTACAAGTTTGCACACCTTCTGTTCTTGTCCAGGAACATTAAACCCTTCTGGTTGTTCCATGTAAATCTCTTCATCCAATTCACCATTCAAGAATGTCGTCTTTACATCCATTTGATGTATTTCAAGACCAAATATAGCTGCTATGGCTATGAGCATTCTTATCGATGTGATACGAGTCACTGGTGAATAGGTGTCAAAGTAATCAAAGCCTTCCTTTTGTCTATAACCTTTTATGAAAAGTCTTGCATTGTACTTATCCATTGATCCATCTATTTTCATCTTCCGTTTGAATATCTATTTGAAACCCAGCGGCTTACAACCTGGAGGAAGATCAACCAACTCCCAAGTATGGTTCTATAGCATTGAATCAATCTCACTGTTGATAGCCTCTTTCCACAGAGGTGCCTCCGGAGAAGACATAGCTTCTTTATAGCTTTGAGGCTCATTTTCTAACAAGTATGTCAGAAAATCGGGACCAAACGACTTAACGTTCTAAATCTTTTACTACGTCTAGGCTCGATTGTCTCAACATTTACACGTTGATCTGATTCTTGGTCAACTTAATCACTGTCATTGACAGCATCAACTGTTCTTTTGAGAGACTCTGTTCTTTATCTTTCCTTACAAGGAAACGTCTCTTCAAAAAATATCGCATTCTTTGACTCAATTATCATATTTGGATTAATGTCAGTAATTTCAAACTTGTGTACCAAGAATCGATACGCACTATAGTTGCGAACATATCCAATGAATATACAATCAACAGTTTTGGGTCATATTCCAACCTTATTAGGTTTAGGAACCATTACTTTGGCAAGACAACCCCACACTTTAGGTATTTGTAGGAAGGTACGAAACTTTTCCACAACTCATATGGTGTCTTGTCCAATCTTTTGTGAAAGCTTGTTTAGAACGTAGTTCACGAAAAACAAGGCTTCCCCCCACAAGTTCTAGGGTAAACCAGAACTTGTCAACATGGCGTTCATCATATCCTTCAACGTTCGGTTTTTTGTGCTCATCAATCCCATTTTGTTGAGGAGAATAAGGAGCAGTAGTTTTTCGTGAATAATTCTGTGCATAGAACAATATTCACTGAATCGTGAAACATATTCACCACCTCTATCACTCCTGATTCTTTTGATTTTCTTACCAAGTTGATTTTTAACTTCGTTCTTATAGTGTATGAAGCTCTCAATAGCTTCAGCTTTGCTCCTCAACAAATACACATAACAGAATCTTGTGCTATCATCGATAAAAGTGACAAAGTACTTTTTACCGCCTCGTGTTTGCACAATATTCATGTCACAAATGTCAGTTTGTACAAGTTCTAAAGGTTCAGAACTGTGTTCTATAGAATGAAATGATGTTCTATGCATTTTTGCTTCAACGCATGCCTCACACTTATGTTGGCTATCAATTGTAAATTTAGGTATAAGGTCTATGTTAATTAATTTACGCATGATATCTCATAATTAACATGTCCTAACCTCCATGCCATACATTTTGTGACTCAATAATATAAGCAAAAGTGCTTTATTAATAGCACGATTGACAGTCATTATATTTAGCTTGAAAAAGCCTTCAGTTAGGTATCAATTTCCTACATACATATCATTCTTAGTCATTACAAAATTATCAGAAACAAATATAAGCTTAAAACCAGCCTTACTAAGGAGAGAGCCCGAGACCAAGTTCTTCCAAATATCTGGAACATGCAGTACATTCTTCAATGTTAGCTCTTTTCTGGATGTCATCTTCAGAACCACTGTACCTGTCCAACCACCTGAGAGGTAGACGAGTTTCCCATTGTCAGATGATCGCCGCCATCGACCTTCTGATACAAGGAAAACATCTTTCTATCTGCACATATATGACGAGTAACCTTAGTGTCTACCCACCACTCTCTCGGATTCCCAACTATGTTGGCTTCGGTTACCTCTGCTGATAGTTCAATCTCTGATATCTCATCAGTCATCTGCTCACCTTCAGTGACATGGGCCTCATTTTTCTTTTTTTTTTTGTCCTTGTCCTGAGACTTTTTATTTCTGCAGTCCTTTGACATATGATCGCTCTTTCCACAGTTGTAGCATTTCCCCTTGAACTTCTTGTTCCCTTGGGAAGAATCAGCTCCACTGTTCTTTCTCTTCTTGCTACCCTTTACACCCTCAACGATGTTGGCCTTAGACTCCATAGTCTTGTAGCTGGCCTTCTCGGACATCCTGTTGTCCTCCTCGATTCTTAATCGAACACTAAGGTCTTGAAGGCTCATCTGCTTCTTTTTGTGTTTCAGATAGCTCCTGAAGTCCATCCATGATGGAGGCAACTTTTCAATTATGGTGGCAACTTGAAACGTCTCACAGAGTTTCACACCCTCATCCAATATTTCATGAGTGATCAACTGCAGTTCACCCAACTGAGACATCATCGTCCTTGAATCTACCATCTTATAGTCCAGGAACCTACCCACGATAAATTTCTTTTGTCCGGCATCATCGATTTTGTATTTCTTCTCGAGAGATTCCCATTGTACATGGTATTGTCAAGACCACCCAAAAGGTAGTTCTTGCTTGCATTGGAAGTCTCCAGACATCCATGTCTGTTCTCGCTCTTCCTTGGCTATTTTCGATTCACCCTCCACAGGACCCCGGGATCTTTTAAGAAATTTAGCCAACTGGAGAGTTGTTAGGTAAAACAGTATTTTGCTCTGCCACTATTTGAATTTAACCCACCAAACTTCTCCGGCTTTTCTCATGAGAGACCGGTATTGTGTGTTGCCGCAGCCTTTGTACTGGAAAAACCAACTGGTCAATTAGTCTACAAAAGACGAATTGCACAACGATCAACAAATGATCTTGTTCAAAGTGATACTAAGTAACCACTTGTTGTTCTATTGGACGGTGGTTCCAATAAACACAAGTCCTTGAATTTCAACTAAAGATTCTTTAGAAAAATGAATAAACGAATATTCCCAGAGGACGAGGGGGGTCCGGAGTAACTACTACTTAAATCCCTGACCACTTAGGCTCTTATCGCCTTTTTGACATAATATTATTTAAACATTTTTCAATAGGATCTCTTAGCAATTCAAACCCAGAATTACACTTATTCAATAGCACAAACAATATACGATATGTGTAGATATCTGTGTAAGTTTCATCAAGATTGGATGGAATTACTTGTGTATGATTACACTTTAAATTCTCACCCAAGTATGCAACACACAATCAATTTCAAATTTATCACTATGTGTATGCTTGTGATAATTGAACAACCTAATAATAACTTAAATCTATACTACCAAGATTAATGTGTTTCAGTATATGATTTACTAAGTTAATATTAATATAAGTCTTTGCAGTTTATAACAATTCCCAGGACTATTTCGTTAGTGTCGCGTTCGTATCTACGTTCGAACGAGACTATCAAGTGTGTGTACGTTCGTGTTGCGTTTGATAACGTGTTCGAACGAAGTGTTCCAGAGAGTTCACGTTCGTGTAGAGTTTGATAACACGTTCGAACGAAATATTTCCAGAGAGTTCAAGTTCGTATAGCGTTCGAGAACGCGTTCGAATAGAATGATTCCAGAGAGTTTGCGTTCGAGTTGCATTTAGGATGCTTTTGAACGAACTAAGTCAGAAGGTCTACGTTCGAGTTGCGTTTGAAGACGCGTTCGAACGTTCTTACAAAATTTCATATTTAAGCCTTTGCGTTCGTCGGACGTTCGAACGCCCTACGGGTTTTTCATGCACATACTGTATTTTTTCCAGAAATTTTCTTAACTACGCATGCGATTTACTATCTAACAACACTGTTAATAAGTTCTTAAGATTGTGGTTCAAATTAGTGTCATTAAATAAAAAATCAACATGCTTCAAACAAATCAAAGGACAAAACCAGAAAACTAGATCTACATTACATGCAAAACCCTAAAACCTTGAGAACCAGAAAAACCTGATAAATAATGTCCAAGTCGAGATGATTCTATATCCTTAAGAACTTATTAGCCCCGTCTCTGGTGCTTCACGGATTCGAATTGGCCAATGTTCTCCCAAGATAACTTGGTTGCTTCTTGTTTAAGGAGCACTCCTTAACAAGTATTTGAACTTGGAATTGGTGGACTCTCTCTAAAACAAAAGGAATATTACTTCTGAAATTTGGATGTTGTTATATCTTCTTGAAATTGGACATGGTGCCTCTTTTATAAGGCATGGAAGGGTGCCAATAGGGCACCCATTGGGGTGGGATGCAACCCTCCAAATGGTTGTACCCCTCTCATGCACCAATTGCATCCAAAAGACATATACATCCTTTAATGAATATTAGAATAATTTCCAACACCCACGGTGAAGATCAATGTCGCTCACGGTCTGTATCAGTATGAGGTTCATGTCCACTTTCGGTATTTCTCTTTTGTATTTGGCTCCATTAACTGTTTTCAATTCATTTATTTTTATTTGTAATTGGGATTGTGGTGTGCTTGTTTCCGTTTTGAGAAAATATGTAAATGTAAATGTTATTGATACTGGAGCAATGTCAAACTTGTAACATTTATGGTGAAAGTTTGTAATCTGAATGAGTTTTAACATATAACGTCTGGCTTGTAATATGATTATGAGTTTACGAGGCTGAGTTGTAAACATAAGCCGCCATGTAAAAGTGGATGTTTATATGTGCATGCAAACTGAGTGTCTGTTAGGCCATCTCCAACCCAATGTCATTGTGTCAAAATAACGCTGAGCTGGTGTTCCAATCAGGCGTCAAAATGGCACCTGGAGCATCACCAAATTTGGCGTAACGCTGCACCAAATTTAGCGTTTCCTTGTATTTTTGATTTTTTTGAATTTTTCTTTTCATTTTTTTTTAAAATAAATACAATTATATAAAGAATATTCATGACATATTCTTTTTAGAGTAATATTTGGTGTAATAGATTGGAGATGTAAATAATATTCGGTATAAAAATTGCACCATTTTGATGCAAAGGGTTGGAGATTGTTGACATATTGCCATAAAGCTGCATTAAAAGTTATGTTTGAATAAAGTTGTTGAGATATTGAAGACCAAGTCTATAGGATTTTGTTCTTATCTTGATTTTGTTAGCTTGATTTTAGGAGTTGTTGCCTTGTATTCAGCAACTGTTTCAATTTCTGTTATACCAAAACTCTATTTAAAGAGTGTTATGCAATGAATAAAATATATCTTTCCCTGCAATTTAACAACAAATTGGTATCATAGCCTTTTTTTCTTAAGGGATCTGTGAGTTTGAGTAAAAAAAAAAATACAATTCCTAACAACTTATCACCCATCTCTTCACAAAACACTTATTATCACCCATCTCTTCACAAACACAAATTCTATAACCCACCAAAATGAATTCAGAAGCTACATTCACTGCAATTGCGCCTTCAGTATTTGATGGAACAAATTATCAATGTGGGCTGTTAGAATGGAAGCCTGTCTTGACGCCAATGATTTGTGGGAAGCTGTCAAACAAGTATATAAAGTTCCACTTCTGCCAGACAATCCAACTCTTGCACAAATCAAAAATCAAAAGGAGAAAAGCAAAGAAAATCAAGGGCAAGAGCTACCTTATTTGCAGCTGTCTCACCCACCATTTTTACCAGAATAATGGCATTTAAAACAGCCAAGGAAATTTGGGATTTTTTGAAGCAAGAATATGATGGAGATGAAAGGGTCAAAGGGATGCAAGTGCTGAATTTGATCCGAGAGTTCGAGATGCAAAAGATGAAAGAATCAGAGACAATCAAAGAGTATTCTGACAGACTTCTTGGCATTGTCAACCAAGTAAAACTTCTTGGTACTGTGGTTTTTCTGATTCTATAATAGTTCAAAAGATCCTAGTAACAATACCTGAAAAGTTTGAGGCTGCAATTTCATCTTTGGAAAACTCTAAAGATCTGTCAAGCATTACCTTGGCAGAAGTTTTTGAATGCACTGCAAGCACACGAACAAAAGGAGACTAATGAGACAAGAGGAAACTGTGCATGGATCTTTTCATGCAAAAGCGCAAAACTCTGGAGAAGGCAAAAACAAGAAATATAATAAAATGAAGTACAACAAGAAATCAGAAAACCTCAACAAGTCAGAGACCAACAAAGATGAGACTTATCCACCTTGCCCACATTGCAAGAAAACAAATCATCCTCAAAGAAAGTGTTGGTGGAGACCTGACATCAAATGCATGAAATGTGGACAAACTGGACACATGGAAAGAATATGCAAATCCCAACAGCATGAAGTGAAGGCAAATGCTGTGGCAGAGAAAGATCAAGAGGAGCAGTTATTTGTTGCAACATGTTTTGCAACAAGCAACAGCTCAAGTGACTCCTGGCTGATAGACAGTGGCTGCATACACCATATGACAAATGATCAGAGGCTTTTTAAGGAGCTAGACAGAACTATAATTTCCAAAGTTAAAATTGGAAATGGTGAATACATTCAGTTAAAGGCAAATGATAGCTGGATAATTTTTGGTTGTCTTTGTTTCACTTATGTGCCTCAGGTTAAAAGAGATAAGCTGGATAAGAAGGCAGAACCTGGATTATTTATTGGATATAGCAACCTGTCCAAAGCTTACAGAATTTTTCAACCACAAAATGGAAAAATTATTGTAAGCAGATATGTTAAATTTATGGAGGATAAACAATGGAAATGGGAGGAACCAGAAAAGGAGTAGAAATTAGAAGCTTTGCAAAATACTAATGACAACATAGATGATGAACTAGTCAGAGGTACACGGCCTTTATCTGATATTTATGAAAGGTGCAACATTGCTGTTTTTGAACCTGCAGAATTCAAGGAGGCAGAGAAGGATGATAAATGGATTGAAGCAATGAAAGATGAGCTTAAAATGATTGAGAAGAATGACACATGGGAGTTGGTAAACAACCCTCCGAACAAGAAATCAATAGATGTCAAATGGGTCTATAGAACCAAGCTCAATGCAGATGGTTCTGTAAACAAATATAAGGCCAGATTAGTGGTGAAGGGTTATGCTCAAGTGTTTGGAGTAGACTTTTCAGAAACTTTTTCCCATGTAGCAAGCTTGATACAATCATAATGCTGCTTGCCTTGTCAGCACAAAAAGGTTGGAAAGTGTATCAGTTAGATGTAAAGTCCGCATTTCTAAATGGCTATCTGCAAGAGGAGATTTATGTGGATCAACCTGAGGGTTTTCAAGTGAAAGGACAAGAGGAGAAGGTTTACTTATTAAAAAAAGGCATTATACGGTCTCAAACAGGCTCCCAGAGCTTAGTATAGCAAGATTGATGAACATTTAGAAAGTCTTGGTTTTGTTAAAGTCCAAGTGAGGTCACTTTGTATATAAAAGAAACAGATGCTAACATGATTCTAGTTTGTTTATGTTGATGATTTACTTGTAACAGGCAGCAATGAGAAGTTGATGCAAGAGTTTAAGACTGAAATGTTCAAAGTCTTTGAGATGACAGATCTTGGGTTGATGTCCTATTTTTTGGGAATGGAAGTGAAGCAGAATCATGATGGAGTCTTCATATGTCAAAAAAAATATGCCAAGAAATACTTAAAAAGTTGCATATGGAAGATTGCAAGAGTGTAAACACACCAATGAATCAGAAGGAGAAGTTCACAAAGAATGATGGAGCAGACAAGGTTGATGAAGGACTCTACAGAAGCTTGATTGGTTTTTTATGTATCTTATAGCTACTAGACCTGACATCATGTTGTTGTAAGTTTACTTTTCACAGAATTCATGCACTGTTGCAGTGAAATACATTTTCAGGCTGGCAAAGAGAGTCATAAGATACATCATAGGGACAACAAACTATGGCATCAAATTCAGTTACCATAAGAATTTTATATTTCATAGATTTTCCGATAGTGACTAGGCAGGTTCTGTTGATGACATTAGGAGCACTACTGGTTTCTATTTCAGTTTTGGATGAGGAATGTTCTCATGGAGTTCAAAGAAACAGAATATTGTAGCTCAAACCACAGCAGAAGCCGAGTATGTAGCAGCTACTGCTGCTGTGAATCAAGCAATCTGGATTAGAAAGTTGCTTGTAGACTTACACATGAAGCAAGATAAGCCTACACAAATTCATGCAGAAAGAAGGGGAGGTTAAATTACTTTATTGCAGAACTGAGGATCAAGTGACAGATATATTACCAAAGCCTTGTCAAAAAATAAATTTGAAGTGTTAAGAATCAAATTGGTCTCTGCAGCTATTAAAGCAAGGAGGAGTGTTGACATATTGCCATAAAGCTGCATTAAAAGTTATGTTTGATTAAAGTTGTTGAGATATGAATACCAAGTCTATAGGATTTTGTTCTTATCTTGATTTGTTAGTTGATTTTGTCTTGCTTTTTAGGAGTTGTTGCCTTGTATTCAGCAACTGTTTCAATTTATGTATATTCCTTAACCAAAAAACTCTATTTAAGAGTGTTATGCAATGAATAAAATATATCTTTCCCTGCAATTTAAGAATAGAGATGGCCTTATATTTTATGTCACAAGTTTTGCGGGTTGGCGCATTGAGATTGATTTATCTGTATGTGTTTTTGGCTGTCTAATCTTAATGTTAGGGATTTGAAGAAAGCAATTGCGGAGAAGACGGGATTGGAACCCCAAGAGCAGAGAGTTTTTGTTCAGGGGAAATGAAAAGGAGGACAGTGAGCATTTGCATGTGTCAGGTGTGAAAGATAAGTCAAATGTTTTGCTTTTGGAGGAATTGACAAACAGTGAGAAGCAACCTGAGGAGATGAAGGATAGCAAAGAGAAGAAACCTGAGGAGGTGAAGGATACGAAGAGACGAGAAAGACTCTACTAGCAATTGCAGGAGTCAGAGCGGACATTGATAAGCTCTCAGAAAGGGTAAATTTTAAAGGTACCCTGTAAGTGTGTTGTTTCTATTGGTTAGGTTCTCTCAAGGCTTATTAGGCTTCCTTAATTTTTGCAGGTTGCTGCCTTGGAGGTAGCCGTGAATGGTGGGACTAAGGTGTCAGGTGAGGAATTATATAAATCAGCAGTTATTCATGAGGGAGCTGCTAAAACTGGATGGTATTGAGGCCGAAGGTGGAGCAAAACTGCAGCGGAAGGCTGTGGTCAGTAGTTTATGGCATTAAAGTCATGTTTATTGCATTTTTCTAACTTAGATGTAGATAAGCTAACTTATAAGTATTGCACTAAGAGTATAAATTGGCTTATAAGCTCATCAAACTCTACCCCAAACGGTGCATTAATTTTTTGGATTTATAATAAATTATTGGTCCTATATGAATGTATTCATTGCACATTGAATGTTCAATTGTGTTCTTTATGTTCTGTTCTTTTACCTTCTTCTATGTGTTGTTTTTACCTTTATCTTGATTTGGATGCCTGTTTGACTAAAGACTGAGAAGTTGTGCACAGTGGAGGTTTGAGCGAATCCTAATCCTTTTTCAAAATGGTGAAATATAGTAGTAAAAAGAAAAAGGATCCTTAGACTTTTGTTTTAGCATCACCAAAGCAAAACAATGGCATCTGATTTGACTAACAAGGTTGGAGATGATAAATGAAAATCAACATTGAATGAAGTGAAAATTTAGGAAGTATATATAGACACTAACCTCGATTAATAACTCGATTCATTCAACTTACAAAACTATATTTACAGCAAGCAGATATAGAAAAACTAACACAATCTAAAAGCACTCAAAGATTAACGGTAACCCCTCGGGCACCATTAACGTAGGGCGATGGTGCAATGTCCTCCGAATAGGAAGAGGCATGCCAGCCGTGCTTGCTGGGGTCATATTTTTCTCCATCACCCCAAAGAGCATAAGCTTCTTCTCCGTGAACTGCGTCGTCTCCGATCACTAGCTGCTCCTCAGGCATTCTCAACGGAATAAATATCCTTATTGCCAGAAGAATGATTGTAGTAGAGACTAAATTCCAGGCGATAACAAAAAGAGCAGCAACAATCTGCTTCAGGAATTGCACCCTACCTTTTCCTCCATAAAATGCTCCCCTTGTGGGCTCTGGCAGTATGAGCTTGCACAGCTCTGGTTCTGCAAATAGCCCAGTCAGTAGCCCACCCAATATCCCTGCCACTGCATGCGTGTGAAACACACCTAGTGTATCATCCACCTGTAATCACATAACATAAGCTAAATAATAAAATCAATGTTTTTAAAAAAATACAGAGAGAAAGAGACTTGTCTCGTTTTGCTTTGTCGATGGAACAGCTAACAACCTTCTATTATTAAAAAGAGACACCGACCATTCAACATTTATAACATAAGTCAAACTTATTTAGAATTTTGAAGTATATACAAGGTTGTTGTTGTCATTTCACGTGTAGTGTGATAGTTACATATGACGGAAGATCCCGATATTTTTTGAGATATTTTTTCGTCATGAATAAAAAATAGATAGTAGGAATTTAAACTATTCTTTCGTTTCAAATCCTGATTTTTTTTTTTTTTTTACCTAAAAACTTAAATTTCAATAAGAATTTAAGATCCAAATATTTTAATTTGTATTTTTTTATATCAATTTTAAAAATTGATATGAGATTCAAGATATTTTTTTAATCTCGAATCTATAATCGAGACGGGACTTAGATCGGTAACATCTCGAGTGATTGATTAGAAATAAGCCCCCATCTGGCCATTAATTTATCACAAAGGGGTTATATTCCAAAGCTATTCAATAAACAAAGGATTGCATTCCACTAACTGATGTATGCTTTTTCAAATTTAGCACTAATTTTCATTATTTGTTTGTGAATTTAAGTTGGAAAATCATAAAATTCAATCTTGGCGTCTACCTAAAGTGGTTTAGATCATTTACTTTCCGTGCACATCTAATGCTTATCATGAACATTAATGGTCAAACTTTTTAGTGGGAATTGAATAATCTGGCCGTCACTTTAGTCAATTCTCAAATTTAATCAAATCAGTGGCGCTCATCACGGGTATTTTACAAAAGAAACCAACAATAGTAAGAACTAGTAACTTGCCTTTTGTAGAAGGCTAGACCTCTTGTGAAGAATCATCATAGACACCCATGGAATGCTACCAGAAAGAATCCCCATTACAATAGCCGCCCACGATTGCACCAGCCCTGAAATAATACTTCCGTTATAAGTATAATCATCCATCGAGTGATATTATATTATAAAAATTAATACTGAGTACTAATACATACCGGCTCCTGGTGTGATGCAAACTAGGCCAGTCATCATGCCCTGAACGGCTCCAATAACTGAAGGCTTTCCAAAGAACACAACATCAAGAGATGTCCAAACAAGAAGGCTCGTGGCTGCCGCTACATTTGTGTTTAAAATTGCCACTGAAGCGTCAATGTGAGCTGCATAAGGAGCTCCCCCATTGAAACCTGACCATCCCATCCACAACAGCCCGGCACCAGCAAGCATGAGCAGCACATTGTTTGGAGGAAACCTCTCTTTGTCACTCTTAAGCCTTGGACCAACCTGTATATATGAAAACAATTTATTACTTAAATTATTATGCGAGTATGTTTCTAACTGTTGTGCTTCTGTCTGGTTATTGGACTTACCCAATAGGCGGCAACGAGACCGGCAATTCCTGAGGAGAGGTGAATAACATAGCCACCGGAATAATCAATGACACCCCATTGATAAAGAAACCCACCGCCCCAAAGACTAAAAGCACCAACAGTATAAGAAAACGTAAGCCATAAAGGCACAAATGCCATCCATGCCTTAATATTCATGCGACCAAGAACAGAGCCAGCTAGCAAAATAAGCGTAATAGCAGCAAAAGTAAACTGAAAATACACAAGTGAAGCCATAGGATAGAAAGGCTCTGTGGTCACAGTTTTGCCATCAAACGTGTGGGTGCTTTCTGGGACTCTGGCTCGATCAAGAAGGTACTTTTGGCCTAGTGCTGGGGCGCCCTTCCCCCAGAAAGGAAGCAACTGGTCACCAAAGGCCATGCGGTAACATACAAGGACCCAGCAAAGGAGCACGGCAGCAAAGGCATATAAAGCCATGAAGGCTGAATTGACTGCCCATTTTTTCTTGACGATGCTGGCGTAAATGATAAGGAGACCAGGCATGCTCTGGATTCCGACGAGTGTCGATGCCGTCATTTGCCATGCATGGTCACCTTTGTTGAGCCAGGCAGGGACCGCCGGCAGCTCCTCTCGGTAAGCAATTGGAATTGTAGCAGCCATGGTTCCAATAATTTTTGTAACCAGTTATGTTTTTATTGTATTTGTAATGGAAGAAAGGATTGGGACCAATAATTAATTGTATTTTAGTCTGCTAATTAAGAATTTAGAAAAGTCTTTGAAAGTTCGTGTGAAATTCAAAGGATTTTAGCAATTCTTTCATACAATAAATTAAAATGATGGGAAGACAAAAGTACGAAGGTTGTTGGATCTGTCCTATGTCTGACTTGAAATTAAATTTGTCATTGTGACATATAGGCCGCCAAATGTGACAATTCTTCCTCTTGACATTGTATATTAATATAACTTTCTTGACATGATAATCAAATTGGTTTTTTATTTTTTTTTTATTTTTTTTTTTTTTTTTTTTTTTGTATGGAAATAAGAGGTCGTATATTTAAATACAAAGAGATGCATTCAATTTGGAGTTGGATTAGCACCCTTGGGGTGAGGTTCAATAAAAAAAAATTGATGAATTAAACTGAATTAAATTTTTTATAATTTTTTGACATAAAAATAATAATGAATGATTAAGATTATAATTTTTGACATGAACATTAATAGTAATGAATAATTATGATTGAGGCTGAGTTTGGTACATAGTATTGCACTAAAAGTACAAGTTAACTTATAAGTAGCGGAACAAAACTTAAAGTATAA
Source organism: Zanthoxylum bungeanum (assembly GCA_019454045.1). Lineage (NCBI taxonomy): Eukaryota > Viridiplantae > Streptophyta > Magnoliopsida > Sapindales > Rutaceae > Zanthoxylum > Zanthoxylum bungeanum. The sequence continues at coordinate 395,909 of SKCR01031736.1, read as the reverse complement.
ATTAGCGTAGAAAAATAATTTCACATTATAAGATTTAATTTGGTGAGAGTATAAAATAATGTTAGCTATATATTTTGTGTAGTATTTACTCTATCTTATAAGTTCACCAAATTCTATACTTACTTTAATTACATATAAATTTTTATTTAATACATACCAATCACAATTAATAAAATACTAATTAAACATAAAATTTAGTTAAACATCAAAACTGTTTTTGTTTTTTAAAATTACATAACAAAGATTATTGTCAAAATTTTATCAAAACTCTGCTTAGATCACTACAAGAATACAATTTTTAGCGTCTCCAAATGTCGACGCTAAAAGAAGTAAAAGTCAACACTAACATTTTTGGCGTCGAAAGATGACGACGCAAAAAATGGATGCTAAAAACTGGTTGAATAAAGATTTTACCATCGAAGAAGCTTCGGCGACGCTAAATATTCAACTGTGTCGTCTATTATCGTCGCTGTAACCTATATTCAGAGACGTAGAAAGTGTACAATTTCACGTCAAAAAACAATGCGACGCTAAAGATTATGAATTTTTAATGTCACCACATTGGCGTCAATATTTGTGTTGTCGACCCTAAATCCAGACATTTAATGTCACCAATATATTTAAAATTATTATAAAATAAAATATTATTAATAAAAAATTTTTTAAAAAAATTAAAGAAATTGAAAAAATAAATTATAATTATAATTATATAAAATATGTATTTAATTACATAAAAAAGTTTATTACATTAAATAAAAAAATCATGCAGAATGATCAATCGGGGTCAGTGTTGCGTCTGTCGGGCCTAGATGAACTGTGGATGTCAATCCTGCAGTACCGACCTTTGGGGGTTTTATACGGAATTACAGGGTTAGTATAGCGGAATGCGGGAAACAGATTTTTCCGATTTCAAAAATTTTATTGGAACAATTAAATAAACTTATTTATTTAATTAACCAATACTTAAAATCTGAAATTTTAACCCAAGAAATCAAATTTCTATTATTTACCGAATTGCCCTCATATTTTGCAATTTGATTATTTTTGTCCTAAATTGTCAAATACATATTTAATTGATTCCAAATCAATCCTAAAATGATTTACAAATGTCTAATACATGAAAATACAATTTGCAACACAAATCCCCAATTTTTCAGTAATTACCAGGAGCACCCAATAATTTCCAAGATTTACAATTTGGTCTTTTTTGGTTCAAAACACATCAAAATCAAATCCAATCAATCCCAAATTTAATATACATCATATATACATCAAATTACATCATATATATGAAAATCCCCAAAATTGGATTAGGTTTAGAACCCTAATTTCATAAATTACACCAATTGTACAATTTACTCTAAATTGATAAAATTCAACACTTTAATCAATCCAATACCACACCAATCAAGTCTCACCATTATGAAACAACTCAAGAAAAATTCTAGGTTAATTATGAATAGCTAAGCAACTCTAGAATGACAACTTCAATTACCAATTAATTAAATAAGCTTAATTACTCCTAATTAACTTATTAATTAATCATACATGCTAAACATCTTCAAACAAGTTTCCAACAAATTTAATTACAAACTAAAAGAATAGAGACATCAACTTAGCAACACAAATTGAAGTTAAGATTAATAGAAATATTTTCTAAGTTGAAGTATGTAAAGAAATACTTACAAAATTTCCAAATTTAGCTTTGTTTTCTTTATTTCCTCAACTTTTTCTCTCAACTCCTTTGTAAATATTTTGTGTAACTTGTCTTAGTTTTGAAAAACAAAACAAAAAATCCTTATATATTTTTTTCCAATATTGCCGAGAATACAAGAAAAAATGGATAAATAAATTTTACAATTTGTTTCAATTTAATTGGTACACATTTTACTTAATAACAAGATAACATTTATCTAATAATAAAGCAAACTAAAATGTGTTCCAATGGTAACATGCCATTTTCAAACTTTAATAAAGTAAATCATGTCGTAAGATACTTGTTACTTTAATTATTTTAATCATATAATATTTATATAATTAACTAATTAAATACAAATATCTTAATATATATATTATATTTACATTAAATATTACAAATACATATATTAATGATATGTGTCAAATATCACAATTTGATATTCAATTAATGTGTATTTAATAAAATCAAGTATTAAATAAAAATACACATTAATTCGAAAATGACGATTAGGTCCCGATTGCATGTATTTTCCGTTTAACCATTAAACGAGTTATAAATAATCAGTATTATTCATAAAAGTTGCCCTAGTGCTCTACGAGTATATTTCATTAGTGAGACTATCTGAGTTTAGGCATATCCGTCACGAAATCAAATTTCGTGTCCATAATTCACCCACCCGTAAATTATGATGAACACAGATAAACTCTCTGAACCATATGGTCGAGGTCACTGCATACGTATAATCCATCCGCCACAAGTATCCGAATTATTCCAAAGATATAGATACAAACGTCAAATCTCTATAGATATAATCACGTCGACGTTTCTATTAGCAATCATTTAATAACACTTGGAACTAATTTCTACAGTGTACCACGGGCCCATGGATTTAACAGATTGCTAATTCCATATTGAATACATATACTCTGTACACAGAGCTAACGAATCCTTTCTTGATACACACAGGATATCCTGAGCATCAGTCCACACCCAACGAACAGGCGGAGGTCTGATCTAAATAGATCAGTGACGTGACTGCCATCTAAGTATGGTAGATAACTCATATATCCACAGTGGTATCTCAAGTTAAAGAATCACTATGCTCACTCAACCCGAGAAGATTCTTATTGACATTGGTGTACCATCTATTAAGAATCTTCGGTGAGTCGTTCAATATTTATCCACTATAAACACCTACACGTCTATACGAGTCTCCAAGACTCATGGTTCATTGAGAAACCATCGGAATCAAAGATTTCGATATACAACATGTACCAGTCTCTACGGTTTTACTTTACTAACCAAGTAGTGTAAACCTTGACCGAGAACTGTCTAAGAATGACAACGTCATGATACAACTCAATGTCAGTTGCGACGCTTTTGCAACAGTATCATAACTAATCATTCTAAGGTCGGTTACGTCTTTACCATATTAAAGAAAATGTTGTATAAAAGAATCTGTTTATTTTATTCATAATAAAATGTTACATTAGTATTTACAAGGAAATACATAATAAAATTGGCGCTCAGAGCACCAACCCTAACACGACCTGTGCGAGCAATCCCTCCTCAAGCTCTTGCAAGTTCACTATTTCCTGATCATGCTCCTTATTCTGTCTTATAATCTCGGCATTCTGCATCTCCAATCGATCTTAAGTCAGCTTCAACTGCTCATTTAAGATAATGATCTCCTCTGAGGAGCCAGACGATCGAGAAGTAGCCGTTGTCGCCTTTCGACGAGTGCCAAGCCCGATGTTGTAAGAGGTGGTATTCTTGTTAGGATTGGTGCTCTAAGCGCCAATTTTATTATGTATTTCCTAGTAAATACTAATGTAACATTTTATTATGAATAAAAAGAACAGTTTCCATTATATAACATCTCTTTATATATGGTAATTGTTGGATAAAATTACCCATAGCGTCACTATTTGCACAGATCATTGTGTTGTTGTAGCAAATTAACTATGTGACAAGGAAATTGCACTATCATCATTTGTGATTAGATCACCATATATATAAATGAAGAGAGGTCCCTATGATTAGTTCCTGGACTGAGAATGATATGAGACAGTATCAGTCCCCGAAGGATTAATCATTAAATATCCCTAGCCGGAGTATTATCGAGACTGGACATCGATAATGCGGAATAGGCTAGTGTTGCACTTGTGTGCGTTGTGAGGGCACAACGGCATAGTTCTCATATATATAAGTATTGGATACTTATGCAAGTGCGATAGGAGGTCGTGTTTCACCGATGGTACGGGAAACAGCTTCGCTCTGGATAGACCCTTCGGAATCCCATTGGTATTATGACTATGTGTCTATGGGAGGCCGAAATCAAGGTAGGTGTGTATAGTCTTAACCTGAGAGTTACATCGCTAATACTTACGATAATCGATAGACTTTGGTCTTGGTGGTACAGGCTTTAACCGATTCTGCGTACACCACTTCTGGGTTTATCAGAGAGTCGTAGTGTATTGGATGTGATGTCAAGACGGAAGTATCACTCCAGTCCAAGTGGAGATGATGTCACGCAAGATACGGTATTAGTGCTCTTAAGTGCTGCGCGGCCATCGGGATATCATGACAAGGTCATGTATATCCGATTATAGAGACTAGTTACCAGACATCCGACATGTGATTCGTACGGGGCAGACACTTATCCAGCCCCAGGCCTAGCACGTGACTATCTGATACTGGGCCGATATGCACAATACAATCGTATACTACGCTTGATACAGATCTTAATATTCTTAAATGGATATGTCCGGAGAATTGGAAGACTTGGTGCTTTGCTAGGAGTCGACCTTGTCTCGTAAATCGGTAGAATGTAGTACTTGGTACGTACGTGATTCGGATACTCCGACGACCGTATTTACTGCCGATATATCCGGGGATCTCATGGGTCGCTTCCCGATAATCCACCGATTACGCACAACTCGCACTCTTGAATAATCTGGGATTATATAGAGGAGAGAGAAAATTAATCTAGGATTAATTACAGAGATATTTTATCTAGGATAAAATATCGTCTAGAGAGAGATAACGATTAATTCGGAATTAATCGATGAATTAATATATTCGATATATTAAACGAAATTAGATTTCGACGCGGAATTAAAATTAGATTTTAATTCGGGCAAACGAATTAATTTAGAATTAATTCGTTAGCGACGTGAATAATGAATTCGCTAGGCGTAATCATTTAATTACGACGCGACGGAAAAATCGTTAAATTTAGAATTAGCGAACCCGAGCTCGAGTGTGATTGCGAACGCATTCGTATTTCGAATACGAGTGCGGCATCGCAAGTCGCATCAAGCGTCAAATCAATCAGTCGCATCAAGCGTCAAATCACTTGTCACTTTGAGTGATGTGACTTGACAACATGTCACTTTAATAAAGTAGATGTGACTTGATGGACATGATGTGTACTTGATGGACTTGTGATGGACTTTTCACTTTGGAGTGTGGAACACTCAAGGACATTACAATAGATTTAATTTGTTTTTTAAAAGCAAATTAAATGGTAAAAAACATTTGTTATTTTTGGAAAATATATAAACAAATGTTATACCACTTTTGTAACAAGTCTACACACAATTTTCATCTCTCTCTCTCACCATTTTCTCTCTTCCTCTGACGCAAATATGAAAGATTTATTCACTGGTTTGAACCAAAAATGGCGTGAGCTTTTGGGAAGCAAGAGTTGGGTTTTCATGGTGATAACCGCAAGTGCTAGCACACTACGAGTCTTGCGAAGGTGGTAGGGAGGTTCACCCATGAGCCGGGATCCGTCGGACGAGGCTTGGAGCTCCGTTTTGCTGCTCAAATTTCTGTTTTGGAGGCAGTGGACTGCCAGCAGTTTGTGCGCCTAAGGCAGTGCGTTTTTGGGCTTCATTCGTCTCCAAATCGACTCAACCGATCGATGTGAGTATTCCGCTATCTCCGTTGGTGTATTCACGCATGTTTTCATTGCTTGTTTGATCTTTGGACCTAGATTATTACCAACAGTAAAGACGTAATTGACCTTAGAATGATTAGTTATGATACTGTTGCAAAATGTGTCACAACTGACATTGGGTTGTATCGTGACGTTATCATTCTTAGATAGTTCCTGGTGAAGGTTTACACTACTTGGTCAGTAAAGTAAACTCGTTGAGACTGGTACATGTCGTATATTGGAATATTAGATTCCGATGGTTTCTCAGTAAACCATGAGTCTTGGAGACTCGTATAGACGTGTTGGTGTTTATAGCGGATAAACACTAAATGACTCACCGAAGATTCTTAATGGATGATACACCAACGTCAATAAGAATCTTCTCGGGTTGAGTGAGCATAGTGATTCTTTGACTTGAGATACCACTATGGATATATGAGTCATCCTCCAAACTTAGATGGCAGTCACGTCACCGATCTATTTAGATCAGAACTCCGCCTGTTCGTTGGGTGTGGACTGATTCTCAAGATAGCATGTGTGTATCAAGAAAGGATCCGTCAGCTGTGTGTACAGAGCATAGGTATTCAATATGGAATTAGCAATCTGTTAAATCCATGGGCCCTTGGTACACTGTAGAAATCAGTTCTAAGTGTTATTAATGGATTACTAATAGAAACGTCGAAGTGATTATATATATAGAGATTTGATGTTTGTATCTATATTTCTGGAATAATCTGGATACCTCTGACGGAGGGATTATACGTATGCAGTGACCTCGACCCGTATGATTTAGAGAGTTTATCCGTGTTCGTCATAATTTATGGGTAGGTGAACTATGGACACGAAATTTGATTTCGTGACGGATATGTCTGAATCTAGAGAGTCTTACTAATGAAATATACTTGTAGAGCACTAGCGTAATTGTTATGAATAATATTGATTATTTATAACTCGTTTAACGGTTAAACGAAAAATAAATGCAATCGGGACCTAACGGTCATTTCCGAATTAATGTGTATTTGTATTTAATACTTGATTTTATTAAATACACATTAATAAAATATCAATTTGTGATATTTGACATATATCATTAATATATGTATTTGACATATTTAATGTAAGTATAATACATATATTTAAAACATTTATATTTATTATTTAATTATTTAATTGTTAAATAATTAAATTAATTAATAAAATAAATATCTTTAGTAATGATTTCACTAGGAAATGACATGATTTTATTGGAACACATTTTGGTTTGCTTTATTAAAGATAATTGTTAACTTTATTAAAGCAAAACTTGTACCAATTAAAATCAAATTAAATTTAAATACTTGTTATTTATTTTTTCTTTGATATTTTCGGCGAAGGTGGAAAAATTAACAAAATGATTTTGTTTTTCATTTTCAACATTTACACAAGTTTTTTAAAAAATAATTACAAAGGTAGTTGAGAGAAAAAGTTGAACAAATAAAGAAATCAAAGCTAAATTCGGAATTTTGTAAGTATTTATTTACTTTCTTCTACTTAGAAATTGTTTATATCATTCTTAACTTCAAATTGTGTTATTAAGATGATGTCTCTACTCTTTGAATCTGTAATTAAATGTGTTTGAAGCTTGTTGGATGTGTTTAGCATGTGTGATTAATTAATGAGCTAATTGAGAGTCATTAAGCTTAATTGATTAATTAAATATTAAAGTTGTCATTCTAGAGTTTTAATTCCACTCAATTATAACCTAGAATTGTTCTTAAGTTATTTCAAGTGGTGAGACTTGTTTCATAAATTATTGAATTGATTAAAGCATTGAATTAATTCAATTTAATGTAAATTATGCAATTGGAGTAATTTGTGAAATTATGGTTCTTAACCTAATCCAATTTTAGGGCTTTTCATATATACGATATAATTTGATGTATATTAAATTTGGGATTGATTGGATTTGATCTTGACATGTTTTGAACATTTGAGGCCAAATCGCAATTAAGAAAAAAATTTGGGTTGCTCTCGGCATTTGTAGTAAAATTGGGGGTTTGTGTTGCAAATTGTATTTTTATGTATTAGACATGTATAAATCATTTTGGGATTGATTTGGAATCAATTAAATATGTATTTGACTATTTAATGACCAAAATGAATAAATTGCAAAACTTTGGGGTAATTCGGCAATTAAAAGAAATATGTTTTCTTGGGTTAAAATTTCAGATTTTAAGGATTGGTTAATTAAATAAATAAGTTTATTTAATTGTTCCAAGAAAAATTTTTGAAATCGGAAAAATCTGTTTTTCGCGTTTCGCTCGCTAACCCTGTAATTCCGTATAAATCCCAATAAAAATGGTATCAGAGCGAGTCTGATTCTGGACATCCGACATATGATCATGCCTTTAAAATTCATTGTTTACTTTAATCTTGACTTTATGCATGTATGTGTTTATTTAATTTGATTAAATAAAGTAAAAACATCGTTTGCGGAAAATCCCTATTTAAAAATAAGGTTTTTAATTTAATATGTATTTGATGCATATTAATTGGTCCATCTTGTCAATACCGCTTATCGATAAATTTTATGCGACTATATCTGAGAACGTGCCAAAGCTGTGAGGATATGGCCGGTATAAATTTATCTGTACCAGATATATTTGATATTAGGTGAATTCAAGCGAAAGTGGAATCATGAACGTGCCAAAGCTGTCAGGGTTTTGTAAGTATCTTTAATTTTTCATTGACAAGTTTAACCTTGGTACGCCTCCTTGTGAACGTGTCAAAGCTGTCACAGCGAGAAACGACCAGGACCGAAAAACCCAGGAGTCACTATTGAGTGATTGCCAATGAGTTGTCTACCTAATGAATATACGTAGGCGAGAACGTGCCAAAGTTGTAAGCTGAAATATATTCATGGGGTCCATATTTCACTATTATGTTATGATTTGATTATTGCATGTTTTGTATTCTATTTTGGGATTACAGTTTTGCATGGAATAATGAGAGGAACATTTTTAGATTAAAAATCCATGATCTAGTTAATGCTTTATGATATAATATGAAACTATATTATCTTTTATCTGCTTATCTGCTTATCGTTGATTCGTTATCTATTTGATAGATTTGCAATGGCGGCACCTCCAATCAATCCTTTTGCTCGTATGCTTGATACGAATAAGCTAAAAGGCGCAGAGAACTTTGCGGATTGGGATATGGATTTGAGGATTGTCCTCAATTCCAAAAAACTAGGATACATTTTGGAAGGTCCATTACCGCTTGCTATATCTCCAGATGCATCTCCTGAAGAACATGAGAATTTCCAGAGATGGCAGGATGACGATTTAAGGGTTAAATCATTCATCCTAAGTTCTCTTTCTTCTGAGCTTAAAAAGACTTACTTTGAGATGCACGATGCATATAGCATGATGACACAACTTCGTGAATCGTTCATGAACCAGGAACAGGTCGTGGTTCATAGAGTTTCAATAGAACTGTTACATTCTAAACTAGATGAGGGGCAGACTGTGAGCCCCATGTGCTTCATTTGATCGATTTGATTGAGTAATTGAGGCGTCATGATTTCCCTCTGAATGAAACTCTGGGACGTAGTGTCATTCTCGGTTCACTCCCGATGTCATATCACCAGTTTGTTATGTATTTCAACATAAATGGGATTCACTGCTCTTACCATGAGTTGCATAGGATGCTTCTCACCGAAGAGGAAGATTTGAGGAAAGGAGTTCCGACTCGGCTTCCGAAACCCACATCACTTTCAACTTCTTCCCAATCCAAGTCAAAGAGGAAGAAGACAAAAGGAAAGAAAAAGAAGGATTTCAATATTCCTCTGTAAGCTAAGGTAGCGAAGCCCAAGAGAGCTTCTGAAGATAAGTGCCACCACTGCCAGAAAGTCGGGCACTGTAAAAGAAACTGTCCGAACTATCTAGCAGAAATAAGGAAGGAAATAGCATCGACATCAACTACTTTAATTTTTCCTATTATTGATATCTCAATGGCTTGTGAAGCTATGACATCTAATTGGATTTTAGATTCTGCTTGTCCTATTCACATTTGCAATGTTGGATAATTATGACTGTAGGCATTGCATTTTCGCATGTGAAACCCGATGATGAGTCTCAATTGGAGGCACTACCTTTTTAGCTAAGGATATTGCGGGAAACGGAGGTCGGAAGGGGAAATTCGGAAAAGGATGTCATCAAGTTCATTCCACAAGTTCACTGTCTTCGTTGGTGCTGCGTTCGTTACTTCGTTCGAACCTCGTGCAGATTGCGGACGTTCGTGCCGCGTGCGAGGAGGCGTTCGAACGGAGCCGGTAATTCTGGTTTTGCTGCTAGCCTCACACCCCAGCCCATTTGGCCCCCCAAAGCCCATAAAACACATCCCAAATTAAATAAATAAATATTAAACATTAAATAAAATATTTAAATCATTTACCAATTAAATAAAACATAAAATAAAATCATGCCTAATATAAATAAATCAAATATATTATATACTAAAACTAAAAATAAGATTTGCCTAATTAAAATCAATCTTAACCAATTAAAGCCAATCACATATTTGACTTCCTAATTCATAAGATACCCACCAATTTAAAGGTATTGACTTCCTAATCTAAACCAATTTTGTCCCCCCTCAATCCTTTGATTTCCTTGTTTAAAACTAAATCATATCCTAATTAAATGCACAAAATCCCTTCCCTTGTCAACCCTAACCCTTCTCTATATAAACCACCCTTCACCAAGCCTCTTCCCCTCCTCTAGTTCACGCATATACACAAGAAAAAAAAGCCTTCCCATTGACGCCCATTGTAAGCAAGAAACAACAAGAATTTCTCTCCAATCTCTCTAGCTCATACACACAATTCACACAAGAATTATAGCAAGAAATACTAGACATCACAAAAATCATTCCTTTAAACCTTACCCTCATATCACCGAAATTACAAGCATAAACAATCCTAATCACCACCGAAAATCACCCCTTTTAAATCTTCACACATCACCGAAAATTACAAAAAAAAACACAACAGCCTAAATCACTCTCAACAGTCCCTAGCTTATACACAACACACAAGAAAATTACAGGAAGAAGACACCCAAAAAAACAGTAAGCAAAAGATAAAGAGGAAACGACAGCGAAACCACAAGGAAACAATAGAAAAAGACGGAGAACGACGACTCAAAACAGTAAGACAACGAACGAGAACAGTGAACCAGTGAACCGGGAGAGTTGCGGAGCATCCACCCTTCCGATGATCGTGTACCGTACATCCGAGAGGTGATTTAAAAGGTTAGACCTGAGGGTACCTTTACATTAGTTTATATTCGTTTTTGTTATTATTATTGAATTCTATTCGCATGAGAGTCGTTTATGGATGCATGTTGTGGCTTGAATGAAATGGAAGAGTGTCGTCTCTTGTGGTATATAGGATGGAAACCCAGACGTAAATTCCGTAGCCGAATCCGAATGGACGGTAGTGCGGTCTGTACTTGGGATACAACTCCACGTACCACTTGAGTAAACGGCACCTTCTCTTGCTTTGCGTTGCTTTGGTTTATTTTTTCTTGTCATTTAAATTCTGCATGTTGTTCATTCCCGTATGACTCAATCGAACGCATGGGCTTAGTAAGTGGAATGAAAGATCCCCTATGGGGAGGGGTTAAAGCCCTTTACCACAATGCTTTGCCGCGCCGGTTGATGTGTGATCGGTTGGATGCAAGACACGTTCAATCGGACATACTTAGAATAATATGATTGTCTTTATGTTTGTATGCATGATGTGATGTGACGCACATGGGCTTAGTATGTTGGTCTAAAGGTCCTCTCTTTGAGAGATCAAGAGCCCCAAAAGGCCACCTTTACGGCAGTACTTCACCGCGCCCCTTTATTTTGTTGTTTATGTATTGCGTCCCATTTCATGCATCAGGTCTGTTCCCGTTTGAACGCGTTTACGAACGCAACTCGAACGCGCATGCATTTTTGCCTTATCATGCATCAGGTCTCATTTCCATTCGAACGCGTTTACGAACGCCATACGAACGTGAGCATTCTGTTTCATTTCCGTTCGAACGCGTTCACAAACGCCACACGAACGAGAGCATTCTGTTTCATTTCCGTTCGAACGCGTTATCAAACGCCATACGAACGCGAACCTTCTGTTTACCGTTCGAACGCGTTTACGAACGCTAGACGAACGCACATGCACCTTCTTAGTTTCATAATGTATCGGGTCTGGTTCCGTTCGAACGCGTTCTCGGACGCTATACGAACGCGAACCTTCTGTTTACCGTTCGAACGCGTTTATGAACGCTGCACGAATGCGAACCCACTGAACTGAGTCTATCTTATCATATTCATGCATAATTGCCTCTTGGTTGATCTTCTTGTGTTATATAGCCAACCGTATTATTTGTATTCCTGCATTTATCCATTCTATGTGTTCTTGGGATTGTATTCAAGCATGATTAGGCTGTTAGCATGTTATTTGGTTAATAGGTTCATGAGATAGTACTCAAGCATGATTATGATGTTCCTAGTTTTCCATATCCTGTGATTGAAATTTGTTCATGAGATTGCCATGTGATGTTGCATGTTGTGATGAATTTGTTGATGTATGCATGTGAATCTAGAAGCATGATATTATCAGAAATAAGTGTTACTTAGACTTGATTAAATTATTACATAAATCCTTTGATTACAAGTGACATGAGTAAGGGACCATTCCGAACCCAACGGTTTGAGGTCTTCCCTTGCGAGGGGTGAGTGCGGCCTTAAATCTTTGTCCCGGTTCACACTGGGTGGTGACTCCATGTTATTTAGTACTTCCCAACTAGTGCCGCGAGCCTAGGAACGGCGTCGCCCAGGTCCTGTTGTCCTACAGTCTTGCGACTCCACTGGGGATATGAGAATTGGCCCCGAAATATTGTCTTGTGATATTTGGATTTATGTTTTAATTGACCGTGTCTATAGTGGATAAAGTGAGGGTTTAATCAAGGGCACTTTGAGGCTAGGTAATGGTTTGGTGTCTTCCTTCACTCACTACCTTTCTAGAAGGAAAAGCTGTGAGGACACCTATATGGCCATCTACCCGTAGCCTTTGTGATGGACTAATTTGGAGGACTCGTTGTTTATTCCTGACACCAAACGATAAGAGCCTAAGAGGCTTGGGTATTTAAGTGAGCCTCGCTCCACCTTCCTCTGGGGGATCTACAACGGGAAATCCATTTGACAGTCCGTCACACACCATAGCTCATTGGCACGTACCTTAGTTTATAAAAAAGGGTGCGCCCACTTGGTTGCTCGAACCCTTGAGTGGGGAGACCTAGTTGTGGGCCATCCTTCGCCAGTGAGAGCCTTTGTCCATACTCTTGCAAATCCACCCATAGACCGGTTTGTATGGTTAAAGTAACAATTATTTCCTTGAGAATGTGCTTATGGACCATCCTCATTTGGATGCAGTTGGACTATTATCAGAAATGCGGGCTTGCTGGGCCATTTAAACTGGGGCAAGTTCGTATTGTATGACTATTAGGCCCAAGGCTTCTGAAATGTTGATGGGCCATTATGTAAAAATTATTATGTCATGTTTACATTATCTCCCTTCTATGATTGTGTATGGGAACATCATCGTTTGGATCCATTTGGACCATTTGTCATGGGATATGGGCTTGTTGGGCCATTTAAACTGGGACAAGGATGTATTCCATGACTTTTGGGCCAAAAGCGTCTAAGTGTTGGTGGGCCACCTTGTGCTTGTGTTCGGAATATTATCATTTGGATTTAGTTGGGCTCTTTGCCATAAGACATGAACTCGTTGGGCCATTTAAACTGGGACGGGTTCACTCTTGTGACAGTTGTCCCAAAAGCTTCTAAAATGATAATAGGCCGATTTGTTTGAGAATTTCATTTTATTTAGTATGTTATATGTTACATGCATCTCATGTACCTCATGCATCCATATATCATGTTAACACCATCTATCTCTCTAAAAGACAACATAGATACCGTTTGGGTTAGAGAAGGGACAAGGCTCACTAAAAGAACAAGTATGAGTGAATCCGATAATGAGGTGTCCCGTATGGATCAGTTAGAGAACAGTCTCGCCAAAGTCACTGAACAGTTGTAGGCTTTGACTACTGCTGTGGCTGGTATAGCCGGGTCTCATGCTGGGGGTAGTTCTGGGGATGCAAGACCAGAGGAACCTCCGAACAGATTGGGGGATGATACCCCCACTTTTGATGATATGGCAGAGTATGCAGCGGGCAGAGTATCTGGGTCTCAGGCAGAGTTACAGAAACTTCGGGATCAGGTTGAGTCGGTTACCCGCAAGATGAGGGGTAAGAATGAGGACTTGCTGGATTATGAGACAATGAAGTTTGAGGAGCAGTTGCCAGCGCAGTTTAAGATGCCGGATTTGGCTAAGTTCAATGGGAATGGAGATCCGAGGGTGCATCTCCGTCAGTATGTGTCTGTTATGAGTTCAGTTGGCTTGTCTCAGCGCCAGGTACAGAAAATGTTTGGGATGTCACTCGAGGGGGCACCTGTGGTATGGTACCATAACCTGGACAAGCAGGTTAAGGAAGATTGGATGGAGCTAGCTGATGCTTTCTTAAAGCAATATGTCACGGACCTGGAGATTGACTTGTCACTCCGTGACATAGAAAATATCAAGCAGAAGCCGGAGGAAAATTTCAAGGAATATGTGGACCGCTGGAGGAGCCAGCTTCTGAAGATGCAGACTAGGCCCTCAGAAAAGGACCAGATCAAAATGATCATCAAGGTCACCAAGCCCTCTATTTATGGAAAACTGAGGAGAATGACTTCGATGATTACTGATTTTCGACAGCTGAGGGAGACAGTTATGGATATTGAGGAGGAGGAAGCCGAGAACAGAAAGTTTTATGGACAGAACAGAAGGAATATTGGGGGACATTCAGGAACTATGCCTGCTACTGCTGAGGTCACTGCCATTAAGAACAGACGATTTTCTAACATGGGTAAGCCTCTTTCAAAGGTATTCGAAAAGCTGAAGGCGCAAGGACTCTTAAAACCTTTGGAACCTAGGCCCATTCGAAATCCTGTGCCACCTCACATGAACTTAAACTTATACTGTCACTTCCACCAAGAAAAAGGCCATGACACCGACAAATGCGCCCGCCTCAGACATGAAATCCAAAACCTCATCGATGCCCATACAATACCCGGCCCACCCAACGCACACAGAAATCCCCTACCCAACTACATGATCAACTCTGGCCTACCCGAAACCCTTGTCCTCCAAACTCTCAACCACTCAGCTTCATAAGAATAAGGGATAACAATGGTGAAGAACCATGGGCTGAAGAAGAGGGCACTGTTGTTTCTCCTAGTTTATCTTGCACTTTTAATAAAGACATTGATTTTGTTTACCTGTTCGAACGTTTCCTCGACAATAATAAAGGCGACCATTTTATTTATCTGCCTAAGACTATTACTTTCAAACTTGCAACATGAGTGTGTTCAATCTTGGTAATGTGATGCTCAAAGCGTAGGGAATCCTCAAAAGAAGCAAGCAGAAAAGATAAGTTAGCCATTCAGGAATTGGGAAATGGAGACAGTGGGACTGTTAGACTTGGAAAGAAACGGGTTCCTGGAACAAATCAGGGTAGACAGGTGGAAATGGTACTTTCCCTAAGAGAAGAATGGTCATCAATGGAATCGACGGAAGACCTAACCCAACGAGATAGGAAACTCATTCACGCATGCATGCATACACGTAACATATTTGCATCCTTTTTTTGTTTGTTCTGTTTTGTAATAACAGGTTTCAAAAAAAAGAAAAAGAAAGCGTCAAAAGACAAACCAATCAGGAACATCGACAATACTGTATCAGTCTGGGGGCGAGGCCCGTATCAGTATCAGCCTTAGGGCGAGGCTCATATCAGCTGTATCAGTCTGGGGGCGAGGCCCATATCAATATCAGTTTAGGGCGAAGCCCACGTCGTCCCAGGGCCGAGGCCCACATCAGCAGAATTTTGGAATGAATCCAGGGAATGAATCCCAGGGCCGAGGCCCACATCAGCAGAATTTTGGAATGAATCCAGGGAATGAATCCCAGGGTCGAGGCCCACATCAGCAGAATTTTGGAATGAATCCGAGGGTCGAGACCCACATCAGCATCAATCTGGGGGCGAGGCCCATGTCAGTAGCAGTTGGGGCCGAGGCCCACTTCAACATCAGTTTTGGGATGAGTCCCAGGGTCGAGGCCCACATCAAACACAGTTTGGGAATGAGTCCCAGGGTCGAGGCCCACATTACATCAGATCAGTTCTGCCGAGAATGGCACTCCGAGAATGGAGATATAGTCCGGGAATGGACAGCTCGGGAATGAGCACGCCGGGAATGGCACTCCAAGAATGGAAGCACGGTTCGGGAATGAACCACCTCACGATAACAGTTCAGGAATGAACAACTTACAGTAACAGTTCGGGGACAAAGCCCACAGTTAACACAGTCAGGGAACAAAGCCCAAGGGAATAAAAGCCTCATGTCAGTATAGTTTGAGAACAAAGCTCAAGGGGAAGAAAGCCTCATGACAGTATAGTTTGAGAACAAAGCTCAAGGGGAAGAAAGCCTCATGTCAGTATAATTTGAGAACAAAGCTCAAGGGGAAGAAAGCCTCATGCCAATTCAGTTCGGGAATAAAGCCCACACTCAGTGCAGTTCAGGAAGAAAGCCTACATTCAGTTCAGTTCAGGAAGAAGGCCTGCATTCAATACAGTTCAAGAACAAAGCCACACAGTCAGCTCAGATCAGAGAACAAAGCTCGGGAGGAATAAAGCCTCATGTCAGTATAGTTTGAGAACAAAGCTCAAGGGGAAGAAAGCCTCATGTCAACATAGTTCGGGAACAAAGCTCGGGAGGAATAAAGCCTTATCTCAACAATTCGGAAATAAAGCTCGAGGAATAAAGCCTCATCTACACAGTTCGGGAATAAAGCCCACACTCAGTGCAGTTCGGGAATAAAGCCCACATTCAATACAATTCAGGAAGAAAGCCTACGTCCAGTAAACTCGGGAATAAAGCCCACATTCAGTACAATTCAGGAAGAAAGCCTGCATTCAGCTCAGTACGGAAATAAAGCCTCATCTCAACACAGTTCGGGAACAAAGCTCGGAGGAATAAAGCCTCACCTCAACAGTTCGGGAATAAAGCTCGGGAGGAATAAAGTCTCATCTTAACACAGTTCGAGAATGAACAAGCCGGGAATGGCACTCCAAGAATGGAAGCACGGTTCGGGAATGGACCACATCACAACACGATTCGGGAATGAACCAGGGGTCGCAGCACCTCACCACCCAAATCAACTCAACACATGGTAAGTCAAGTGGCAGCTGGCGAGCCAGGTAAGTAGAAATGCATTGCATAACTTTGATAGGATTGTCACTGTTGCACATTACACAAGTCCCATCAAAGTGGGGGCGACTGTAGGCATTGCATTTTCGCATGTGAAACCCGATGATGAGTCTCAATTGGAGGCACTACCTTTTTAGCTAAGGATATTGCGGGAAACGGAGGTCGGAAGGGGAAATTCGGAAAAGGATGTCATCAAGTTCATTCCACAAGTTCACTGTCTTCGTTGGTGCTGCGTTCGTTACTTCGTTCGAACCTCGTGCAGATTGCGGACGTTCGTGCCGCGTGCGAGGAGGCGTTCGAACGGAGCCGGTAATTCTGGTTTTGCTGCTAGCCTCACACCCCAGCCCATTTGGCCCCCCAAAGCCCATAAAACACATCCCAAATTAAATAAATAAATATTAAACATTAAATAAAATATTTAAATCATTTACCAGTTAAATAAAACATAAAATAAAATCATGCCTAATATAAATAAATCAAATATATTATATACTAAAACTAAAAATAAGATTTGCCTAATTAAAATCAATCTTAACCAATTAAAGCCAATCACATATTTGACTTCCTAATTCAATAAGATACCCACCAATTTAAAGGTATTGACTTCCTAATCTAAACCAATTTTGTCCCCCCTCAATCCTTTGATTTCCTTGTTTAAAACTAAATCATATCCTAATTAAATGCACAAAATCCCTTCCCTTGTCAACCCTAACCCTTCTCTATATAAACCACCCTTCACCAAGCCTCTTCCCCTCCTCTAGTTCACGCATATACCAAGAAAAAGAAGCCTTCCCATTGACGCCCATTGTAAGCAAGAAACAACAAGAATTTCTCTCCAATCTCTCTAGCTCATACACACAATTCACACAAGAATTATAGCAAGAAATACTAGACATCACAAAAATCATTCCTTTCAACCTTACCCTCATATCACCGAAAATTACAAGCATAAACAACCCTAATCACCACCGAAAATCACCCCTTTTAAATCTTCACACATCACCGAAAATTACAAAAAAAAACACAACAGCCTAAATCACTCTCAACAGTCCCTAGCTCATACACAACACACAAGAAAATTACAGGAAGAAGACACCCAAAAAAACAGTAAGCAAAAGATAAAGAGGAAATGGCAGCGAAACCACAAGGAAACAATAGCAAAAGACGGAGAACGACGACTCAAAACAGTAAGACAACGAACGAGAACAGTGAACCAGTGAACCGAGAGAGTTGCGGAGCATCCACCATTCCGATGATCGTGTACCGTACATCCGAGAGGTGATTTAAAAGGTTAGACCTGAGGGTACCTTTTCATTAGTTTATATTCGTTTTTGTTATTATTATTGAATTCTATTCGCATGAGAGTCGTTTATGGATGCATGTTGTGGCTTGAATGAAATGGAAGTGTGTCGTCTCTTGTGGTATATAGGATGTAAACCCAGACGTAAATTCCGTAGCCGAATCCGAATGGACGGTAGTGCGGTCTGTACTTGGGATACAACTCCACGTACCACTTGAGTAAACGACACCTTCTCTTGCTTTGCGTTGCTTTGGTTTATTTATTTCTTGTCATTTAAATTCTGCATGTTGTTCATTCCCGTATGACTCAATCGAGCGCATGGGCTTAGTAAATGGAATGAAAGATCCCCTATGGGGAGGGGTTAAAGCCCTTTACCATAATGCTTTGCCGCATCGGTTGATGTGTGTTCGGTTGGATGCAAGACACGTTCAATCGGACATACTTAGAATAATATGATTGTCTTTATGTTTGTATACATGATGTGATGTGACGCGCATGGGCTTAGTATGTTGGTCTAAAGGTCCTCTCTTTGAGAGATCAAGAGCCCCAAAAGGCCACCTTTACGGCAGTACTTCGCCGCGCCCCTTTATTTTGTTGTTTATGTATTGCGTCCCATTTCATGCATCAGGTCTGTTCCCGTTCGAACGCGTTTACGAACGCAACTCGAACGCGCATGCATTTTTGCCTTATCATGCATCAGGTCTCATTTCCGTTAGAACGCGTTTACGAACGCCATACGAACGTGAGCATTCTGTTTCATTTCCGTTCGAACGCGTTCACAAACGCCACACGAACGAGAGCATTTTGTTTCATTTTCGTTCGAACGCGTTATCAAACGCCATACGAACGCGAACCTTCTGTTTACCGTTCGAACGCATTTACGAATGCTACACGAACGCACACGCACCTTCTTAGTTTCATAATATATCGGGTCTGGTTCCGTTCGAACGCGTTCTCAGACGCTATACGAACGCGAACCTTCTGTTTACCGTTCGAACGCGTTTACGAACGCTACAACGAACGCGAACCCACTGAACTGAGTCTGTCTTATCATATTCATGCATAATTGCCTCTTGGTTGATCTTTCTTGTGTTATATAGCCAACCGTATTATTTGTATTCCTGCATTTATCCATTCTATGTGTTCTTGGGATTGTATTCAAGCATGATTAGGCTGTTAGCATGTTATTTGGTTAATAGGTTCATGAGATAGTACTCAAGCATGATTATGATGTTCCTAGTTTTCCATATCCAGTGATTGAAATATTTTCATGAGATTGCCATGTGATGTTGCATGTTGTGATGAATTTGTTGATGTATGCATGTGAATCTAGAAGCATGATATTATCGGAAATAAGTGTTACTTAGACTTGATTAAATTATTACATAAATCCTTTGATTACAAGTGACATGAGTAAGGGACCATTCCGAACCCAACGGTTTGAGGTCTTCCCTTGCGAGGGGTGAGTGCGGCCTTAAATCTTTGTCCCGGTTCACACCGGGTGGCGACTCCATGTTATTTAGTACTTCCCAACTAGTGCCGCGAGCCTAGGAACGGCGTCGCCCAGGTCCTGTTGTCCTACAATGACCCATAGCGTCACTATTTGTACAGATCATGGTGTTGTTGTACAAATTAACTATGTGACAAAAGAGATTGCACTCTTATCATTTTTGATTAGATCACCTAGATATATAAATGATAAGAGGTCCCTGTGATTTATTCCTGGATTGAGAATGCTATGAGACAGTATCAGTCCACGAAGGATAAATCATTAAATATCC
This sequence comes from Zanthoxylum bungeanum, assembly GCA_019454045.1. Lineage (NCBI taxonomy): Eukaryota > Viridiplantae > Streptophyta > Magnoliopsida > Sapindales > Rutaceae > Zanthoxylum > Zanthoxylum bungeanum. The sequence goes on along the minus strand of SKCR01031736.1, from coordinate 375,786 downwards.
ATAGTCAGAGTATTATCGAGATTGGACATCGATGAATACATAAAAGACTAGTATTACACTTGTGCGCGTTGTGAGGGCACAACGACATAGTTCTCATATACTTGGGTATAGGATACTCATGCAAGTGTAATAGGAGGTCGTGTTTTACCGATGGTACGGGAAACAGCTTCGCTCTGGATAGACCCCCTCGGAATTTCATTGGTAGTATGATTATGTGTCTATGGAAGTCCGAAATCAGGGTAGGTGTATTTGGTCTTAACCTAAGACTTGCACCGCTAATACTTGCGACAATCAATATACTTTGGTTGCGGCCATCCAGGACTTTAACAGGTTCTGTGTACGCCAATGCTGGGTATATCGAGAATCGTAGTGTGTTGGGTGTGATGTCAAGACGGAAGTGTCACTCCAGTCATATGGAGTTGATGATCAGGCATGGATACAGAACCGGTTCTCTAAAAAGGTTGCAACCGTGGGGATAATATGACTTGGTCATGATTATCCGATATTAAAGAGACTAGTTGCTCGTAATCCGATATATGCTTCGTACGGGGCAGACACTGTACCAGCCCCAGGCCTTGCATGTAATCATCCGATACTGGACAGAAATACGCAATACTACGTATACTACGCCGGATATAGAACCTTTATTCCTGTAAGGATATTTCTGGAGAATTGGGTAGGTATGGCGCTTTGCTAGAAGCAAACCTTGTCTTGTAAATCGGTACAAACGTAGTACGAGGTACTTACGTTTTCGGATAGTCCGACGACCGAATTTACTGCCAACATATCCGGGGATCTCATGGGTCGCTTCCCAAAGATTCACCGATGACGTATGACTCGCACTTTTAATTAATCTGGGATTAATAAGATGAGAGAGAAAATTAATCTGGGATTAATTGTGGAGATATTTTATCTGGGATAAAATATCATTTAAAGAGAGATAACGATTAATTTGGAATTAATCGATTAATTAATATATTCGATATATTAAACGAAATTGGATTTCGACGCGGAATTGAAATTAGATTTTAATTCGGGCGAACGAGTTAATTTAGAATTAATTCGTTAGCGAAGTGATAGGGAAGTCCACCCATCATTTTCTGATAACTTGATTGAGAGATGTGACTTGATGTGACTTGACAACTTGATTGAGAGATGTGACTTGATGTGTGTGGTTGGCAATTAAAGCTTTAATTGTTTGACTTTTAAAGCCAAAATTTTGGTATATGTTTTGGAAATCTATTACCAAAATTAATTAACACATTTTCATCTCTCTCACTCTCCTCTCTTCTCCTTCACGCCCTTGGGGCTGAAATTTTCTCTTTTCTGGTTCAGTTACTGCCGAGAGATAGGGAAGCAAAATGTGGATTTTTGTGGCAAAACTCAAGAGAGCTAGTACTCCGAGAGACATACGAAGGTGATAAAGAAGCCCACCCATGAGCCGGAAATCGTTCGACGAAGCTTGGAGCTTGCTTGAAGAACCAACAATGGCCGAAAATAGTGAGCTTGGAGCAGTCCACTGCCGTGTGTTGCAGTGAGCAGAAAACGAATTTTTGTTCGTCAAAGCGTCGCTCAACCGATCGATGTAAGTATTCCGCGACTTTCTCGATTATATTCACACATGTTCATGCTTGTTTATTGATCCTTTGGACCTTAGTAAACTCCATCATGCAATATGTTGCAGGTGCTGACGGGAAGTAGACGACTGAAATTTGGGGAGATGCACTTGTGATTCATGAGTGGCGACTCTCTGGATGCGGTTGCAGTGGGCATATGCGAGATTCCCTTACCCAGTGGGAGACTTTTGTTAAATGACTGCTATTTTATGCCAGGATGTGCGGTGAATATTATGTCTCTTTTTGTATTAGATACTGAAGGATATGATGTAAATATTAAGAATCATTCTTTGTATTTATATGATAGAAATAATATTCAGATCCTTTGTTGTCCAAACGAGCATGGTCATTACATATTGCGTACCTCACAAGATATCTTTAATACTGGAATTAATAAACGTAAACAATTTGCTATAAATAATACTGAACTTTGGCATATGCAATTAGGTCATATAGGCGTGAAATGCCTAACCCAATTGGTTAAGAATGGCTTGATATATGATCTCACCATTGAACCTTATCCAACTTGCGAATCTTGTATTCGGGGTAAAATGACCAAAGCCCAATTTTCGGGTGTTGGACACCGAGCCACTGACTTATTGGAACTCGTATATTCTGATGTATGTGGTCCCATGAGTCAGACTGCACACAGTGGTTATTCGTACTTCATTACATTTACCGATGATCTATCACGGTACGGTTATATTTATCTGATGAAACATAAATTGGAAACCTTTGAAAAGTTCAAAGAATTTCGAAATGAAGTTGAAAAACAGACTGGTCAATATATTAAATTCCTTCGATCTGATCGAGGCGGTGATCACTGATTATTTAAAGAAGAATGAGATTCTCGCTTAATATAATCCTTCAGGCACTCCTCAACGCAATGAAGTGTCAGAGAGGAGAAATCGGACTTTATTGGATATGGTCCGATCGACGTCGAGTTATACAGATTTACCCTATTACTTATGGGGTTATGCTCTTTTAACTGCCACACATCTTTTGAACAAGATTCCTTCTAAAGCTGTTTATACGACTCCGTATGAGATATGAACCGATAGGAAAATGAATCTTAGTTATGTTAAGATTTGGGGGTGTCCTGCATACGTCAGGATGGCTCAGTAAAATAAGATTTTTCCTCGAGGGCAGAAGTTTAGGTTTGTTGGATATCCTTTGGATATCCTTAAAATATGAAAGGATATTTGGTCTATGATACTGAGCATTGAAATATGTTCGTAGCTCGCTTCGTAAAATTTCTAGAAATAGAATTTTTGTCTGAAGGTGGTGATCATAGACATGTTGAACTTGATGAAGTACAACTTGGAACCAACGAACTAATGGAGGAACCTATAGTCCAAGAAGATGAAGAACCTTCGACACACACTCCATAGGTCACAAAGGGTATTTAGACCTCCTGAACGCTTGTATTTGATATAAGAAAAGAGTCTCGATGTTCTCTTAGTTGAATAGACTAACCCTTTTACCTATAGAGAATCGATGTTGGACATCGACTCCATGAAGCGACAAGACACCATGAAATCCGAAATGGACTCAATGTATGAGAATCATAATGTATGAGAATTAAGTTTGGAACTTGGTTCCGCTTCCGGAAGGAATTGTTCATATCGGTTGTAAATGGATTTACAAGAGGAAGCATGGGGCCGATGGAAAGGTTGAAATCTTTAAGGCCCGACTGGTAGCTAAAGATTACTCACAGCGACCTGGTGTCGACTACGATGAAATTTTTCCCCAGTTACGATTGTTAGTGTTCCTAGAACATGCCAAAGATCTAATAAACATGAAAACATGTGATTAAGATCATTATAAGTTGCAGAATATACTTACAATGAACATATTTGAGCTTTTAAATTTTTGAGAAGATGATCTCCAAGATCCAACCTTTGTAGATTCCAAGCTTTGAGTTAGGAATGAAGATCTCCAAGATCCAACCTTTGTGTTGATTCCAAGCTTTGAGTTGTTTCCCTATCACCTTTGTTGATTCCTTGAAGTGCTAGCTAACTTGATTTTGCCACAAAATCAAAGAGAATAAGAACAAGAAGCTCACGCCCTTTTTCCTTGCGTGCTAGGGTTTTGATTTGTTCCAAGTGTTACCAAAATGAGAGAGAGAGATATGTTTATAGTAAAAAGGGTTTTACCATTTTCACCCAAAACTTGGTAGTTGAGAGTCTTGGTTTCAAAAAACCAAAACTTGGTGGTTGAAAAGCAAGTGGTATTGGCTTAAATGCCAACTACCCTCCCAACTACCACATGTGAAGTGGGCCCCACATTTGAATTCAAAATTCAAATGTCTCTACGAACATTTGCCGCGGCACGGATCCGTTTAATCCAATTAAACGAACTCTCGTCGCTAAATAATTAAATATTATTTAATTAAATAACGATGCCTCAGAAATATATTACGAACGTCATTTAGGAATTAATTCAAAATTAATTCGTTCGTTCGTATTAAAGTCCGACTTTAATTTCGTAATGAAATCCAATTCATATTAATATATCCGATATATTAATTTTAGCCCATATGAATAAATTAAATAGAAAAATCAAATTTAACTATTAAATTTATTTTACCGATTAATTTCAAATTAATCGTATTCTCTCTCTTCCGAACACATTTAATCCCTGATTAAATAAAGCTTCAATTAATCCCAGATTAATTTTCTCTCTCTTAATTAATCCCAGATTAATTCTAATTGAGTCAACTGTCATCGGTGAATCTTTGGGAAGCGACCCAAGAGACCTCTAGATATGTTGGCAGTAAATCCGGTTATCGGACTATCCGATAATGTGAGTACCCCGTACCACGTGCTTACTGATTTACAAGACATGGTTGGCTTCTAGCAAAGCACCGTGCCTACCCAATTCTCCAGAAATATTCTTACTGGAATATATATAATCTATGTCAGGCGTAATATACGTCGTATTGCGTATAGCGATCCAGTATCAGATGTCACGTGCAAGGCTTGGGGGTGGAATAGTATCTGCCCCGTACGAAGCACATATAAGATATAAAGCAACTAGTCTATTTGAATCGGATAATCATGACCTTGTCACATTATCTCGATGGTTGCAACACTACAGAGAACTAGTTCTGAATCCCTGCGTGATCATCATCTCCATATGTCTGAAGTGATACTTCCATCTTGACATCACATCCAATACACTACGATTCTCAATGAACCTAGTAGAGGCGTACACAGAACCTGTTAAAGCCCTGGACGACCAAAACGAAAGTTTACCGATTTTCGCAAGTACTAGCGATGCAAGTCTCAGGTTAAGACCAAATACACCTACCCTGAAGCGGACTCCCATAGACACATATACATACTACCAATGAGATTCCGCGGGGTCTATCCAGAGCAAAGTTGTTTTCCGTACCATCGGTAAAACACAACCTCCTATCGCACTTGCATAAGTATCCAATACTTAAACATATGAGAACTGTGTCGTTATGCCCTCACAACGCGCACAAGTGCAATACTAGTGTATTCCGCATTATCGATGTCCAGTCTCGATAATACTACGACTCGGGATATTTAATGATTAAACCTTTATGGATTGATACTGTCTCATATCATCTCAATCCGGAACTAATCATAAGGACTTCTACCATTTCTATATCAAAGTAAATAAATTACGAAACAGTAAAAGGCAATTTCATTACTACATAGTTAATTTTGTACAAAAACACAATGTATTTTACAAACAGTGACGCTATGGGTCATAATTGTCTAACAATCTCCCACTTGGCCTATAGCCAGTCACTCAAGCATGTAACACCTGAACTATGTATATGTTTCTCAAACTTCTGCTGTGAAATAGCTTTTGTCAGCGGATCTGCAATGTTTTCATCTGATGCGACCTTCTCGATCTTCACATCGCCACGATGTATGATCTCACTAATCAGATGGAAACGTCGAAGAACATGCTTGGATCGTTGATGAGACCGCAGTTCCTTAGCCTGCGCTATAGCCCCGTTATTGTCACAATACAATAGAACATGCTCAGCTGCTAAAGGGACTACTCCTAATCCAATTAGGAATTTACGGATCCAAACTGCCTTTTTTGCTGCTTCAGCTACAGTGATATACTCCGCTTCTATTGTTGAATCGGCAACAGTCTCTTGCTTGGAAGATTTCTAGCTTACTGCTCCGTTGTTCAAACAAAATATGTACCCTGATTACGACTTAGAGTCGTCTTTATCGATTTGGAAACTTGCATCGGTATACCTAGTTACCTCAAGTTCTCCATCTCCATAAACTAATAAAGCATCCTTAGTTCGTCTAAGATACTTAAGGATGTTCTTAACCGCCATCCAGTGACCATCACCTGGATCGGCCTGATAACGACTACACATGCTCAAAGCATACGAGACATCAGGTCGCGTACATATCATGGCATACATGATCGATCCGACTGCCGAGGCGAACGGTATCGGACTCATGTTGTTTCTCTCATCTTGATTTTTAGGACACATGTCCTTAGATAGAGTGATGCCATGTGACACTGGTAACAGTCCCCTCTTGGACTGATCCATGTTGAATCTTTTCAACACTTTGTCAATGTACGTGCTCTGGGAGAGTCCAAGCAACTTTCTAGATCTATCCCGGTAGATCTTTATTCCTAGAATATAGGCTGCTTCTCCCAAATCTTTCATGGAGAATTTTAATGAAAGCCAAGCCTTCACCGATGTTAACATGGGAATGTCATTGGCTATAAGCAATACATCGTAAACATAAAGGACAATAAAAGTCAGTGCTCTCCCACTAACCTTCTTGTATACACAAGGATCATCTTCGTTTTGAATGAAATCATATTTTTTATGATCTCATCAAAACGTTGGTTCCATGATCGCGATGCTTGCTTCAGTCCATAAATGGACCGATATAACTTACAAACCTTGTTTGCAAGTTTAGGCACGATAAAACCGCCAGGCTGTTGCATATAAACATCCTCCAAAAGGTTTTCGTTAAGGAACGCAGTTTTAACGTCCATCTGCCATATCTCGTAATCGAAATATGCAGCAATAGCAAGCATTATCCGAATGGATTTAATCATGGTAACGGGTGAGAAAGTTTCGTCGTAATCGACACCATGTCATTGATGATACCCATTTCGCTACAAGCCTAGTTTTGTATGTTTGTACATTGCCATCCATGTCGGTCTTCTTCTTGAAGACCCATTTACATCCAATAGGCTTTACGCCTTCTAGTTCATCAACCAATGTCCAAACTTGGTTGGTGTACATGGAATCCATTTCAGACTTCATGGCTTCTTGCCATAAAGCGGAATCGATATCTTGTATCGCTTCCTCATACGTAGCCGGTTCAGTATCCTCAATGAGATTAATATCTACATGAGGTGAGATCAGAAACCCATACCTCTCAGGTTGTATCCTGACTCTCTCCGACCTACGTGGTCCTTGTGTAATAGAAGATTGTAGTACAGTCTCATCCCAGAAGGACTGTTCTTGTTCCGTTGAGGATTCTATGCCAGGAACAGTATCACTCCGATTTTCATCGAGTTCTACTTTCCTCCCACTAACCACTGCATTTAGGAATTCATTCTCAAGGAAAACCGCATGTAGAGCAACAAATACTTTGTTCTCTCATGGGTGATAGAAGTAATATCCTTTGGTTTCCCTATGATATCTTACGAATAGGCATTTATCCGACTTGGGCTCAAGTTTGGTACCTTCCAAACGTTTGACGTATGCCCAGCATCCCCAAATCTTCACAAATCAGAAACCCGGTTTCTTTCCTGTCAATATCTCATACGGAGTCTGTTGTACAGACTTTGACGGAACCTTATTCAAAATAAGAATTGCATTGTTTAATGCATATCCCCAGAAGGAAATAGGTAGCTCAGTGCGACTCATCATAGACCTTACCATGTCCAACAAAGTTTGGTTTCTCCGTTCGGACACAAACGTCACAATGAACGAGGGCTAACGGTTCGGTGGCGCGTTCACCCTTACCGCTAAAAGGTGATTTAGGCATTTTGCCTAATAAGCAAGATTTGCAGACGTCATATGAATTTGGATCAAATCCGTCCAAGTACCTACTCTTCGAAAGTGTGGATATGCGAGTCTTATTTATGTGTCCCAGACGACAATGCCACATATAAGTTTCATCTTTGTTACTCGTTTTGAGCCTTTTGTTTGTTACATTATATGTTTGAGATTGATTTATATTCAAAATATAAAGACCATTAGTAGCATCAGCAAAACATATCTCAAAATCATCTTTATAAACAAGACACCCAGTGTTTCGGAATACAAAAGTGTACCCGCATTGGGTCAAACAAGATACAGAGATGATATTCCTAGTCAAACTAGGTACATAATAACAATCTGAAAGTTTAAGTACATGCCCCGAAGGCAGTTCTAAAACAAAAGTGCCAACGGCCAAAACGGTGACTGGTGCCCCATTTCCGACGCGTAGATCAATCTCCCCTGAGGCCAGTCTCCTGCTAATCTGCAGATCCTGCACATCAGTACATATATGAGTACCACAACCAGAATCAAAAATCCAATTTTTTAAACTATAAGTAGTCATGTTTATCTCAATAACAAACATACCTGGAGCCGGTGCCTTGCCCGCTTTAATCCCCTTCTGGAGCACCTTGTACTTGCGGCAGTCACGCTTCCAGTGACCCCGCTTGCCGCACTGGAGGCAAACATCCTGAGATTTGTCCTTACGCTTCCCAGAAGCCTTTGACGATTTGGCATTGCCCTTTCTTTTATGCTTCTTCTTCTTCACACCTCCAGTCGCCTTGAGCCCAGCCCTCGGTGTCTGAGATGTCGAAGCAAAGTATGCCTCACGCTTGTTGCCCTTAAACAACTCTTTCTTGGCTTCCTTGAGAACCGACAATAAGTCTCCAAGAGTATCATCAGTGTTCATCAAATTATAGTTTATGATGAACTGTCTCCAAGTGTCGGGGAGAGATTGCAGGACCATATCTATGGTAATCTCAGCCTCAAAGACTATCCCCATCTCAGCCAGCTCATCTATGTCAGCAATCATCTGTGCCACATGGGACTCAACTGACATGCCTTCTGACAAACGTGAATGGACGAGCTTCTTTAATAACTCATATCTCCGTGACCTTCGGTTAGATCGGTGAAGAGCTTGTAACCTCGCCAACATGTTATAGGGATCCAAGTCCCTGTTCTGTCAACGGAAATGCTGAGTCATAGAAGCAAGCATAATAGACTGAGCAGTATCACAATCATCGCTGTGAGTCTTCCAAAGCTCCAGCTCAAGTAGCTCATCAGGTTTGGGCTTAGGCCCAAGAAGTATCTGTATAGTATATAGCAGCCTCTCGGCTCCAAGGACTATCCTTAGATTCATTTCCCAATCAGCAAAGTTCGTGCCGTTGAAGACATTTTCGCCATGATAATGTCTCGGACATTTCCCTTTCCAGTCATCTTGACTACGATAGTCCAACTATTCAGTCAACGATATTTGGGTACAGTCTAACTGTTACAAGAAAAATAACATTGTATTAGTCCAACTAAAATAATTTTGATGAAATAATTTGAAAGCGCGTAAAGCTAAGTATCTGAATGAAATTGAAAATTCAATACTAGCCTCCCACTATTTTTCGGTGAGTCTCTAACCCTCTGTCGAGTACTCGGGAAACCTAGTTTCCTAGTGGGCTTGGATCCCGTTAAATAACATACAACCTTGACTTTGGCCAACAAGCTGTATGATATTTAACTAGGTAGATCTCTAAGATCAATTGGATCTCATCCAATTCCTAGATCCGGTAGGTGGACCTCCAAGTCCGAAACATATATACAATATATATGCCAATATGTCCAATATATTTTCCTAACCTTTTTCCTCTGAATCAACTAAGTCTTGGCTTTGGCACAACAAGCTTAATGATTCCAATTAAGTGGGACCCATTGACATGGAAAGCTTCGTAATCAATGTCGATGGACAAGAAGTGATCTTGACTTTGGCCAACAAATCACGACTTGGACAAGACACCGATATGGAACAAAACTCTCATGATTCAAACACATCTGCAATTGACAAAGGTCTTGACTTTGGCCAACAAACCAATGCCAACTTGGATCTTGAGTAAGAATCACTCAACGGAAGGAAAAACACTTAATATGTTTTGAGGGTTTTTTCGCGTAAATTGGCAACCAATTTATTATCTTTGTTAAGGTCTCATCATACACCCTTAAGTATGCTTCTAAAACATCATAAGGCGCAAAAAGTAAATTAATAATGATATGCGGATGGATATGTCACAAATTATTCCTAGAACAAATCACTCCATTTCCTCTCCCCGACTAGAACTATTCTAACTTCTACCCAATAACATAATACAATAAAGAAACCTCATTTACATTGAGGGGAATTGGTGAGAAGAGAAATACAAAGAATAAGGAGATAAAAGGCTGGACACGCAGGTCCAATTTAATAAATTCTAAATTTATTATAATTTCCAAAATTGCCCTCACCCTTCTAATATCCATCCGATATACATTATTCATACAACACATTCATGTAATCATACAAAACATGTTATTCAATCAATCTAATCCAATTAATTAATCTTTGAATTAATGATCATCCAATGTTCAAACAAAGATTTGATTTGCGCGAGTCCAACTCGTTTAAGAATAAATACTCAAAGTAAGTATTCTTGAATTATATCGAACTACAACTTTAAATCCAATTTATTTGTATTCAATACTAATTCCAATTTAATTCCAAATTAAATATTTACACTTATTTATTTGCCTTAAAGACTTGGATTCCAAATCCAATCTTAATGGGTCTCAAAGGCCCATTAACATCCAATGTCATTTTAATTAAAGTCCAATGGGTTTTTAATTGATTCTTAAGGCACGGGCTTTGTCCATAATGGATCAAACCTAAAATTCCAAGGCCCAATAGGAATCACCCTATTGCCAACAAATCAATTTAGGCCCATTAGGCCCAATTAAATTCTTTAAAGGGCCAAGTGATGTATTTGGACTTTATGGAATTGGTTTTGGGCCCAATTGGATCCAATCCAAAAGTCCAAAATCAAACTTGGTCAAACCAAGCCCATTAAGCCCAAATACACACTTTTAGCCCAAATCATATTTAAAGGCTTATTAACATAATTATAATATTCCAAATATCACAATTATTTTAATTAAAGTGTATTAGCCATGATTAATTAATTAAACTCAATATTTCCAAAATACCAATTAACTTAATTAATCATGCTTAATCCAATAATTTATGCTCAACACAAATTGAAGCCAAAATTCATCATTTCATGCTCAACACAAATTGAATCCAAAATTCATCATTTCATGCTCAACATGCTCTTTGATTTTAACATAAACATTATTGACTTTGATTCTAATCCAATCAACCCAACAATCAACATTTAAACATGCATTTAAACATATTATTTCATGTTACAAAAAATCAAAAACATTGCAGTCCACTGCCTTATAGATTCGGCCAAGTTAAGGTATTTGCAATTTTTGATCCAATCAATTTATTTCAAATGTAATCATGCATAACTCTAAGTTAACATATTCTAAGCATGTTCAAAGCATCAATTTGAAAGAATCATGTTCAAAACATATTAGCCCCAAATTTTAGGCCCAAGAACCCTAAAAATTTTCATGCTTAAAATTGGCTCATGATACCATTGTTAGTGTTCCTAGAACATGCCAATGATCTAATAAGCATGAAAACATGTGATTAGGATCATTATAAGTTGCGGAATATACTTACAATGAACGGATTTGAGCTTTTAAATTTTTGAGAAGATGATCTCCAAGATCCAACATTTGTAGATTCCAAGCTTTGAGTTAGGAATGAAGATCTCCAAGATCCAACCTTTGTGTTGATTCCAAGCTTTGAGTTGTTTCCCTATCACCTTTGTTGATTCCTTGAAGTGCTAGCTAACTTGATTTTGCCACAAAATCAAATAGAAGAAGAATAAGAAGCTTACGCCCTTTTGCCTTGTGTGCTAGGGTTTTGATTTGTTCCAAGTGTTACCAAAATAAGAGAGAGAGATATGTTTTTAGTAAAAAGAGTTTTACCCTTTTCACCCAAAACTTGGTAGTTGAGAGTCTTGGTTTCACAAAACAAAAACTTGGTGGTTGAAAAGCAAGTGGTATTGGCTTAAATGCCAACTACCCTCCCAACTACCACATGTGAAGTGGGCCCCATATTTGAATTCAAAATTCAAATGTCTCTACAAACATTTGCCGCGACACGGATCCATTTAATCCAATTAATGAACTCTCGTCGCTAAATAATTAAATCTTATTTAATTAAGTAACGATGCCTCGCAAATATATTACGAATGTCATTTAGGAATTAATTCTAAATTAATTCGTTCGTTCGTATTAAAGTCCGACTTTAATTTCGTAATGAAATCTAATTCATATTAATATATCCGATATATTAATTTTACACCATACGAATAAATTAAATAGAAAAATCAAATTTAACTATCAAAATTTATTTTACCGATTAATTCCAAATTAATCGTATTCTCTCTCTTCCGAACACATTTAATCCCATAATAAATAAAGCTTCAATTAATCCCATATTAATTTTCTCTCTCTTAATTAATCCCAGATTAATTCTAATCGAGTCAACTGTCATCGGTGAATCTTTGGGAAGCGACCCAAGAGACCTCTGGATATGTTGGCAGTAAATCCGGTTATCGGACTATCCGATAATGTGAGTACCTCGTACCACGTGCTTACCGATTTACAAGACATGGTTGGCTTCTAGCAAAGCACCGTGCCTACCCAATTCTCCAGAAATATTCTTACTGGAATATATATAATCTATGTCAGACGTAGTTTACGTCGTATTGCATATAGCGATCCAGCATCAGATGTCACGTGCAAGGCCTGGAGCTGGAATATTATCTGCCCCGTACGAAGCACATATCGGATATCAAGCAACTAGTCTCTTTGAATCGGATAATCATGACCTTGTTATATTATCTCGATGGTTGCAACACTACAGAGAACTGGTTCTGAATCCCTGCGTGATCATCATCTCCATATGTCTGAAGTGATACTTCCATCTTGACATCACATCCAATACACTACGATTCTCAATAAACCTAGTAGAGGCGTACACAGAACCTGTTAAAGCCCTGGACGACCAAAACGAAAGTTTACCGATTGTCGCAAGTACTAGCGATGCAAGTCTCAGGTTAATACCAAATACACCTACCCTGAAGCGGACTCCCATAGACACATATACATACTACCAATGGGATTCCGTGGGGTCTATCCAGAGCAAAGCTGTTTTCTGTACCATCGGTAAAACATAACCTCCTATCGCACTTGTATAAGTATCCAATACTTAAACATATGAGAACTGTGCCGTTATGCCCTCACAACGCGCACAAGTGCAATACTAGTCTATTCCGCATTATCGATGTCCAGTCTCGATTGTTAGTGTTCTTAGAACATGCCAAGGATCTAATAAGCATGAAAACATGTGATTAAGATCATTATAAGTTGCGGAATATACTTACAATAAACGGATTTGAGCTTTTAAATTTTTGAGAAGATGATCTCCAAGATCCAACCTTTGTAGATTCCAAGCTTTGAGTTAGGAATGAAGATCTCCAAGATCCAACCTTTGTGTTGATTCCAAGCTTTGAGTTGTTTCCCGATCACCTTTGTTGATTCCTTGAAGTGCTAGCTAACTTGATTTTGCCACAAAATCAAAGAGAAGAAGAACAAGAAGCTCACGCCCTTTTGCCTTGTGTGCTAGGGTTTTGATTTGTTCCAAGTGTTACCAAAATGAGAGAGAGAGATATGTTTTTAGTAAAAAGGGTTTTACCCTTTTCACCCAAAACTTGGTAGTTGAGAGTCTTGGTTTCACAAAACCAAAACTTGGTGGTTGAAAAGCAAGTGGTATTGGCTTAAATGACAACTACCCTCCCAACTACCACATGTGAAGTGGGCCCCACATTTGAATTCAAAATTCAAATATCTCTACGAAAATTTACCGCGGCACGGATCCGTTTAATCCAATTAAACGAACTCTCGTCGCTAAATAATTAAATCTTATTTAATTAAATAACGATGCCTCACAAATATATTACGAACGTCATTTAGGAATTAATTCTAAATTAATTCGTTCGTTCGTATTAAAGTCCGACTTTAATTTCGTAATGAAATCCAATTCATATTAATATATCCGATATATTAATTTTAGCCCATATGAATAAATTAAATAGAAAAATCAAATTTAACTATTAAATTTATTTTACCGATTAATTCCAAATTAATCGTATTCTCTCTCTTCCGAACACATTTAATCCCAGATTAAATAAAGCTTCAATTAATCCCAGATTAATTTTCTCTCTCTTAATTAATCCCAGATTAATTCTAATCGAGTCAACTGTCATCGGTGAATCTTTGGGAAACGACCCAAGAGACCTCTGGATATGTTGGCAGTAAATCCGGTTATCGGACTATCCGATAATGTGAGTACCTCGTACCACGTGCTTACCGATTTACAAGACATGGTTGGCTTTTAGCAAAGCACTGTGCCTACCCAATTCTCCAGAAATATTCTTACTGGAATATATATAATCTATGTCAGGCGTAGTATACGTCGTATTGCGTATAGCGATCCAGTATGAGATGTCACGTGCAAGGCCTGGGGCTGGAATAGTATATGCCCCGTACGAAGCACATATCAGATATCAAGCAACTAGTCTCTTTGAATCGGATAATCATGACCTTGTCATATTATCTCGATGGTTGCAACACTACAGAGAACTAGTTCTGAATCCCTGCGTGATCATCATCTCCATATGTCTGAAGTGATACTTCCATCTTGACATCACATCCAATACACTACGATTCTCAATAAACCTAGTAGAGGCGTACACAGAACCAGTTAAAGCCCTGGACGACCAAACGAAAGTTTACCGATTTTCGCAAGTACTAGCGATGCAAGTCTCAGGTTAAGACCAAATACACCTACCCTGAAGCGGACTCCCATAGACACATATACATACTACCAATGAGATTCCGCGGGGTCTATCCAGAGCGAATCTGTTTCCGTACCATCGGTAAAACACAACCTCCTATCGCACTTGCATAAGTATCCAATACTTAAACATCTGAGAACTGTGCCGTTATGCCCTCACAACGCGCACAAGTGCAATACTAGTGTATTCCGCATTATCGATGTCCAGTCTCGATAATACTACGACTCGGGATATTTAATGATTAAACCTTTATGGATTGATACTGCCTCATATCATCTCAATCTGGAACTAATCATAAGGACTTCTACCATTTCTATATCAAAGTAAATAAATTACGAAACAGTAAAAGGCAATTTCATTACAACATAGTTAATTTTGTACAAAAACACTATATCTTTTACAAACAGTGACGCTATGGGAATAATTGTCTAACAATCTCCCACTTGGCCTATAGCCAGTCACTCAAGCATCTAACACCTGAACTATGTATATGTTTCTCAAACTTCTGCTGTGAAATAGCTTTCGTCAGCGGATCTGCAATGTTGTCATCTGATGCGACCTTCTCGATCTTAATATCGCCACGATGTATGATCTCACGAATCAGATGGAAACGTCGAAGAACATGCTTGGATCGTTGATGAGACCGCGGTTCTTTAGCCTGCGCTATAGCCCCGTTATTGTCACAATACAATGGATTAGGCTCAGCTGCTAAATGGACTACTCCTAATCCAATTAGGAATTTACGGATCCAAACTGCCTTTTTTGTTGCTTCAGCTGCAGCGATATACTCTGCTTCTATTGTTGAATCGGCAACAGTCTCTTTCTTGGAAGATTTCCAGCTTACTGCTCCGTTGTTCAAACAAAATATGTACCCGGATTACGACTTAGAGTCGTCTTTATCGATTTGGAAACTTGCATCGGTATACCCAGTTACCTCAAGTTCTCCATCTCCATAAACTAAGAAAGCATCCTTAGTTCGTCTAAGATACTTAAGGATGTTCTTAACCGCCATCCAGTGACCATCACCTGGATCGGCCTGATAACGACTACACATGCTCAAAAAATACGAGACATCAGGTCGCGTACATATCATGGCATACATGATCGATCCGACTGCCGAGGCGAACGGTATCCGACTAATGTTGTTTCTCTCATCTTGAGTTTTAGGAAAAATGTCCTTAGATACAGTGATGCCATGTGACACTGGTAACAATCCCCTCTTGGACTGATCCATGTTGAATCTTTTCAACACTTTGTCAATGTACGTGCTCTGGGAGAGTCCAAGCAACTTTCTAGATCTATCCCGGTAGATCTTTATTCCTAGAATATAGGCTGCTTCTCCCAAATCTTTCATGGAGAATTTTAATGAAAGCCAAGCCTTCACCGATGTTAACATGGGAATGTCATTGGCTATAAGCAATACATCGTCAATATAAAGGACAATAAAAGTCAGTGTTCTCCCACTAACCTTCTTGTATACACAAGGATCATCTTCGTTTTGAATGAAATCATATTTTTTATGATCTTATCAAAACGTTGGTTCCATGACCGCGATGCATGCTTCAGTCCATAAATGGACCGATATAACTTACAAACCTTGTTTGCAAGTTTAGGCACGATAAAACCGTCAGGCTGTTGCATATAAATATCCTCCAAAAGGTTTTCGTTAAGGAAAGCGGTTTTAACGTCCATCTGACATATCTCGTAATCGAAATATGCAGCAATAGCAAGCATTATCCGAATGGATTTAATCATGGCAACGGGTGAGAAAGTTTTATCGTAATCGACACCATGTCGTTGATGATACCCCTTCGCTACAAGCCTAGCTTTGTATGTTTGTACGTTGCCATCCATGTCGGTCTTTTTCTTGAAGACCCATTTGCATCCAATAGGCTTTACGCCTTCTGGTTCATCAACCAGTGTCCAAACTTGGTTGGTGTACATGGAATCCATTTCAGACTTCATGGCTTCTTGCCATAAAGCGGAATCGATATCTTGTATCGCTTCCTCATACGTAGCCGGTTCAGTATCCTCAATGAGATTAATATCTACATGAGGTGAGATCAGAAACCCATACCTCTCAGGTTGTATCCTGACTCTCTCCGACCTACGTGGTCCTTGTGTAATAGAAGATTGTGGTACAGTCTCATCCCAGATGGACTGTTCTTGTTCCGTTGAGGATTCTATGCCAGAAACAGTATCACTCCGATTTTCATCGAGTTCTAATTTCCTCCCACTAACCAGTGCATTTAGGAATTCCTTCTCAAGGAAAATCGCATGTAGAGCAACAAATACTTTGTTCTCTCGTGGGTGATAGAAGTAACATCCTTTGGTTTCCCTAGGATATCCTACGAATAGGTATTTATCCGACTTGGGCTCAAGTTTGGTACCTTCCAAACGTTTGACGTATGCCCAGCATCCCCAAATCTTCACGAATCAGAAACCCGGTTTCTTTCCTGTCAATATCTCATACGGAGTCTGTTGTACAGACTTTGACGGAACCTTATTCAAAATAAGAATTGCACTGTTTAATGCATATCCCCAGAAGGAAAAAAGTAGCTCAGTGCGACTCATCATAGACCTTACCATGTCCAACAAAGTTTGGTTTCTCCGTTCGGACACACCGTTTAATTGCGGTGTTCCAGGAGGAGTCCACTGTGAAAGAATACCACATTCTTTCAAGTAATCTAGAAACTCATTGCTTAAGTATTCGCCACCACGGTCCGACCGTAATGTCTTTATACTCATGCCGGTCTGTTTTTCAACTTCGTGTCGAAACTCTTTGAATTTCTCAAAAGTTTCCGACTTGTGTCTCATAAGATACACATAACCATAACGTGATGCATCATCCGTAAAAGTTACAAAGTATTCATATCCACCTCTAGCCTTGCTAGACATGGGACCACAAACGTCACTATGAACGAGGGTGATAAATGTGATTTATACCCACTTATTATGGTATTCTCAGCTTATTATTTTGTTATAATTAGAGATATTTAATGTCATTTATAGTTTAATTTCTATTTTTATTTGTAGGAGCATTAATATATGGATCGGGGAACAATTGCACGTGTTTTGGGAACTTTCGGGAACACAGGACGAGCACGGGAGCATTGACAAATCATCAGGCGCCATGGCGCTCGTAGCAGAGACAAATCTCATACATTCTCCCGAGAAAGTGGCGCCACAGCGCCACTTATCCTTCACAATTAGGCGCCATGGTGCCTTAATGGAATAAAAGCAACAAATTGGCGCCAACAAGTGTAAAGAGAATAGGCGCCATGGCGCCAGTAGAAATTGAAAAGGGTGGCGCCTGGGCGCCTCAACTTTATTGATGTCCATACAATTTCCAGAGGTTTCAGCGCCCTGACGCCTATTTACAAGGTGCAACGATCTGGAACAAAAACCTACACGTTCCAGGATTCAATTTTTAGGGTTTTCAATAATCCTAATGAAACCCAAAGACTCTCGGCCTCAACTATAAATATAACATTACATCCAACACTCAAGGGGAGGCTAATACACTGCGCAAAACACGAAATACATATTTTTAGAGATCCAAGGAGAGGATTGAAGAGCGAAAAGAGGAGACAAATGCTTTAATATTCGGAGAGGAAGAGATTCAATTCGGGTTTTATCTTCTTATTTCTTTCTTAGAACTCTAATGATTTCCATTAGATTCGTGGCTTGATTATTTATTGTTTTATCTTTTGTCATGAATTTACTCCTTAATTTTGGAGAACGATTGTAATCTATGCTCAAACCTTGTATTTTATTTATCAATTTTGTTATGAAGTTTTATTGATTTATTTATGTTCTTTTGAGTTTAATGCTTCTTGATTGCCGGCCACAATTTGAGATGATGAATGTTTAGAATCTATCACTCGAGAGATGGGATTTTGAATAGATTTAGAGAATATAACCTAGGATTTTATAGAGTTCGAGAGAATCTGTAGTCCTTTGAATTCGTTAACATAGAATCACAAATCGTAATGAATTGTTAACTATTGAATTTTTATAGAGATATCGAAGTCTGTAGTTGATGATATTTTCACTCGGCACTCGAGAGAGGGAGTGGATAATTCCGGAGTCTTGACTTATAAACAATATAACTGAACAAAGATTAATTGGCATAACAAATACATAGGCGACAACTAGGTGAAATCAGGATCCACAATCTCTATAGTATTAGTTCCTCCTATTTTATTATTTGTATATTTATCTATTATAAATCTTTATTATTTGTTTTCTAAATAAAGTTAGGATTATCAATTGTAGTACTTAGTGCGAGTTAAAGCAATCCCTGTGGGTTCGACACTCTTTCACTGATTTATACTAAAACTTGACACCGTACACTTGCGGTACGATATAAAAATATCACAACAAGTTTTTGGCGCCGTTGCCGGGGATTGTTTGTTTAATTCACATTAATAATACTACCAAGTAATTTTAGCTTTAATTTAGATTTTTATTTTGTATTTAATTTTACTTTATTTTCTTTATTTTTGTCTTCAACTTTATTTTTTTTTTGTATTTAATTTTTATTTTTTTTATTTTGTTTATTGATTTTTATTTTTCTTTTGGTGCTTCAGTGAATGCGAAAAGCCACAAGTCTCAATTCGCTCCCGTTTGATCCTGAAATAGAAAGAACTGCGATGAGACTAAGAAAAGAAAGGAAAATTGAAAAAGAAGCAATGGCAGCTGAAAACATAGAGAACAACCCACGCCATGTGGCAATCAGAGATCACTTCAAACCGGTCCTTGAGATATATGCTCTGGGATTGCCCATCAACCAATCAACGCCAACAGTTTTGAGTTAAAACCTGCATTGATCAACATGGTACAAAGGAATCAGTTTGGGGGTTCAGCTGTAGAGGATCCCAACTTGCACTTAAGGATGTTCCTGGAGATCGCAGATACCATAAAAGTAAATGGCGTGAGTAAAGAGGCTATCAGGCTACGCTTATTTTCATTCTCTTTACGGGATAAAGCGTGCGATTGGCTGCAATCAATACAGAGGGAGGGAGTACCATGACATGGCAGGATATGGCCATAAAATTTTTTGAGAGATTCTTTCCACCAGCTAAATAAGCTCAACTGAGGGCAGAAATCAGTGTATTTAAGCAGCTGGAAACTGAGACTTTGTATGAAGCATGGGAGCGCTTTAAGGATTTACTACGAAGATGCCCACAACATGATTATACAGATTGGGTCCAGATTCAGTTGTTCTATAATGGGTTGAATGGTCCGAATAGGACTGTGGTTGATGCAGCAGCTGGGGGAGCTCTATTCAGGAAATCAGCTGAGGAAGCGCACAATTTATTGGAAGAAATGGCCATTAACCATTATCAATGGCCAAGTGAACGCGCTACTGTAACCAAAGTGGCTGGGATTATGAAGTAGTAGACCCTCTTGTGGCACTTACAGCTCAGATTTCTACCTTGGCCACCCAAGTAGCAGCCCTGAAAAAACCACGAGTATCATCTATTGAATCAGCAGCAGCTGCAAACATGCAGTTAGTGGAAGGAAACCTGAACATTGAACAAGTCCAATATGTGAACAATCAGAACTTCAACAGCTATAGAGGAAATCTTGTGCCTAACCATTATTTTCTTTACTTTTAATTTTTCATTTTATTTTATTCTGTGCTATTTATTAATTTGTATGTTATTTATGCAAGGAGCACGAGACACACAACGCCCGCGCAACCAAATTCTAACCAGCAAGAGTCTGATCAACTCCATGCACGGTAGTGTTGTTCCTCACTTTTGCTCTTGATATTTATCTTACATTGAGGACAATGCAAATTTTAATTTTGGGGGTGTGTGTATGTTGTTTACTTGCTATTTAGTTGTTTAAATTTATTGAAAAAAAAAATTGTTTTAGTCTTTGATAGTAAAGCATAAATCATGTGATGATATTGTTTGTTTATGGATGAAATTTTAGAAATGATAAGTGCCCAATTTAATTTTATCTGATGCCTTGAATAATTGATCTATGTTAGACTCGTAAGCACTTAAAATAGGTTTTTAGCAGTAAAACTTAAGTAGTTGACAAGGTGACTAGTTGACAAAATTGCATGTCGATGAATGACCGTTTGCTTAGATATCTATCTTGATTTGATAGTGTTATGAAGTATGGTATAGCTAAAAAGAAAAATGTCTCTAAAGAAAGAAAATAAACCATCTATAACCGATAAGTATGAAGCTACCCATGGGCGAGTATTAGGACCACCATGAGGAGAAATGCTACCTTAAAGGGTAGGTGAGTTGAAAAAAAAAGTGAAAAAAGAGAAGCAAAAACAGGCAAGAAAATAAAAGAAAAAAATCATACCATACTGAGCACGAAATAAAGCAATTACATAGCATAACTGAGATATCAGGTTGGTTTGACCCATCGATTCTAATTTTTAAATGAAATCATTGAGTTGACTTACTTAGGAATCAAGCTGTGAATGAACCTTTACACACACACACACACCGTGAGTCTAGCCTAGATGATTTACTCAAGAATTTAGATTTGAGTTGCAATTGCGTACTTTGAAGATTCTTTGATTTCATTTATAAGCTTTCTTTGAGGATATATCTATGCGTAACTATCGAGACTATGTCTTGTTATTTTATATTTTTGCATGATTGTGTGTGAATGACGTTTGTGGGTGTCGTCGCTGTAAGCCCTCACGAGACTATAACTCGTCCACTAGGGCCGCCTAGGGTTTTTAAAGGCTTGTTGCATATGCTAAATGCAATCGTGATCCCTACGAAAGTGGCTTACTTAATTTAGTTATTTTTAATTACTTATTTGAATTTAGTTTTATTTGTATCTTTTGCTCGGGACTAGCAAAACCTTAAGTTTGAGGGTGTTTAATAAATGTGGTTTATACCCACTTATTATGGTATTCTCAGCTTATTGTTTTGTTATAATTCGAGATAATATTTATGTCATTTATAGTTTAATTTCTATTTTTATTTGTAGGAGCATTAATATATGGATCGGGGAACAATTGCACGTGTTTTGGGAACTTTCGGGAACACAGGACGAGCACGGGAGCATTGAAAAATCATCAGGCGCCATGGCGCTCGTAGCAGAGACAAATCTCATACATTCTCCCGAGAAAGTGGCGCCACAGCGCCACTTATCCTTCACAATTAGGTGCCATGGCGCCTTAATGGAATAAAAGCAACAAATTGGCGCCAACAAGTGTAAAGAGAATAGGCGCCATGGCGCCAGTAGAAATTGAAAAGGGTGGCGCCTGGGCGCCTCAACTTTATTGATGTCCATACAATTTCCAGAGGTTTCAGCGCCCTGACGCCTACTTACAAGCTGCAACGATCCGGAACAAAAACCTACACGTTCCAGGATTCAATTTTTAGGGTTTTCAATAATCCTAATGAAACCCAAAGACTCTCGGCCTCAACTATAAATATAACATTACATCCAACACTCAAGGGGAGGCTAATACACTGCGCAAAACACGAAATACATATTTTTAGAGATCCAAGGAGAGGATTGAAGAGCGACAAGAGGAGACAAAGGCTTTAATATCCGGAGAGGAAGAGATTCAATTCGGGGGTTTTATCTTCTTATTTCTTTCTTAGAACTCTAATGATTTCCATTAGATTCGTGGCTTGATTATTAATTGTTTTATCTTTTGTCATGAATTTACTCATTAATTTTGGAGAACGATTGTAATCTATGCTCAAACCTTGTATTTTATTTATCAATTTTGTTATGAAGTTTTATTGATTTATTTATGTTCTTTTGAGTTTAATGCTTCTTGATTGCTGGCCACAATTTGAGATGATGAATGTTTAGAATCTATCACTCGAGAGAGGGGATTTTGAATAGATCTAGAGAATATAACCTAGGATTTTATAGAGTTCGAGAGAATCTGTAGTCCTTTGAAGTCGTTAACATAGAATCACAAATCGTAATGATTTGTTAACTATTGGATTTTTATAGAGATATCGAAGTCTGTAGTTGATGATATTTTCACTCGGCACTCGAGAGAGGGAGTGGATAATTCCGGAGTCTTGACTTATAAACAATATAACTGAACAAAGATTAATTGGAATAACAAATACATAGGCGAAAACTAGGTGAAATCAGGATCCAGAATCTCTATAGTATTAGTTCCTCCTATTTTATTATTTGTATATTTATCTATTATAAATCTTTATTATTTGTTTTCTAAATAAAGTTAGGATTATCAATTGTAGTACTTAGTGCGAGTTAACGCAATCCTTGTGGGTTCGACACTCTTTCACTGATTTATACTAAAACTTGACACCGTACACTTGCGGTACGATATAAAAATATCACAACAGAGGGCTAACGGTTCGGTGGCGCGTTCACCCTTACCGCTAAAAGGTGATTTAGGCATTTTGCCTAATAAGCAAGATTTGCAGACGTCATATGAATTTGGATCAAATCCGTCCAAGTATCCACTCTTCGAAAGTGTGGATATGCGAGTCTTGTTTATGTGTCCCAGACGACAATGCCACATATAAGTTTCATCTTTGTTACTCGTTTTGAGCCTTTTGTTTGTTACATTATATGTTTGAGATTGATTTATATTCAAAATATAAAGACCATTATTAGCATCAGCAGAACATATCTCAAAATCATCTTTATAAACAAAACACCCAGTGTTTCGGAATATAAAAGTGTACCCGCATTGGGTCAAACAAGATACAGAGATGATATTCCTAGTCGAACTAGGTACATAATAACAATCTGAAAGTTTAAGTACATGCCCCAAAGGCAGTTCTAAAACAAAATTGCCAACGGCCAAAACGGCGACTGGTGCCTCATTTCCGACGCGTAGATCAATCTCCCCTGAGGCCAGTCTCCTGCTAATCTGCAGATCATGCACATCAGTACATATATGAGTACCGCAACCAGAATTAAAAATCCAATTTTTAAACTATAAGTAGTCATGTTTATCTCAATAACAAACATACCTGAAGCCGATGCCTTGCTCGCTTTAATCCCCTTCTGGAGCGCCTTGTACTTGCGGCAGTCACGCTTCCAGTGACCCGCTTGCCGCACTGGAGGCAAACATCCTGAGATTTATCCTTAGGCTACCCAGAAGCCTTTGACGATTTGGCATTGCCCTTTCTTTTATGCTTCTTCTTCTTCACACCTCCAGTCGCCTTGAGCCCAGCCCTCGGTGTCTGAGATGTCGAAGCAAAGTACGCATCGCGCTTGTTGCCCTTAAGCAGCTCTTTCTCTGCTTCCTTGAGAACCGACAATAAGTCTTCAAGAGTATCATCAGTGTTCATCAATTATAGTTTATGATGAACTGTCTCCAAGTGTCGGGGAGAGATTGCAGGACCATATCTATGGTAATCTCAGCCTCAAAGACTATCCCCATCTCAGCCAGCTCATCTATATCAGCAATCATCTGTGCCACATGGGACTCACCAGACATGCCTTCTGACAAACATGAACGAAAGAGCTTCTTAACTAACTCATATCTCCGTGACCTTCGGTTAGATCGGTGAAGATCTTGCAACCTCGCCAACATGTTATAGGGATCCAAGTCCCTGTTCTGTCAACGGAAATGCTGAGTCATAGAAGCAAGCATAATAGACTGAGCAGTATCACAATCATCGCTGTGAGTCTTCCATAGCTCCAGCTCAAGTAGCTCATCAGGTTTGGGCTTAGGCCCAAGAGGTCTCTGTATAGTATATAGCAGCCTCTCGGCTCCAAGGACTATCCTTAGATTCATTTCCCAATCAGCAAAGTTCGTGCCGTTGAAGACATTTTCGCCCATGATAATATCTCGGACATTTCCCTTTCCAGTCATCTTGACTACGATAGTCCAACTATTCAGTCAACGATATTTGGGTACAGTCTAACTGTTATAAGAAAAATAACATTGTATTAGTCCAACTAAAATAATTTTGACGAAATAATTTGAAAGCGCGTAAAGCTAAGTATTTGAATGAAATTGCAAATTCAATACTAGCCTCCCACTATTTTTCGGCGAGTCTCTAACCCTCTGTCGAGTACTCGGGAAACCTAGTTTCCTAGTGGGCTAGGATCCCGTTAAATAACATACAACCTTGATTTTGGCCAACAAGTTGTATGATATTTAACTAGGTAGATCTCTAAGATCAATTGGATCTCATCCAATTCCTAGATCCGGTAGGTGGACCTCGAAGTCCGAAACATATATACAATATATATGCCAATATGTCCAATATATTTTCCTAACCTTTTTCCTCTGAATCAACTAAGCCTTGGCTTTGGCACAACAAGCTTAATGATTCCAATTAAGTGGGACCCATTGACATGGAAAGCTTCGTAATAAATGTCGATGGACAAGAAGTGATCTTGAATTTGGCCAACAAATCACAACTTGGACAAGACACCGATATGGAACAAAACTCTCATGATTCAAACACATCCACAATTGACAAAGGTCTTGACTTTGGCCAACAAACCAATGCTAACTTTGGATTTTGAGTAAAAATCACTCAGCGGAAGGAAAAACGTTTAATATGTTTTGAGGGTTTTTTCGCGTAAATTGGCAACCAATTTATTATCTTTGTTAAGGTCTCATCATACACCCTAATCATGCTTCTAAAACATTATAAGGCGCAAAAAGTAAATTAATAATGATATGCGGATGGATATGTCACAAATTGTTCCTAGAACAAATCACTCAATTTCCTCTCCCCGGCTAGAACTATTCTAACTTCTACCCAATAACATAATACAATAAAGAAACCTCATTTACATTGAGGGGAATTGGTGAGAAGAGAAATACAAAGAATAAGGAGATAAAAGGCTGGACACGCAGGTCCAATTTAATAAATTCTAAATTTATTACAATTTCCAAAATTGCCCTCACCCTTCTAATATCCATCCGATATACATTATTCATACAACACATTCATGTAATCATACAAAACATGTTATTCAATCAATCTAATCCAATTAATTAATCTTTGAATTAATGATCATCCAATGTTCAAACAACGATTTGATTTGCGCGAGTCCAACTCGTTTAAGAATAAATACTCAAAGTAAGTATTCTTGAATTATATCGAACTACAACTTTAAATCCAATTTATTTGTATTCAATACTAATTCCAATTTAATTCCAAATTAAATATTTACACTTATTTATTTGCCTTAAAGACTTGGATTCCAAATCCAATCTTAATGGGTCTCAAAGGCCCATTAACATCCAATGTCATTTTAATTAAAGTCCAATGGGATTTTAATTGATTCTTAAGGCACAGGCTTTGTCCATAATGGATCAAACCTAAAATGCCAAGGCCCAATAGGAATCACCCTATTGCCAACAAATCAATTTAGGCCCATTAGGCCCAATTAAATTCTTTAAAGGGCCAAGTGATGTATTTGGACTTTATGGAATTGGTTTTGTGCCCAATTGGATCCAATCCAAAAGTCCAAAATCAAACTTGGTCAAACCAAGCCCATTAAGCCCAAATACACAGTTTTAGCCCAAATCATATTTAAAGGCTTATTAACATAATTATAATATTCCAAATATCACAATTATTTTAATTAAAGTGTATTAGCCATGATTAATTAATTAAACTCAATATTTCCAAAATACCAATTAATTTAATTAATCATGCTTAATCCAACAATTTATGCTCAACACAAATTGAAGCCAAAATTCATCATTTCATGCTCAACACAAATTGAATCCAAAATTCATCATTTCATGCTCAACATGCTCTTTGATTTTAACATAAACATTATTGACTTTGATTCTAATCCAATCAACCCAACAATCAACATTTAAACATGCATTTAAACATATTATTTCATGTTACAAAAAATCAAAAACAGTGCAGTCCACTGCCTTATAGATTCGGCCAAGTTAAGGTATTTGCAATTTTTGATCCAATCAATTTATTTCAAATGTAATCATGCATAACTCTAAGTTAACATATTCTAATCATGCTCAAAGCATCAATTTGAAAGAATCATGTTCAAAACATATTAGCCCCAAATTTTAGGCTCAAGAACCCTAAAAATTTTCATGCTTAAAATTGGCTCATGATACCATTGTTAGTGTTCCTAGAACATGCCAATGATCTAATAAGCATGAAAACATGTGATTAGGATCATTATAAGTTGCAGAATATACTTACAATGAACAGATTTGAGCTTTTAAATTTTTGAGAAGATGATCTCCAAGATCCAACATTTGTAGATTCCAAGCTTTGAGTTAGGAATGAAGATCTCCAAGATCCAACCTTTGTGTTGATTCCAAGCTTTGAGTTGTTTCCCTATCACCTTTTTTGATTCCTTGAAGTGCTAGCTAACTTGATTTTGCCACAAAATCAAATAGAATAAGAACAAGAAGCTTACACCATTTTGCCTTGTGTGCTAGGGTTTTGATTTGTTCCAAGTGTTACCAAAATAAGAGAGAGAGATATGTTTTTAGTAAAAAGGGTTTTACCCTTTTCACCCAAAACTTGGTAGTTGAGAGTCTTGGTTTCACAAAACAAAAACTTGGTGGTTGAAAAGCAAGTGGTATTGGCTTAAATGCCAACTACCCTCCCAACTACCACATGTGAAGTGGGCCCCATATTTGAATTCAAAATTCAAATGTCTCTACAAACATTTGCCGCGACACGGATCCATTTAATCCAATTAAACGAACTCTCGTCGCTAAATAATTAAATCTTATTTAATTAAATAACGATGCCTCGTAAACATATTACGAACGTCATTTAGGAATTAATTCTAAATTAATTCGTTCGTTCGTATTAAAGTCCGACTTTAATTTCGTAATGAAATCTAATTCATATTAATATATCCGATATATTAATTTTACACCATACGAATAAATTAAATAGAAAAATCAAATTTAACTATCAAAATTTCTTTTACCGATTAATTCCAAATTAATGGTATTCTCTCTCTTCCGAACACATTTAATCCATAATAAATAAAGCTTCAATTAATCCCATATTAATTTTCTCTCTCTTAATTAATCCCAGATTAATTCTAATCGAGTCAACTGTCATTGGTGAATCTTTGGGAAGCGACCCAAGAGACCTCTGGATATGTTGGCAGTAAATCCGGTTATCGGACTATCCGATAATATGAGTACCTTGTACCACATGCTTACCGATTTACAAGACATGGTTGGCTTCTAGAAAAGCACCGTGCCTACCCAATTCTCCAGAAATATTCTTACTGGAATATATATAATCTATGTCAGGCGTAGTATACGTCGTATTGCGTATAGCGATCCAGTATCAGATGTCACGTGCAAGGCCTGGGGCTGGAATAGTATCTGCCCCGTACGAAGCACATATCGGATATCAAGCAACTAGTCTCTTTGAATCGGATAATCATGACCTTGTCATATTATCTCGATGGTTGCAACACTACAGAGAACTAGTTCTGAATCCCTGTGTGATCATCATCTCCATATGTCTGAAGTGATACTTCCATCTTGACATCACATCCAATACACTACGATTCTCAATAAACCTAGTAGAGGCGTACACAGAACCTGTTAAAGCCCTGGACGACCAAAACGAAAGTTTACCGATGGTCGCAAGTACTAGTGATGCAAGTCTCAGGTTAATACCAAATACACCTACCCTGGAGCGGACTCCCATAGACACATATACATACTACCAATGGGATTCCAATACACTACGATTCTCTATGTTGATGACATCCTTATCATTGAGAATGATATTGGGATAATGCAAGGCATCAAAGCTTAACTCTGTAAGAATTTCTCCATGAAGGACCTGAGTGAAGCTTCTTATGTCTTAGGCATAAAACTCTGTAGGGATAGAGAAAGGAAGCTTATTAGGTTATCCCAATCAACGTACATAGATAATAACTTAGAAAGGTATAATTTTGGTAACTGTAAGACAACAAACATACCATTCAGTCATGGCTTACATCTTTCAAAGAAGATGTATCCGCAAACAGAAGATGAGAATATTATAATGTCTAATCAACCTTATGCTTCGTGTTTGGGCAGCATCATGTATGCCATGTCATGTACTAGGCCTGATATCAGCTTCGCAGTTACTGTGACGAGCAAATATCAGTCCAATGCAGGAAATGACCATTGAATGGCCATTAAACATATCCTCAAGTATCTTAAAGGTACTAAGGATAAGTTTATTATCTATGGAGGAAATGAATTGAAAGTTAATGGGTATACAGATTTTGATTTCTAACCAGATCCTGATGATAGAAAGTCTACATCAGGATTCGTGTTTAACCTTAACGGAGGTGCAGTTTGTTGGAAGAGTTCCAAATAGAGATCGACAGCTGATTCCACCACAGAGGCGGAATACATTGCAGCTTCTGAAACTGCAAAGGAAGCTCTTTGGGTTAGGAACTTTATCACAAAATTGGGAGTAGTCCCAAGTATCGAGAATCCGATTCCGTTATACTGTGATAATACTAGAGCCATTACGCAAGAAAAAGAACCAAGGGCGTATCAGAAGTCGAAGCATGTGGAATAAAAATACTACATCATTCGAGAGATTGTGTCACGAAGGGACATTGTCGCATGCAAGGTACCAGATGTAGATAATATGGTAGACCCGCTTACAAAGGCCATACCTCTGAAGTTATTTGATAAACATGTGGAGTCGATGGGTATTAGATACAATCGATATTGGCACTAGAGAAAGTGGGAAATTTTGTTAGGGTTGGTGCTCTGAGCGCCAATTTTATTATGTATTTCCTTATAAATACTAATGTAACATTTTATTATGAATAAAATGAACAATTTCTTTTATATAACTTCTTTTTTAATATGGTAAAGATGTAACAGACCTTAGAATGATTAGTTATGATATTTCTGCAAAAGCGTCGCAATTGACATTGAATTGTATCATGACGTTGTCATTCTTAGACAGTTCCCGGTCAAGGTTTACACTACTTAGTCAGTAAAGAAAACCCGTTGAGATTGGTACATGTCGCATATTGGAATATTGGATTCCGATTGTTTCTTAGTAAACCATGAGTCATGGAGACTCGTATAAACGTGTGTTTATAGCGAAAAAACACTGAATGACTCACCGAAGATTCTTAATGGCTAGTACACCAACATCAATAAGAATCTTCTCGGGTTGAGTGAGCATAGTGATTTTTTGACTTGAGATACCACTGTGGATATATGAGTTATCTTCCACACTTAGATGACAGTCACGTCACCGATCTATTTAGATCAGACCTCCGCCTGTTCATTGGGTGTGGACTGATGCTCAGGATATCCCGTGTGTATCAAGAAAGGATCTGTCAGCTCAGTGTACAGAGCATATATATTCAATATGGAATTAGCAATCTGTTAAATCCATGGGCCCGTGGTACACTGTAGAAATCAATTCTAAGTGTTATTAAAAGATTGCTAATAGAAACATCGAGGTGATTATATCTATAGATATTTGACGTTTGTATCTATATTTCTAGAATAATCAGATACCTGTGACAGAAGGATAATACGTATGCAGTGACATCGACCCGTATGATTCAGAGAGTTTATCCGTGTTCGTCATAATTTACGGGTGGGTGAATTATGGACACAATATTTAATTTCGTGACGGATATGCCTGAATCTAGAGAGTCTCACTAATGAAATATACTCGTAGAGCACTAGGGCAATTGTTATGAATAATGTTGATTATTTACAACTCGTTTAACGGTTAAACGAAAAATACATGCAATCAGGACCTAGCGGTCATTTTCGAATTAATGTGTATTTGTATTTAATACTTGATTTTATTAAATACACATTAATAAAATATCAATTTGTGATATTTGACATATATCATTAATATATGTATTTGACATATTTAATGTAAATAATACATATATTTAAAGATATTTATATTTATTATTTAATTATTTAATTGTTAAATAATTAAATTAATTAATAAAATAATATCTTTAGTAATGATTTCACTAGAAAATGGCATGATTTTATTAGAAAACATTTTGGATTGCTTTATTAAAGATAATTGTTAATTTTATTAAAGCAAAACTTTACCAATTAAAATCAAACAAAATTTAAATACTTGTTATTCATTTATTTTTTGATATTTTCGGCCAAGGTGGACAAATTAACAAAATGGTCTTGTTTTTCATTTTCAACATTTACACAAGTTTTTCAAAAATAATTACAAAGGTAGTTGAGAGAAAAAGTTGAACAAAGAAAGAAATCAAAGGTAAATTGGGAATTTTGTAAGTATTTCTTTAGTTTCTTCTACTTAGAAATTGTTTTTATCATTCTTAACTTCAAATTGTGTTGTTAAGATGATATCTCTACTCTTTGAATTTGTAATTAAATGTGTTTGAAGCTTGTTGGATGTGTTTAGCACGTGTGATTAATTAATGAGCTAATTAGCAGTAATTAAGCTTAATTGATTAATTAAAGATTAAAGTTGCCATTTCTAGAGTTTTAATTCCACTCAATTATAACCTAGAATTTTTCTTAAGTCATTTCAAGTGGTGAGTCTTGTTTGGTGAATTATTGAATTGATTAAAGCATTGAATTTATTTAATTTAATGTAAATTGTGCAATTGGAGTAATTTTTGAAATTAGGGTTCTTAACCTAATCTAATTTTAGGGCTTTTTCATATATATGATATAATTTGATGTATATTTTATGTATATTAAATTTGGGATTGATTGGATTTGATCTTGACATGTTTTGAACATTTGAGGCCAAATCGTAATTAAGAAAAATATTTTGGGTTGCTCTCGGCATTTGTAGTAAAATTGGGGGTTTGTGTTGTAAATTGTATTTTCATGTATTAGACATGTATAAATAATTTTGGGATTGATTTTGATTCAATTAAATATGTATTTGACTATTTAAGGACCAAAATGAATAAATTACAAAACTTTGGGGCAATTCGGTAATTAAAAGAAATATGATTTCTTGGGTTAAAATTTCAGATTTTAAGTATTGGTTAATTAAATAAATAAGTTTATTTAATTTTTCCAAGAAAAATTTTTGAAGTCCGAAAAATCTGTTTTCTGCGTTTCATTGCGCTAACCCTCCGTATAAAACCCCAACAATTCTAAAACACCTAACGCAAAAGTTCATCATCAGCCAAAAGATGCAAGCCCTACGTGAGGTTCTATATCTGGATTTCCACCATACATTCCTACATTTTAAGACTACGTGTCAATTAAAAAATAATACAAAATATTGAAATTTTGTGTACTTTATGTAATTAAACACTTACATAGCACTGTCGGGCGACATCATTCACCTAACCTTTATTTTGAGTGCAGTGGGTGAGCTGGAAAAATCCGGCATCAGTAGGGGCTACAATAACACTTATGTGCTACTTTATTGCAGATGAAAAATATTAATTAATAATTAAATATTGTTAAAATACAGTTAAATAAATGTATATCCACTTACCTCGTAATGTTACTCGCGATGCACGAAAAATGGCTTGGAGCCTCCAACATGGTTGAATCGTAGATTTTGCCGGTTTACCTTTTTTAGCTCATAAATTTCTATAAAAAAATTGGTAGTTATGTTATTTCAAAAGACTACACAATGAAATATTATGGAAATTTAAACTTATTACGTATTCCTCCGAAGTCGACATGTCATACAGATGTGTCTAATCCTCCTCAATGATGTCTCACGGTCGATAGAAAATAACATTAGCCGCACCATGCTCGTCGAAGATGGGCTTGAGTTTATTCTTGCAGTAGTTCGAGTACGACTTTCTCATGCAGTGGTCAACGTACTTGACCATATTTAGAGAGGTCAAGTCAACATCGAACCACTCATGTATAAAAAAAAACGCAATCATTAAAGGCTTCATTTAAATAAAAATAAAAAGTAAAATTGATGCTTGAAATAATACTTATTGAAAAGACCGCGAACAAGTCGTGGCGCGTCCGCTCCAATATCTTTGTCCATCACCTATACTGTTGGGGAGTGTCACACCATGTAATAGTCCAATTGAGTTGTTGAACTTTACGTTGTGGCGGCCCAACTATCTCTGTCCATCGTCAAATATCTGAATCAATACTATGATCCTTCACGTGACGCTCAAACTCAAAATCCCTTGTATTACCCCTAGATTGTCTGACTCTGGGGTCCGGTCAGTGGCCTGAGCAGATGGCTCAGAGGTGGAACCTACCACATAGCTAATAGTTGGAACGTGTCTCTTACGTTATTCAGGGGCCATCTGAAACAAACCACAAATTGTCAGTTAAGCTAAATGTAAGTTAAATGACATTTTCAAATTGAGGCACTAAAGTACCACACAGACCCGGCCATAGTTTCAGTTCAGAACCGAAATCGAACCGGAACCGAACTGGTTGGAATCAAAACCAATTTTATTCGGTTCGGTTAGGGTTCACCTTTATTCGGTTCCAACGGTTCTACGGTTCATTCAGTTCTAGTTGGAATCGTTATTGTCCAATGGCTACTAGCCATTTTTCAGGGCAGGCCCAACGACTAGTAGCAGTTGGGCCGGTTAGGCGCAACAGCTAGTAGCCGTTGGTGTTGAGGTAGTTGTGGAACCCCTAGGATCGGATCGGTGCCCCGCTCAACAGAAATGGGTATAACCCATGGATATCAAGTTTGGGTGTAATTTTAAATTATTGAATGAAATACTATATTCCATTATGAGTGTATAGGAAAAAATCGAGACTGAATCGGAGTCCGGAAGCTCTAGAACGAAAGAAAACAAAATCAGCACGTGTAGCGCGTACCCACATGCGCTATAGTGACGCGCGCACTGTACGCGCTACATTGCGTGCTACAATGCGCATGTCACTGTAGCGCACAACACATCTTTTTTTTTATTGTTTCTTTGTTTTGTTTTGAAAAACAAAGCTTCAGTTCTCTGGAAAATTTCCAGAGAGCTGAATCAATTAGGGTCTATTACCTTAATAGCTTCCGGTCTTCCCTAAATACTTCAAAAATACCCAAAATTAATTTTTAAGTTCAAAAATAACATCAACACATGTTATAGAATAAAAATCAAGTTTTTCAAAATATCAAATATTTTTATAAAAACATAAATTTATTCTAAATACGCATTTGTGTAAATTTTGAATCCAATATACAAACTAATTTAGAATCCCAATAAGAAATGTCTCGTGAACAATTCTAGGTCACCCAAAGGTGGTCAAGTGATTCTAGAATGGTAGCTATAACTCTAAGCTTTAATCTAGAGTTCCGAACTCTAATTAATTATTCCATATCCAACATGAACATCTTTGACCTAATTACAAGCATGTTGTGTTTATACTTCTAAAGTATCCTAACACAATTGATTAGCCTTATTCAACATTAAGTTATGTGATCATGCATCTAATACACAAAATAAACATAGCTTAGGAGAAGATCAAACTTTACCTAGTAAGCTTGATGCAAGTTCCAATCTACCTTTCCTTTGTTGAAATTGTTGGAGAACCTCCAAGGTATGCAAGCTTGACTTCAAGATCCAATCTTGTTTGCAATACTTCCAAGCTTCATTTCAAGATCCAATCTTGATTTCTCCTAGATGAAATGTTGTAGAGACCTCACAAGCTTCTCTAAACACTTCTCTAACTTAGGCAAATCTCTCTAAGAATTTTCTTGTATTTGAACTTGTAATTAAAACCTTCCTAATTAAAATCTTGCTTGTATTTTTAATTAATAAAAGTTGTAATCAACTTTTAAGTGGGATTAATCTAATTTGTCCAAATATATATAATTAGCTGTGACTAATCTCCATTGTCTCCAACTTTAATTTAATCCAATTAAATCAAGCCAAGGATTAGGAAATGAATTAGTTAAATGTTTACCACCTTGATTTAATCCAATTAAATCAAGCCAAAACCACCTATTATTACATACTTACAATTACCATAATATCATCAAATGGTAGAGATAATTATGATTTTACAATTAAGCCCTTGCGTAATTATTGAATTAATCCAATTAATTCAATTAGGTCAAAGTAAATAATCAATGTTATCCAATAACACTTGATTATCTTAGTTGATAATTATAATATCAAATATAATCTTTTATAAAATATAATCGGCTACCCAAGTGCTCAACGAGTACACTTCATATTGGGGCTCTCTAAGTTTAGACACGTTCGTCATATAAGCCTAGCTAATATTTACGCAATTTGGCCACCTTCGAATTCGCGAAGAACACGAACGAACTTTCTGAACTATACAAGTCGAGGTCATCACATATGTTTAACAATCTCTCTATTGTAGGCTATCTGAGTTATGCTTAGGAAACATAGAATACACTGTCAATATTCCGAGATGCACATCTCATGTCGACATGTCCACGATTCTTCATAAATGATGTGATTCACCCTAGGTGATTGACTTTGGCAAAATATTTAAGAATCGTGACTTTAATAACAAGGATACCTAAACCCCCTGTGGTACACATACATGCCGATAGATCCTATCTTGCTTCGCACTTGATTACCGAGTGCATCGGTCCACACCCAAAGAACATCTAGAGGCCAGACCATGAAATGTTTCTGACATACATGACATCAAAGTGTGGAGGATCTCACACAAAATCAATGTTATCCTATTGTTAAAGGATTATATATACTACTCGACTCGATGAGATTCATATTGACGGTGGTGTGTACTTCCAACTATTAGGAATCACCTATGAGTCATTCAGTATTCACTTCAATGAATACCTACATATCTATACGAGTTTCCAAAACTCATGGTACATCGCGTTAAACCATTGGAACTCTAATTCAATATACGACATATGCTAGTCTTATAGGTTATAGGAATTCGACCGTATTCCAAAACCAACGACTAGAAATATTTACTTTAAGAATAGTTTACACCTAGTGTCAAGACTATTCTAAGGTCAATGTCATTCTTAACATATCTATACATAAATTTAATACGCATAATGACAATACCATTAATGAGGTATGAAATGAAAAAATATAGTTATTTAATTAATAAATAATAAAATATACAAATCGGATTGGCACTCCAAGCACCAACTACATCAGTTGGGTTACACAGTGGCTCTTTTCCCTAAAATTAAAAAATATTTTTTAATTTTTTAAATCTAATTACTAAATTACCCTTATTAAAATTAATAAAACGACTAATTTTAGGGGTATTTTAGGTATCATAAAAATAATCCAAAAATATATAAATATGGGTCATTCTTTATTTTTTCAACACACCAATTCTCAATTCTCTCATCTTCAATTTCTCATTCTCAATTCTCTCATTCATCAATATTAATAAAAAAATGACAAGCTCATCTGAGAACACCATATCCAATATGCTAAACCAAGAGAGCGGCCAAAGTATCAGTACACAGAGAACAAAAGTTAAGTCTCGATCCTCCGATATTTTCAAAATTCATTTTCATTTAGTTGAGACTGAAAATGAAGGTCCAAGAACAGTATACAACTATTGTGGTATATCTTACAAATTTACTGGCAGCTATGGCAATACGAACAAACACTTGGATAGACATCATGAGCTGAAATTGGACTTGATATAATGCAAACTCAAGCAGACAGGTACGCATCATCTAGTACATGTACGAGTTCTTTAGATTTATTTAAATATTCTGTTGCTAAAATTAGAGAAGAATTTGCTAAATTTATTTATATGGCACATCGTTTTTTTTTTAAGTTTTGGTAAAAAATTACTTTACTAGTTATGTTCGAAATGTTTTAAATACTGTTGTCTGTAAAATGACTAGAAATACAACAAAATGTCAAAATTTTAAAATATACAAAGATGGTAAAATTATTTAAAATGAAATATTTAAAGATATTAAAGGTCATCTTTCTATTTATTTTGATATTTGGAGTGACCAATGACAAACACACTCATACATGGATGTGACTTGTCATTGGATTGATACATCATGGAACAGACTTATTGCATTTAGAATTTTTGATAAGCAACATACTGCACAAAATATTTATAGAATGATTAAAGTAATTTTTGATGAACATGCTTTATTTAGTAAAATTTTAACAACTGATTTTGACAATGCATCTGCAAATACTGCATCAATTAGAGATTTAAAATAAATTTTCCAACCAAATTTGGGGGTCGATTTTTTCATGTTCGTTGCACATGCCATATCATTAATTTATGTATTCAAGATGGTCTAACTTTTTTAGAACCTTACATTAATCCTATTAATATTGCACTTAATTATATTTGGTCATATTCTCAAGTTATGGAGAATGGGCCAAGTTTTGTAAATTAAATGGTGTTAAATCGATAACATTTTCACGAGATGTTCCAACACGTTGGAATTCAACTCATTTTCCTTTAAGTCAAGCTTTCCAATATAAAGATGTATTATGTAGTTTTTTTCCCAATATGTTCAACATATCACACTTCTTCCTAGTCAATGGGATATTTGTGAAGAAATTTTAGAACTTTAAAAAGTTTTTAATGATGCTACAAATGTTTTTAGCAGAGTTTATTATCCTACAATAAATTTATTTCTTGTTGAAAAGTTGATTATTGTTGGTACTCTATACGAGCATGTTGAAAGTTCTGATCCTAATGATATTATTTTAATTGAAGCTATTATTGTTATTAAGAGAAAATAATTGATTTATTTTAAACACATTCCATTGTTTTATCTTAGTGCCATAATTTTTTATCCTAAATTTAAATTAAAAGGTTTGAATATTGGCTTACAAACTTACTATACATATTTATGAATATTTGATTAAATTAATATTACAAAAATAATAGATAAACTAAAAATTGATTTAATAGATTTATTTAATGATTATGTTAGTAGATATAATTCGCAATCATTAGGATAATCTAGTAGCGAACTTGTAATACACTCAAGACTTAGCGTAAATGATCGTTGGTTACTACAATAAATTTCGAGTTTCCTCCTGAAAATTTAATGCGTAACAACCCGAAATTAGATAATTATTTATCTACCAATTTACTACAACAAAAAAATATATGGATAACACGACTAACAACCTGGAATTAGATAATTATTTATCTACCAATTTCGAGTTTCCTAATGAAAATTTAGTGCGTAAAAAGATTCAAATACTTGAATGGTGGAACCGATATCAAAATATCTATCCTATTTTATCAATTATTGCTAAAGAGGTGCTGGCAGCACCTGTTTCCACCATTGCGGTTGAACAAACCTTCAGCTTAGGAGATAATATTTTGGAAGCGAGATGGTCTTCATTGCATCCAAGCACTTTAGAAGAAACAAAATGTGTGGATGATTGGACTCGAGCTGATCTGAGACAACAAGAAGATGCCCCCGATGACTTTGAAGACTTGTTCGACAATGCATCTGCAAGTGCAAGCAGAACGAGAGCTGAAGGATCAATAGACACTGATAATTATGATGATTGATGAGTAAATAATTGTAATGGGGAACTATCTTAAAAATATAATGGAACTACGTGAGATTTGATTTCTCTCACCTCTAGAGGATACATACGCAACTTAGGTTTTAAAATTTTAAGTTCAAGCTCTTTAATTTTATTTATAATTTAATGTAATCTAAATTCTAATCAATAAATTTAAATAAATTTTTTATTCTCATTTTTATTTTTATTTTAAATCATTATTAATTTTTTTTTAAAAAAGGGAACCGAACGTGAATTATCTGGTTCGATTTTGGTTCCATAAATATGGAATCAGGAATCTTTTGATTCGGTTCTGGTTCGGAACTAAACCGTTGGCCGGGTCTAGCTACACCACCAAAGTGCCTCAAATGAGGCACTGCTTGGTGCCTCATTTTGAGGCACTACATAGTGCCTCAATTTGAGGCACTTAATAGTGCCTCAAACAGTTCTACAATTTGAGGTACTCAGTAGTGTCTCAAATTGAGGCACTTCTGAGTGCCTTAAATTAGGCACTTTGATGCCTTATTTGAGGGACCAAAACTGGTTGTTTGCCTCACACTTGGTATGTCATAGACACATCAAGTGTTTAGGGTTGTATGGGGATTTCAAAATTCCCCATACAACCATAATTTCTAACAAAATTAAAAAATACCACATGCCAAATTAAAAAAATATGACACCCTGATTGTATGACATGTCCATCATGATCATTTTCCATGTATGATTGTTATTATGAACATAGTGGGGTCCTCATGTTGACTCACTCAGTAACTATTCAAGTTCAGTTGTAAGTGACGATGATTTTATATAACACATTTGTGACACATGTGTTCCAACATTCGAAAGAACTATAGTTCACGTTCTTGTTGCATTTGATATATCGTTTGAATGAAACAAGTTAGAATATTCACGTTCGTGTGGCTCTCAACCAGACATCGGAACATGACTCTATAGAATGCGCGTGTTCATGTTGTGTGAGAGTGGCGTTCAAATGACTTTTTGATTTTTGCCCAAATTAAATAAGAACAGTTTAGAAATCAAGGCTTACTATAAATAAACCCTCTCTACCCCTTCTTTCTCATGAAACCAATGACCGAGACCATCATTTCCTTTCCAATTTACTTCAAATCTCAGCTCCAAGTAAACTTCAAGGGTGTGATTTTCTTCCATTTTCAAGAGCCTATATAACAAGGTAAACTTATTATCCCTTATTCTTGCATTTCTTCATGATAATCAAGCTTACCATGTAAACCCATGAGACCCAAACAAGAATCCACAATCCTTATGCATGATAGAATCATTTTCTAGGTTAATCAAGCTTAGATAGAAATTCAATTTAATCAATTACACAAAGATTGAGATGGGTAAAGACCTAGCGTTTGGATTTATGAATGCTTTGATTTTGAGAGTGTCAAGCATGATTTTCATGACATGGGGGGTGTTGAATAAACATGATAAAATATAATTGAGGGATCATATTAGATTAAGAGTTGTGGTCATGAATTTCGTATGGGTAAGTGAGACCATGGGTTTAAGGTGGTAACGATGATGATAATGTCAGGCTAGTCGAATGTGGGTTATGATGATGGCTCTGTGATGTCCAAATGATAATGTCCTTGGTTTGATGACGTTGGAGTTGTCATATAAATGCTATGAACATATTATATAGGCAAATGTATTCACCATGTTAAGTAACTCGATTAAAATAGATTTGGGACCCTTATAGCGGTCGTTTAGGTGTATTCATGATGACAGTAATAAATACATAACTTTAGTCTATCAAGAGTAAGATTACGATGCGTACAAGCATTATTGAAGATAAGCAAGAATAACAACTTACAATAATTTAAGATGTTAGGAAATGTCTTAAGCTTCCTCGTCAACATGATCACATGCATCATTTATGCAAGCATGTAAAATTGTAAATACCCCAACACTTTAATCGTACCTTGAACACACGTTTATGGATTCCATTAGGAAGTTCCAATAAGATCCATGTGATGGCACGAGCAGTAGGAATCAACATCATGTTTTGTGAGCGAAAGCTATAGTTTTCCCACTTTCAAACATTAAGTGTTTTGTTACTTATGTTTTCAGTTTATGGTTATGTCGAATTTCAGATTTTAAGAACATATTTCAGTTTAGCTATGTTTCTATGATTAGCAGCTTAAGTTTATGCAGTATTTTCATATCATGACAGTTTTACATGTTTTTATGTTATGTTTATAAGTTCACAATGTTACATGACTATGATTATGCAAGTTTAAGGTACACAATTTTGATTTATTCTAAATTCAGTCATACAAGTAATAAAATATTTTCAAACCACCAATAGAGTACCATCCTCTCATGTATGGCGTCCCGAGTTCGCTCAGCTTAGCATGCCTAATAGTCCTCAAGAGACTTCTCTAGGCATTTTCATGTTCATGTTCAAGATCCCCTACCTACATCAGGATTCATCTTTACCCTTAACGGATGTGTAGTTTGTTGGAAGAGTTCCAAACAGGGGTCAACGAATGATTCCACCACAGAGGAGGAATATATTACAACTTCTGTTATACTGTGATAATACTGGAGCCATTACGCAAGCAAAAGAACCGAGGGCGCATCAGAAGTCGAAGCATGTGGAACAAAAGTACCATATCATTCGAGAGATTGTGTCACGAGGGGACATTATCGTGTGCAAGGTACCGAGTGAAGATAATGTAGCAAACCCGCTTACCAAGGTCATTCCTCCAAAGTTATTTAATAAACATGTGGAGTCGATGGGTATTAGATACAATCAATATTGGCACTAGAGTGAATGAGAGAATTTGTTAGTGTTGGTGCTTAGAGTGCCAATTTTCTCATGTATTTCCCTGTAAATACTTGTGTAAATATTTTATTATGAATAAATAAACAGTTTCCATTATATAACATCTCTTTATATATCGTAAAGACGTATTGACCTTAGAATGATTAGTTATGATATTGTTGCAAAAATCGTCGTAACTGACATTGGGTTGTATCGTGACGTTATCATTCTTAGACAGTTCCTGGTCAAGGTTTACACTACTTGGTTAGTAAAGTAAACCCTTTGAGACTGGTACATGTCATATACTGGAATATTGGATTCGATTCCAATGGTTTCTCAATGAACCATGAGTCTTGGAGACTCGTATATATGTGTAGGTATTTATAGCGGATAAACACTGAATGACTCACTGAAGATTCTTAATAGATGCTACAACAACGTCAATAAGAATCTTCACGGGGTGAGTAGCATAGTGATTATTTGACTTGAGATACCACTGTGGATATATGAGATAGCCTCCACACTTTGATGGCAGTCACGTCACCGACCTATTAAGGTCAGACCTCCGTCTGTCCGTTGGGTGTGGACTGATCCTCAGGATATCTTGTGTGTGTCAAGATAGAATTCGTCAGCTCTGTGTATAGAGCATAGGTATTCAATATGGAATTAGCAATCTGTTAAATCCATGGGCTTGTGGTACACTGTAGAAGCGAGTTTTAAGTGTTATTAAGAGATTGCTAATATAAACGTCGACGTGATTATACCTATAGATATTTGACATTTATATCTATATCTTTGGAATAATCCGGATACCTGTGACGGAGGGATTATACGTGTCCAATGACCTCGACCTGTATGGTTCAATGAGTTTATCCATGTTCGTCATAATTTACGGGTGGGTATATTATGGATACGAAATTAAATTTCGTGACAGATATGCCTGAACTTAGAGAGTCTCACTAATGAAATATACTCATAGAGTACTAGGGCAACTTTTATTAATAATATTGATTATTTATAAATCGTTTAACTGTTAAATAAAAGATACATGCTTTGGGGGCCGATCCGTCATTTCCTAATTAATGTGTATTTGTATTTAATATATGATATTATTAAATATACATTAATTAATTGTCAAATTATGATATTTGACTTACATCATTAATATATGTATTTGGATTATTTAAAGTAAATATAATACATATATTTGAGATATTTGTATTTAATTAATTAATTGTTAAATAATTAAAATATAAATATCTTACATTATGATAAATTTAGGAAATGATTAAAATATAAATTGTTGACTTTGCATTAAAAGAAAAGGTTGCCAAATTGAGTTTGACTTCTTAGATATTTGTTTAATTTTGATTAAATTGGAAAATATCTATTTCTTTTTTTTTTTCTTGTATTTTCGGCCAAACCCTAAGACTATATAAAGTGTTATTTTTCCATTTGCTTCACTTTTAGTTCAAGCCTCCAAAACATAAACAAAATAAGTTAGAGAGAAAAAGAGAAGAAACAAGAAGAAAAACTAAAGAAAGCTTGGATTTTAGTAAGTATTTCCATATTTCTATTAGAAGGACATTTTTTCCTTTTGTTCTTGGCTACAACATATTTTGTTCTTAAGTTTTTCTACTATTTCCTGTTTGTGTTTTTGATGGTTGGAAGGATGTATGCATGTATGATGTTGAAAGAAAGCTTGTAAGGAGTTAGTAAGCATTCTTTTGGTCATTTGATGATCATGTTGCCATTCTAGAGTTGTTAGGCCACTCATTGATGATCGAGAATTATTCTAGAGTTATTTCAAAGTGGTGAGACTTGTTTGGTGTGGTAGAGACTTGATTAAAATATTTGATTTGTTTAATTTGGTGTAATTTGATTAATTTATAAAATTAGGGTTTATACCATTTCCAAATTTGAGGCTTTTCATATATGTGTTGTGTAATGATGTATATATGATGTATACTTAATTTGGCGTTGATTGGATTTCATCTTAACTTATTTTGAACAAGATTGGACCAAATTGGACAATATGGTAACCTTTTGGCCTTCTCGGCAATTTGGCAAAAATTTGGATTTTTATTGCTATTTGTATTTTTGATGTATAAGACATGTTTAAATCATTTTGTAATGATTTGAAATCATTTTGGTAATGATTTGAAATCACTTAAATTTATATTTGACAATTTAAGGACTAAAATGATCAAAATGTAAAGTATTATGGGTTTCTCAGTAATTAAAGAAAAATATGATTTTTGGGTAAAAATTTCAGTTTTTAAGTATTGAGTAATTAGAATAAATAAGTTTATTTTAATTACCCAAGAAAAATTATTGAAATCGAAAATTTTGATTTTTGCGTTCCGCTGTGTTACCCGGGTTTGACCCCTAAAACCCCTACATATAGGATGGAAACCCAAACGTAAATTTCGTAGCCGAATCCGAATGGACGGTATTACGGTCTACACTTAGGGCACAATACCACGTACCGCACGAAAACTGACGTGCACAGTTTTGAATCTATAATTATCTTTTTGCTTTTGTTTTCTTTCGTATTATACTGCTTTGTTGTTGATCTAATTGCTTCTGCTATTATCATGACCATCATAATTATGCATTTTTAATATTTTTGGTTTACGAAGCAAATCCGACCTGACATCCAGCATGTCTTACCCGACATAAAATACATATCTAGTAAAAAAAAATTGTTCGGCCCAATTTCTTAGAAGTCAAGCCTAAAAGATATGTTTAATACACATTTTATTATTGTTTTGATAATTTCTGGACATCTTATAATTCTCTATATTATTGCTCTATGTGTGATATAAACTGCTCATGTGTGTGGTTGTAGTATAAGATATGCAGATCCTATTTTGAACCTTGGTATTAAACTAGCATCAGTAAATGACCATTCTGAACCCAAACGAGTTTAAGATCGGATCTTGCGATGGTGTAGTGAAATCTTAAATCATTTCCAATGTCTCATACTAGGTGGCGACTTCATTATTCTCCTGTTAATTCCCACATGGGACCATCCGTACTCTTTACGAGCTGCGAGCTCAATAGTGTCGTGGTCGTCAATGTCATAAGCATAGCAGTAAACCCTGCTTCGCTCCTACACCTACGCAGTGCTAGGTTCCGCTAGATAGGTTACACTCCCACATGTTATAATATTGGTGAGATGTTTTATGACAACTATTTTATTATCACATGTTTATATGAATCAGATGTATATTATGATAATTATGTTCTCAAGAAAAAAAACATGTTCTTCATACAGCTCAGTTAC
Source organism: Zanthoxylum bungeanum (assembly GCA_019454045.1). Taxonomy (NCBI): domain Eukaryota; kingdom Viridiplantae; phylum Streptophyta; class Magnoliopsida; order Sapindales; family Rutaceae; genus Zanthoxylum; species Zanthoxylum bungeanum. The sequence continues at coordinate 331,688 of SKCR01031736.1, read as the reverse complement.
CTTATAAGATAAAATGTTTTCATATCGTTTACTCTTTCAGCATTCACTAACTAAGTCATTCATATAACTTACCCCCACACACTTAGTTTTTTTTTTTTTTTTTTTCATAGGATCCGTTGACATCCTCTCGGTGAGGACTTCCACATGTCATAATGCTCAGTTCAGAAGAGATGGATACCAGTTACAGTCTTAGGGATGCATGTTCATGAGTCCACATATATGTTCAATGTTAATCAACTAATATCTCCGCACAACCTAGCCAATCTTGTTCAATGTTACTTGACTCAAGGTCTATCGATCATTAGCTAGAATATCTCCACAAAGATAGGAATATTACCGTTAAAAACCTATTACAATTATAAGAGAATATATCCTTATTCTCTTGCGTATCTATCCATCTAATTTCCCTTTATACTTTATTTATATTAGTGTGTGTGTATATATATATGTATATGTAACCAATCCTTTTATGTAATATATTGATCTGTGTATCAATATATGAGTTCAATTGTAAATAATTTTCTACACGGTATCTGTTACCGTGAATTCTGCCCAAGCCTCCTCTTCCTTCTCCACCCCAAGTGAGCCATACCTTACCATACAATCCTTTCATCAGTGCACCGGTTTTATCTCCATCAAACTGAACTCCATGAATTTTCTCCTTTGGCGTTCCCAGGTCATTCCTTTGATAGGAAGTCTTGGCTTATTTCACCACATCATGGATGATGCATGCCCCTCAAAAGAAATCCACGGTTCTGATGGAAAAGATATTGCCAATCCAAGTTTTTCTCTATGAGAAAGTAACGATAGACTTCTAACATCATGGCTGTTAGGACTCATGACAGAGGAGACATTGAGCACTATTGTGTTGACAGTGCACGGCAATTATGGAGTTCACTTGAACATCAACTCCTACCTATGACCAAAGAAAAAGAGATTCATCTCATGGACATGATGTGGTCCTTGAAGAAACACGCCCTCTCTTTAGAGGAATATCTCAGCAAATATAAGCTTTTTTTCGATAGCCTTATTGCTATCAATAAACCTCTTCGAGAAGTAGACAAAGTATTCAATCTTGCTCGAGGACTCGGAACTACTTATCATGACTTTAAGGTAGCCATACTGTCTAAAGCACCTTACCCTACGTTTGATGAGAAAGTATTGTTGGCCCATGATGAAGAAAATAAACTAAAATATGCCCAAGCTTTCTTAAGTAAGCTTGGATGTGGCAGAGGTAAAGGGGGAATATTAATATTCGAGGAAGCGGTTTGGTTCTTCAGGCAGAGGGAATAACCTCAACTATTCACAAGGAAATCGTAATAATCAACATGGTTGTTCCCAAGGCCACAAGAAAAATACAAACTCTCAACTATTTTCTGCATACAATAAGCTAAAACGTTATTATTCAAAAGGGAAAGAGCAAGCTCATCCTGATCACAAGTCACCACAAGCTGAAGGTAATTTGGTTTGTTAGATTTGTCATCGTCCTAATCACTCCGCTGCTGACTGTAAAGATCGTTATGGGCATGCTTATGAACCTGAAGAGTTACCTCAAGCCCTTGCTGCATGTCATTTGATGAGGATCATGATGATCCTAATTTGTATGCTGATTCAGGAGCCACCACGCACATGACCAATGACCCTAGTGAAATTTCTACGCTAAAACCATATATTGGAACATCATGTAGGAAAGAGATTATAAGGGTAAATATGTATTGGGAGATAGATAAAAGCTTAATATTTCACATACTGGACAAATTAAATTAAAAACTAAATATGGTAATTTGGCCTTAAAAATTATTTTAATTGTTCCTGCATTGAAAATGAACTTACTTTCTGTTGGACAATTAACTTTAGATAATTCTTATTCTATTGAGTTTACCTCACGTGCTTTTCTGATAAAGAATCCTCAGGGAAAAATCAAGCAAAAGGTCATAAAAAGGGAGGTCTATATATGCCTTAAATGAAGATCATCATCAAGCTCTCACTGTTACCAAAACAAGTAAGGCACCTTTTAGCGTATGGCATCAATGAATGGGACATCCACAGATTAAGTCCCTCCGGTTTCTTCATAATAAACAAAACATTGACGTTTCTAGCTACTTAAATAAATCCAGTATTTGTGTCAGTTGTCAACTTGGGAAAAGTTATAAGCTTCAATTTTAAATTTGCAATAATATTTCAAACATTCCATTAGAGACAATTCACTGTGATTTATTGGGTCCTGCACCCACTCTTTCTATGCAAAAAAATCAGTATTATGTCATATTTATTGGTGATTGCACTCGTTATACTTGATTGTTTCCATTGAAAAAAAAATTTGAATTCTTCCATTCTTTTGCTAAGTTTCAAAAGTTGGTTGAAAATCAACTTGATAAAAAGATTAAAAATTTTCAAAGTGATGGAGGCGATGAGTTTTCTGAACCAATATGTCACTGATATGGAGATTGATTTGACGTTATGTGACCTAGAGAACACTAAACAGAAGTCGGAGGAAAATTTCAAAGAATATGTCGACCTCTAGAGAAGCTAACTTTTGGGAATGCCAACTTTTGAGAATGCAAACAAGGCCCTCGGAGAAGAACCTGATCAAAATGATTATCAAGGGCAATAAGTCGTCCATCTATAACAAATTTAGGAGGATGACCGACATGATCAAAGATTCTAGACAGTCGAAAGAGACAATCATTGATATAGAGGAGAAAGAGGCAGAAAACATAAAATATTACACCCAGAATAGGAAGACCACTAAAGAACCTTCTGGAATAAAGCCCAACCACGCTGAAATAACTGTTATCAAGAACCAAAGATTTTCATACCTTGGAAGACCTTTGTCAAAGATGTTTGAGAAATTGAAGAGGTCAGGTCTGTTGTCACCATAGAACCCAAACCACTACTGGACCCAACACCCTGCTACCTCAACCAGAACCAATACTGCTACTTGCACCAGCAAAAGAGATATGACACTGATAGCTGCCCCCACCTCAAACATGAGATTCAAGACTTGATCAATGGAGGCAAGATACCTAATCCTGAGGGACCACCCCTAAACATGATTGTTGCATTACATTTTCATTTTCCTTGTTATGACTCTTTCGAATTGTTCGATAATAATAAAAGTAAGTATTTCCCAAGAATATTATGTCTCTTGAAAAATGAGCGAGTCTAAATCCTTGAAGCAATGTTGAACTTTGGAATCACTAGCAGAATGCAATCCACAAATTCACACTAAAACTTGCACTTAGAATTGTAATGCATACTTGGAAAAAATTTATTCTGGCATAACTTGTAGAAATAGTTATAGCACTCGACATTCATTTTACCCTTTTCCAAAGTTAAAACTGAAATGACACTAGGTTAAAAAGATGACGCAAATAAAAAAACTGTAAAAAAAAGAGAGAAAAAAGAAAGGAAAAGAGGAAAAGAGGAAAAAAAGTGTGAATCCCACAAAATCTACTCTGTTGTTTGAAGTGTTTAGTAACCGAGAGTATCGTAAACCCCACGAATACTTTCACGTCAAAAGACAACTCAAATATATAGAGTATGCAAATCCATTTGAGTTGGTGAAATTGTTGAGTAACCAGAGGCTCGCATAAAAAAATGTGTAGTCTTTACGTCAAAAGGCAGTTTGAAGACTTAAGGAAGTTAGGGATGAAGATAAGCCCTACAAAAAATAATAAGTCAATGGAGAAATCTCGTTGATCCTTAACTACGTGTTAGATTACCTTAGCAGAAGAAAAGATAAAATGAACTAAAGTGTTAGTTTTCATCTACACTTGACGCCAGCATAAATTAATCTGGGTTGTGTTGGACAATTATGACCCATAGCGTCACTATTTATACAGATCACGGTGTTGTTGTACAAATTAACTATGTGACAAAGGAGATTGCACTCTTATCATTTGTGATTAGATCACCTAGATATATAAATGATAGGAGGTCCATGTGATTTGTTCCTGGATTGAGAATGATATGAGACAGTATCAATCCACGAAGGATAAATCATTAAATATCCCTAGTCAGAGCATTATCGAGATTGGACATCGATGAATGCGTAAAAGACTAGTATTACACTTGTGCACGTTGTGAGGGCACAACTGCATAGTTCTCATATATTTGGGTATAGGATACTCATGCAAGTGTGATAGGAGGTTGTGTTTCACCGATTGTACGGGAAACAGCTTCGCTCTGGATAAGACCCCCTCGGAATTCCATTGGTAGTATGACTATGTGTCTATGGAAATCCGAAATCAGGGTAGGTGTATTTGGTCTTAACCTGAGACTTGCACCGCTAATACGTGCGACAATCAATATACTTTGGTTGCGGTCATCCAGGGCTTTAACAGGCTCTGTGTACGCCAATGCTGGGTATATTGAGAATCGTAGTGTGTTGGGTGTGATGTCAAGACGGAAGTGTCACTCCAGTCATATGGAGTTGATGATCGCGCAGGGATACAGAACTGATTCTCTAATAAATGTTGCAACCGTCGGGATAATATGACTTGGTCATGATTATCCGATAATAAAGAGACTAGTTGCTCGTTATCCGATATATGCTTCGTACGGGGCAGACACTGTCCCAGCCCCAGGCCTTGCATGTGATCATCCGATACTGGACAGAAATACGCAATACTTCGTATACTACGCCTGATACAGATCCTTTATTCCTGTAAGGATATTTCCGGAGAATTGGGTAGGCATGACGTTTTACTAGAGGCCAACCTTGTCTTGTAAATCGGTATAAACGTAGTACGAGGTACTTACGTGTTCGGATAGTCCGACGACCGAATTTACTGCCAACATATCCGGGGATCTCATGGGTCGCTTCCCAAAGATTCACCGATGACGTATGACTCACACTTTAATTAATATGATATTAATAAGATGAGAGAGAAAATTAATCTGGGATAAAATATCAATTAAAGAGAGATAACGATTAATTTGGAATTAATCGGGAAATTAATATATTTGATATATTAAACGAAATCAGATTTCGATGCGGAATTAAAATTAGATTTTAATTCGGGCGAGCGAATTAATTTAGAATTAATTCGTTAGCGACGTGAATAGTGATTTCGCTAGGCGTAATCATTTAATTATGACGCAACGGAAAATTCGTTAATTTGGAATTAGCGAACCCGAGCCTGAGATTATTTGCGAGTGCATTCGCATTTCGAATTCGAGTGCGGCACGCAAGTCAAATCAAGCATCAAATCATTAGTCGCATCAAACATCAAATCACTTGTCACTTTGAGTGATGTGACTTGACAACTTGATTGATGTGATTGATTGATTGATTGATTGATTGATGTAGTGGTTAATAGCTTTAAAAGTTTGACTTTTTTAAAAGCAAAAAATTTGGTATATGTTTGAGAAATAAAATACCAAAATTTACTTAACACATTTCATCATCTCTCATCTCTTTTCTCCTTTCTCTCTCACGCCCTTAGGGCATATTTTTCTGGTTTCTGGTTGCAAAAACCGTGAACTAGAGGGAAGCAAATGTGGATTTTTGTGGCAAAAATCAAGAGAGCTAGCACTCCGAGAGACATGCGAAGGTGATAGGGAAGTCCACCCATGAGCCGGCAATCATTTCGCAAAGCTTGGAGCTTGGAAGATGATCTCCAATGGCCGAACCAGTGAGGAAATCACTTCACTGCCGTGAGTAGTCCACTGCCGAGCGGAAAAGTTTTTGTTCGTCAAAGCGTCGCTCAACCGATCGATGTAAGTATTATGCGACTTCCTCGAATGTATTCACACATGTTCATGCTTGATTTATGATCCTTGGGACCTTAGATTTTCCAACAATGGTATCAAGAGCATTGTTAAAAGCATGAAAAAGTTTAGGGTTAAAATTTGGGCAAATTGATTTTGAGCATGTTTAAATGAAATTGGATGATTTTGTATGCTTAATTGATGTTGAATTGAAGATTGATTGGATCAATTTCAAGAAAACTGGTTTGGAACAATTTTTCCCCAAATATTTGGTGTTGGCCGAATGGATTGATGCCCTATTTTGTCTTGGAATTTTGTTTCGTTGATCATTGGATGAGTTGGAAACAATCGGGAAATGTTGATTGCAGATTTAATTTGATTGAAACCGAATCGGTTTTGAAAATCCCATATTACCGAGACTTTGAGCATGTCATTGGGTTTGATTTTTGATTAATTTGTGTTGGACACTAATTGATGTAGATGAGCATGATTAATTAGCCTAATTTGTGTTTTGGAAATAATGATTTGGGTGATTAATTATGTTAATGCACTTTGATTAATTAAATTATAAAATTGGATTTTAGTAATATAGTTAATTGGGCCTTAAATTGGATTTGGACTTGTTATGTTGTAATTGGGCTTGTTGGGCTTGGTTGTACCAAGTTGGGTTAAGGCAAAATGGATTGGATCCAATTGGGCCCAAAACCGCATCCATAAAGCCCAAATGCGACTTAATGGACCTTTAAAGTTTAATTGGGCCTAATGGGCCAAGATTGATTTCTAGGCTTATGGGGTAACTCCCGGATTGGACTTTGGTTATTCGGTTTGACCCGAGTTGACCAAAAGTCTACGCCTCAAGAAATTAATTAAAAGCCCATTAGACTTTAATTAAATTGACGTTGGACGTTAATCGGGCTTTGAGACCCGTAACGATTAAATTTGGAATTTAAATCGTAAAAGGTTTATTAATAAAGTGTAGTATTTAATTTGGAATTAAATAGTGAATTAGAATTAAATACAAATTGAATTGGATTTAATTGTGTAGTTTAATTTAATTCGAGAATTCATACTTTGAGTACTTATTCGCAAAACGAGTTTGACTCGAGCAAAATCAAATCGTTGTTTGAACATTGGATGATCACTAATTATCAAATTAATTAATTGGATTAGATTGATTGATAACATGCTTGTGTGAATACATGGTTGCGATGCATGAATAATGTATATCGGATGGATATTAGATGGGTGGGGCAATTTTAGAAATTGTTGTAATAAATTTGATTTATTAATTGGACCTGCCTGTCCAGCCTTATTACCTCTCTTTGTATTCTCTTATCACATATTCCCCTCAATGTAAATGAGGTTTCTTTAGAAGTGTAGTGTAACGGGTAGAAGAAATATTTGTGCTAGCAGGAGAGAGAAAGAGAGAGATTTGATCTATGATCAATGTGTAAAGTATCCATCCGCATATCATTATTATTATTCATATGCGCTTTATTATGTGTTTATAATGCATGTTTAAGGGTGTATGATGATGAGACCTTAACAAAGATAATAAATTGGTTGCCAATTTGCACTCGAAAAACCCTCGTAAAATATTAAGCGTCTTTCCTCCATTGAGTGATTCTCACTCAAGATCCGAGACTGGCATTGGCTTGTTGGCCAAAGTCAAGGCCTTTGTCCGTCGATGATGTGTTTGAATCATGAAGGCTTTGTTACATGTCAGTGTCTTGTCCAAGTTGTGGTTTGTTGGCCAAAGTCAAGACCACTTCTTGTCCATCGACATTGATTACGAAGCTTTCCATGGTCAATGGGTCGCGCTTAACTTGGATCACTAAGTTTGTTGTGCCAAAGCCAAGGCTTAGTTGATTCAGAGGAAAAAGGTTAGGTAATAAATTGGATGTATTGGCATATATAAGATATATGTTTCGGACTTGGATGTCCCCCTACCGGATTTAGGAGTTGGATTGGATCCAATTGATCTTAGAGATCTACCTAGTTAATTATCATACAATTTGTTGGCCAAAGTCAAGATTGTGTGATATTTAACGGATCCTAGCCCACTAGGAAACGCGGTTTCCCGAGTACTCGACAGAGGGTTAGAGGCTCGCCGAAAAATAGTGGGAGGCAAGAATTGAATTTGCAATATTCGTTTAATTACTTGCCATACGCGCTCAAACAAATATCATTCGTCGTTATAAATTAAATGTTAGTTGGACTAATATTTAAATGTTGTTTTAATAAATAGTTGGACTATATTCAAACTATTCATTTATAGTTGATTTTATAATTGGATTATAGTAATCAATATAATTGATTTTAATCTATTAAATTATAGTTGATTAAATAGTTGGACTATTGTAATCATTATAATAAATAGTACCCAAATCGTTGATTAAATAGTTGGACTATTAAAATCAAGATAAAATTGAAAGATTGACATTTAAAGCATAATCCTGGGGAAAATGTATTTAAATGGTTTAATTTTCAAATTGGGAATAATTTCAGGATGGTCCTGGAAAATAATAAGTTACTTTATTTGATAAAATAACATATTATGCCTAAGCCTGGAGTTAAGTAAATAGTAGAGCATAATCTTTGGAAGATTATGTGATGATAACTTTAGTGCTTAATCCATTAAGCTTGTCGTAGTAGACTCCTTAATTTTGAATCAGAACTAAGGATTAGATCCTTAAAGTATGATAATGAAATTGAAGGATCTTCATAAATCTATACTTAGATTTTAGAAGTACTAATATTGCAATAGTAAACTCTTGGAGAGTTAATGACTATTCTCAAGGAGATAAAGTCAAAGTTTGCAATTAGGCAAGTAGCGCAAGGCGCACCTTACTTTGATATTCTAGAAGGCCGAGGCTAGGCCAAAGGCTTCTAGAGTGTTGAAAGGGCAAAGACAAAATCATTATAATCTTCTAGGAAGATAAATGACATATCCCAAAATATCTGCCTAAATTGTGGTAAACGGGATCGCGGAAGCATGACTACCGTTTAGACAAAGCAGATATGAAGGAATTGAAGACGAGCAAGCCTCTGACTTCAAATATGTTTGTCATAATTTTGTTCACTACTAGTATTAAATTGGATTTTAAATACTCAGTGTGGTACATAAATATATATTGATGTTCAGAATCTGCTATGAGCAGGATACTGACTTCAATCGAGATTAATCTGTGAATTGAAAAACGGGACGAAAGTCACTGTTTTAACCGTAGATACCTAATTTAGGAACTACCCTTCGGGTGTGTACCTAAATTTGGAAACTGTTATAATGTAACTAGTTTGACTAGATACATTATCTCTATATCAGTGTTTAACCCGTTGCGGGTGAACCTTTATATTCTAGAACACTAAAGTGTTTCATTATATAAAGATGATATTGAGATAGATGCATTAGATGTGAATAACAGCATTTATATTTTGAATATAAATAAATCTCAAATATATAATATGACAAACAGATAGCTCAAACTGATTTGATCATATGAAACATAATGTGGCATTGTTGTTTGGGACACAATCAAACAAGAATCGTATATCCACACTTTTGAAGAGTGGGTACGAGGACTAATTTGATCCCATTCAAATAAAGTCTACGAATCTAGTTTATTGGGCAATGTGCCTATAACACTATTTACTTGGTAAAAATGTAAATGCCACCGACCTGTTAGCCCTAGTTCATAGTGAAGCAAGTGGGCCCATGTCTAGCTAGGCTAGATGTGGATATGAATATTTCGTGACCTTTACGGATGTGGAATCGCGTTATGGTTATGTGCTTCTTTTAAAGAACACAAATCGGAAACTTTTAAAGTTTCGACATGAGGTAGACAAACAGATCGGCTATAGTATTATACCGTCACGGTAAGACCGTAATGGAAAATACTTAAGCAATAAGTTTCTAAAATACTTGAAAGAGTATAGTATTCTTTCAATTGAGGACTCCTCCCGGAACACGTCAAAGTGACGGTGTGTCCGAAATGAGTAACCGAATTATGTTAGACCTGCTAAGGTTAATCATGAGTCGCTCTGAGCTACCATTTCCTTCAACGGATAAGCATAAACAGTGCAGAACTTATTTAGAATAAGGTTCCATTAAAATGTGTTTCACATATTTCATATTAGATTTGAACGGGAAGGAAACCGCGTTTCTCACTCCTGTAAATTTGGGAATGTTGGGCATATGTTTGGATGATACCAAACTAAAACCCACATTGGATAAGTGCCAAATGGAGGTTATCCTAGGGATACCAAAGTATTGTACTTATACATCTCACAAGAGAACAATTAGATTGTTGCTCGCCATGCGGTTTTCCTAAGAGGAATACCGATATGCAATGGTAAGTGGGAGGATAGTATAACTCGATGAAAATCAGAGTAATACTATTCCAGGCATCGAATCCTAATGGAACATAAATATTTCATCAAGGATGAAACTATTACCATTAATATTTAAATACACAAGAACCGCGTATGTCGGAGAGAGTCAGAAAACAACATGGGGTATGGGTTTCTGATCTCACCTTATGAAGATGTTAATCTTTTGAGGTATACCAACTGACTACATACGAGGAAGTGATACAAGGTATCGACTCCCTATTATGACAAAGTGTCATGAGTCCGAAATGGATTCCATGTATATCAACTAAGTTTGGATACTAGTTGATGTATCGCAAGGCGTTATGCCTATTGGTACTATAAGTCTTCAAGGAAGACATACATGGATGGCAACATACCAACGTACTAAGCTAGGCTTGTAGCGGAAAGGTATCATTATCAACATTGTGTTGATTACGATTCAACCTTTTACCTGTTGCCACGGTAAATCCATTTGGATAATGCTTGCTAAAGCTGCGTGTTTCATTTATGAAATATGACAGCTTTACGGAAAATCACTTTCCTGAAAAGGAAACCTTTTGGAGGATGTTCACAATATCCTGACGGTTTTATCGTACCAAAACTAGCAAACAAGGTTTGCAGGTTATTCGATCCATGTTTGGATTAAAGCAAACATTAGGTTCTTGGAATTATCATTTTGATGTAATCATAATAGCTTATGATTTAATTCAAAACGTAAATGATTCTTGTGTATATAAGGAGGTTAGTGGGAGTGCACTGACAGTAGCTGTCCTATAAATAATGATAACATATGTCATTTCTTGGAAATGATATTCCCATAAAACAATCGGTGAAAGCTTGGCTTTCGTGAAAACTCGGCTTTCGTGAAAACTCTCCGAGAAATCCGTACATTGAAAAATGTACATAACCTGATGTCTCATATGCTTTGAGCATATGGATTCACAAACAGGCCAATCTGAGTGATAGTCACTGGATTGAAGTTAAGAACATCCGTTAGTATCTTAGAAATCTAATGATGCTGTCTTAATCTGTGGAGAAGGAGAACTTGAAGTGACTAGGATCACTGTAGCAAGTTTCTTAAACCGATAAGATGACTATAAGTCGCAAACGGTACTGTAAAGTTTGAATAACGGTACAGTGAGCTGGAAATCTTCCAAGCAAGATACTGTTACCGAATAAACAACAAATGCGGGTTATTACTGCAGCTGATGTGGCAATAGAAGCCATCTGGGTCGATAATAAATCTAATTAGATTAGATATAATTCTGTTAGCAGCTGAGCTAGGCTTGAGCACATGCTAAAGAATTAATGGTCTCATCAACGATCCAAATACATACTTCGATATTCATCTGATTCGTTCGGATCATACATCATGGCGATGTGATGATCGAATAAATCACGTCAGACGATAATCATGCAAATCCGCTGACGAAATCATTTCTCAGCAATTTGAGCCAACCGTACATAGTTCGGGTGTAAGACACTCGAGTGACTGGCTATAGGCCAAGTGGGAGATTGTTGGACAATTATGACCTATAGCATCACTATTTGTACAGATCACGGTGTTGTTGTACAAATTAACTATGTGACAAAGGAGATTGCACTCTTATCATTTGTGATTAGATCACCTAGATATATAAATGATAGGAGGTCCATGTGATTTGTTCCTGTATTGAGAAAGATATGAGACAGTATCAATCCACGAAGGATAAATCATTAAATATCCCTAGTCAGAGCATTATCGAGATTGGACATCGATGAATGCGTAAAAAACTAGTATTACACTTGTGCGCATTATGAGGGCACAACGACATAGTTCTCATATATTTGGGTATATGATACTCATGCAAGTGTAATAGGAGGTTGTGTTTCACCGATGGTACGGGAAACAGCTTCGCTCTCGATAAGACCCCCTCAGAATTCAATTGGTAGTATGACTATGTGTCTATGGAAATCCGAAATCAGGGTAGGTGTATTTGGTCTTAACCTGAGACTTGCACCGCTAATACTTGCGACAATCAATATACTTTGGTTGCGGTCGTCCAGGGCTTTAACAGGCTCTGTGTATGCCAATGCTGGGTATATTGAGAATCATAGTGTGTTGGGTGTGATGTCAAGACGGAAGTGTCACTCCAGTCATATGGAGTTGATGATCGCGCAGGGATACAAAATTGGTTCTCTAATAAAGGTTGCAATCATCGGGATAATATGACTTGGTCATGATTATCCGATAATAAAGAGACTAGTTGCTCGTTATCCGATATATGCTTCGTACGGGGCAGACACTGTACCAGCCCCAGGCCTTGCATGTGATCATCTGATACTAGACATAAATACGCAATACTTCGTATACTACGCCTGATACAGATCCTTTATTCATGTAAGGATATTTCTGGAGAATAGGGTAAACATGACGCTTTGCTAGAGGCCAACCTTCTCTTGTAAATCGGTATAAACGTAGTAGGAGGTACTTACGTGTTCGGATAGTCCGACGACCGAATTTACTGCCAACATATCTGGGGATCTCATGGGTCGCTTCCCAAAGATTCACCGATGACGTATGACTCGCACTTTAATTAATCTGGGATTAATAAGATGAGAGAGAAAATTAATCTGGGATTAATTACGGAGATATTTTATCTGGGATAAAATATCAATTAAAGAGAGATAACGATTAATTTAGAATTAATCGGGAAATTAATATATTTGATATATTAAACGAAATTAGATTTCGACGCGGAATTAAAATTAGATTTTAATTCGGGCGAGCGAATTAATTTAGAATTAATTTGTTAGCGACGTGAATAGTGATTTCGCTAGGCGTAATCATTTAATTACGATGCAACGGAAAATTTTTTAATTTGGAATTAGCAAACCCGAGCCCGAGATTGTTTGCGAGCGCATTCGCATTTCAAATTCGAGTGCGGTACGTAAGTCAAATCATTAGTCGTATCAAGCGTCAAATCACTTGTCACTTTGAGTGATGTGACTTGACAACTTGATTGATGTGATTGATTGATTGATTGATGTAGTGGTTAATAGCTTTAAAAGTTTGACTTTTTTAAAAGCAAAAAAATTGGTATATGTTTGAGAAATAAAATACCAAAATTTACTTAACACATTTCATCATCTCTCCTCTCTTTTCTCCTTTCTCTCTCACGCCCTTGGGGCATATTTTTCTGGTTTCTGGTTGCAAAAACTGTGAGCTAGAGAGAAGCAAGTGTGGATTTTTGTGGCAAAAATCAAGAGAGCTAGCACTCCGAGAGACATGCGAAGGTGATAGGGAAGTCCACCCATGAGCCGGGAATCGTTTCGCAAAGCTTGGAGCTTGGAACATGATCTCCAATGGCCGAACCAGTGAGGAAATCACCGCACTGCCGTGAACAGTCCACTGCCAAGCAGAAATGTTTTTGTTCATCAAAGCGTCTCTCAACCGATCGATGTAAGTATTCCGCGACTTCGTCGAAGGTATTCACACATGTTGATGCTTGATTTATGATCCTTGGGACCTTAGATTTTCCAACAGGTTGCACGTCATCTTTGCTAAGAGAATCACACACACACGGAGAAGCATTTGAAAGGTGAAACCTTTGTTGAAATTGAATTCCAAATTTAGATAATGCTCATATTTTGAAATACATAGAATTTGAAGGAAAATATTTTTGAGAACATGCGAAAAGTCATTGTATGGTGAAGGAAATTTGGAAAACAAAGTCGAAGCTTCAGGAACCTCGAGGGATAGCCTGGGTAGAAAATAGGACGAAGTTTGACGGTACCTCAACATAAGAAGCGTCACGACTTCTGCACTCATACAAGCCAAAGAGCGGACATACTACCAGAGGTCATTTGAATACATGCATACACGCATGCACATAACTATTATTTCAATTGCAGGAGATTGAACAAGTAAAAGCTCCCAAGAAATGGGATGCGCTACAAGTGCCCCCAAATAAATGGGGCAAGATACAAAATATTTATGTTGCAGTCAATGGTTGAAGCCTCCAGAACACATAGCACCCAACAGTCAGAAGGTCAAGACTTGGGGGTGGAGCCCTGGGTCCGAGGCATGCTTAAGAAAGAATACTGGGGACGAAGCCCACTTTAAAGAGAACAATGAGGGATGAAGCCTCGAAGTGAATTTTTAGAAATGACGATGAACATCATACAATTTTGAGAATGAAGTGAAACCTTGGAGATGAGAACGAACAACTTTGAGAATGAAATGAAACCTTAACAGTAAGAACGAGACAGCGGATGAGGAGAATGTAGCAAACAACTCTGAGAATGGAGTACGAACTTCAAGAATGAGGTTGAAAACATCATAAACAACTCCGAGAATGGGGTACAAACTTCAGAAATGAGGTTAAAGCATCTCATACAACTCTGAGAATGAGGTACAAACTCTGAGAAATAAGGAATGAATCCTCCAAATCGAAGAGCCGAATGAATCAGGAGAAATAAGGAATGATTCCTCGAAATCAAAAAGCCGAATCAATCTAGAGAAATAAGGAATGAATCCTCGAAATCGAAGAGCCGAATGAATCGGGAGAAATTGGGAATGAATCCTCGAAATCGAAGAGCCGAATAAATTGAGAGGAATATGAAATGAATCCTCAAAATAAAATAGCCGAATGAATCAAGAGAATTAGGAAATAGATCATCGAGAATGAATAATCGAATGAATCGGGAGACATGGGAATGAATCCTCAAGAATGAAAGAACCGAATGAATCAGGATATTCAGGAATAGGTAACAAATCATCGAAGAACCCAACAACTATCACAGCAGAGATCGAAATATCTTACAACCGATCGAGGCATCGGGGCCCTGAGGGTCCAGCATCTCATAATAACAAAACCAGGATCGAAGCATCTCACCACCGGTAGAAACAATGGAATACCTGAGGGCCCATGAATCAACAAACAAACTACAACACATTCAGGTGAGTCCGGCTATGCCTGACGAACCAGGTAAGTAAAAAATACATGCATGAATTTGATAGACATGTCATTGTCACACACTATAAAAGCCTACCAAAGTGGGGGCTACTGTAGACATTGTATTTTTATGCATAGCCCGATTATGAGCCTCTTACGGAGACACCCTCTGAAAATTGGGACACTGTAAGGATGGATGTCAGGAAGGAAATGAAATCCAAGGAACACAGCCAAAAGCCAGCCATACATCACCTATATCCGGCCTACCTTCTCTCAAGCCAATTAATTCGGCCAGATATTCCTTGAGAAATCCTAAATCTGGAAGAACAAGCACAACTGTCATTGAATAAGCTGATTGTCAATTACCAAAGACATGAGATCAGATTATGGCTGACCATATATATAATTTAAATTAAAAAGCCGACCAAACATGTCTTAAATGGTCAAGGCACGTGCAAATTTCCCATGACTGAAGTCACAGACTAATAAAAATTCGACCGGACATACATATCAAATTATACGTCCGACCGGACATGCGCCAAATGTTTCACACTCTAATAATCTAGTAACGTCAGACAGAAAGGAGAGAAGAAGTGGATTCTACTTTCCCCTTCCTTTTCAACGCATACTTCCTTAATCTATATAAAAGGATATTTTCCCCTTCATACAAGGTTAGTTTTCGAAGATCACCCCAAGAATCCCAAGCAAAATCCTTGCAGAAACAGTGATATCTTAAAAATAGAAACAACCACTCAATATTTTTTGGAGAGCTAGAGCTTGCAATCCTGTTTCGTCATGTTTATTACCCGAACATGAATAGAGATGATGAAAGGCTCAAATCTTATTTTTGTACGATACGAACCTTAACAACAGAGGATAGATCATTATACCATTTTCTTATGCTAGCGGGACTTCCACCAGCCTTTAAACATGAGGTGTCCAACTATAAAAAGAAAAATAGGGTCAATAGAACAGTAAAGATAGAAGTTGTAGAAAGCTGAAAATAAGGAATACCGGACAACCATTAAGCCATGTCCAGCCAGACATGCCACATTAACGATAAATTTCACATAATATCCAGCCGAATGTTAATCGCGACAACAAATCCATAATTGCTTAAGGGAAAAAGATAGGGAAATAGGACTTACCGGGTCCATGAATGAGCATGCATGGTTATCCAGAGCAAGAAGTGTGGGAATATGGTCTCCATATTCAAGACCAAATATTTTTAGCAATTCGATGGGCAATCCAAAGTCATGATAAATGGTAGATGCGGATCTTCCGAAGCGTAGTTGGAAACTGGAAATCGGGTAATAACATTTTTGAAGGATATGAAAGGAAATCGCTGAAAGTAGTTTTGAGACGAAAGGATTTCTAGAGACCTTACAGATGAAATGTCTAAGTGCAACGAATCAGGAGGACAAGAAACTAATTTTTTCTATAAACTCGACCTACGTTCGGCCGGACATGAAGAGGATATCCGGCCGGACATATATTAATATCCAGCCGAAAGGGATTTTACAGAACAATAAATAAGTTTTATAGTAGCAAAAGGTCAAAGCATCTCAAACCAACTGAATTTTCGGGGGCCGAGCGCCCATCTACATCACATCAAAGGTTGAAGTACATCAATCAATTGCATCATCATGGGTCGAGCCCT
This sequence comes from Zanthoxylum bungeanum, assembly GCA_019454045.1. NCBI lineage: Eukaryota > Viridiplantae > Streptophyta > Magnoliopsida > Sapindales > Rutaceae > Zanthoxylum > Zanthoxylum bungeanum. Next base: position 315,005 of record SKCR01031736.1, on the reverse strand, counting down.
CATTTTCATAACACCATAGGTCGAAGCACCTCAAATGGATTGAAACATCAAGGACCGATCATAACATCGAGTTCCAAGCACCTACTCTCATCACAACAATAGTCGAAACACCTCAAACCGATCAAAGCATCATAGGCTCGAGTGCCTATTTTCATCACATCAGAGGTTGAAGCACCTCAGACTGATCGAACCATCTGAGGCCGAGTGTCCATTTTCATCATTCAATATTAACATATATCTGCCCAATGTCAGGTAAGTCTAACGACACCAGGCAAATCAAGTAATTAAAAATGCATGCATGACTTTGATAGACTTGTCAATGTCAACTGCTACACAAGCCTACCAAAGTGGGGGCGACTGTAGACATTGTATTTTTTTCAAGCCTGATGATGAGTCTCTTATGAGGACATATCTGAAGTGTTTAGGACATTGTAAGGTCTAAGGCTGGAAAGGAAGAAAACCTAAGAAACCTAAAGTCTGAGTTTTGGCTGGAAATCACCTATGTCCGACCTGATTTGAACTGGCACATTTGGTCGGATGTCCTTAAAGTCTGGCCGGATATCTATCGCATTTCCAGAATAAAAAAATGACTTTATCTTCTTTCTAATTTCCCTTTTAGTTGGCTTCCATAAATACAAAACTTCTTAACCACTTTCCCAAATAAATTCTTTCCATAATAATGGTTTTCCTTATCAGAGGGATATTTTCCTAATAGTTATAACCCCCACACTATAAAAGAAGATACGCTCTTTATTTTGAGGGGATGTTCTTTTTCATGAGAATTCTTTTCGGGAGATCTTTTGGAGTTCATAAAGAAGGTATACACAACAAAAATTGAAATAGATAATGAGAAGCCAAGCTAATTACCCAAAACCACTTCAAACACCAACCACATACACATAACAACCTCGTGAATTCTTTCTAGTAAGAGACCAAAGCAACAGACTAAATCTTTGACAGTGTTCTTGGAGCTGAGTATCGCTTGAGGTACGACCTGAGGGCCCCTAAAACTTAAACTCTGCATCTTAAATTCACTATTTTGGTGAAGACGCATATCCGGTTGGATATACCTTATATTCATTTGGATATGCGTTCGTCCTACATAAAGTCTGGCCGTATGAATTGCTAAAGCTAGCCTTGAATTTCTGGTGGTATATAAGATGGAAACTCGGACGTAGATTTTGTAGTCGATTCCAAATGGACGATAGTATGGTTTAAACTTATGACACAATTCCATATCACGAAACTGATATGCCTAGTTTTATTTTTTATTTTCATTATTATTATGCTTAATGTATGATTTTCAAGTGATTTACTGTTATCATTAATAATGTCTTTTGTATGCTCTGATTATTTCCTTTCCATTCCAAACCCAAACAGGTATAAATTCAAACCTTATGAGGGGTGTAGTGCGATCTTAAATCATTCCCAATGTCTTATACTGGGTGGAGACTCCTTTATTCTCTGTTTAGTTCCTCGTGGACTAATCTGTACTCTCTATGAGCTGTGAGCTCAACAGTGTCGTGGTCGTTGATGTCATAGATATAACAGTAAATCCGGCTTCCCTCCTACAACACTCAAAGAAGGTATTCTCAGAATGCATATCCTTGTTAGGATGGATAAAATTTTTGTAGGCACTTGATGTTCAGATATTTTTATCAATGTCTAGTCGAACATGATATAAGTCTGATCGGATGTATAGCATAAACCAAAAATAGAAAAACACATGCCAATGATAACAGATATAGTAAACATGAATTCTGGATGTAATAGTTATGAAATAGCCATCTCCTAGTGGTACATGGAGTTATATCCCAAGTGCGAACTATATTATCGTCCATTCGGAATCGGCTATGGAACTTACGTTTGGGTTTCCATCCTATATACCATGGGGATCTTACGGCTGGATATACATTTCTTCACGAGTATCCAGTCAGAAAATGGACATTTCTGTTCGAATATAAAAGAAACATGTGTAACAATAATAAACTGAACTTTAATAACCTAACTAACATGCATAAAATGATAAAAATAAGGGAAAGACAGTAACGATGATTACAATAAAAACTAAGATAAAAATAACATAATAGACGACGATGATAATAGAATATGTTAAAAGAGCAATATTGAAATACCTTAAGCAACAATATATATAGAAAGTTGTAAATGTGGCATGATATATCTATCAATGGCCGGATGTGTGTGCTTGTCTGGCCGGACGTGATTTACATTCAGACGTAGATATTGTGTTATCATAAAAACTTCAATATACATAAAAGTAGAGAATGTACCCTCAGGTCGTACCTTTAGTATATGCTGGCTCAGAAGGATGTCTTTGGATGCCTGGATTGCTGGACTATTGCAAGAATCAGAGAAACTCTTAGGGGTTTATCACAGTTGTTTTCTCTCAAGCTTACTATTTTTTAGATAGTTGTTAAGAGATTGAAAAAGATAGAAAGCTCCTTTATGAAGGTGGTGTTGGCACTAATTTATAGTGCCTAGGCTGAGGCCAAAGATGGAAATGGGTGATAAGATCTTTCATTTCTCCAGTGATTGTCAATTTTCTACATATGTTAAAACTCGACTCATATCTGACTGGATGTATATTTTGAGATATATGTTCGACTGGACATTATCATGCATGTGACTTCAGTAACTGAAGATCTGCCTATATGTTGATAGCTCGATGAATGTCCTGTTGGAAATGAATTTTGAATTTTATATCCCGCCGAACATGTATTTTGAATTATATGTCTAGCTAGAAATCAATCAGATCTGTTATTTCTAGGATTGGCAATCAGCACAATCACTGACAACTGGCTCACATCCATTTAGATTTAGGGTTTTCAAGGTATATCCGGCCAACTATTATGGTCTGGTAGAAGGTAGGTCAGACAAGGTATTTTAGAGACTCATCATTGGGTTATGCATAAAAAAATAATGTCTACACCTTATCCTCTACTGATATATCTACCCATCCCATGATTACAAGAAGAAAACTTCAATATAATCCTGCCTTAGTTGATCAAATGGTTCTCACCACAACAACTAAAATCATATCGAACAACCATAAAATGACCTGAATTGCTTGTGGTACTGAAAGAAGAAATTCATGAATTGTTAACTAATAAGACATAGAGTCTTGTCCCACCGCCTGCTGATACAATTATCGTTGGTTTAAAATGGGTGTACTGGATAAAATTTCTCGACGATGGTAGTGTTGATCGATGCAAAGCACGTCTTGTGGCACAAGAATACACTTAAGTCTCTAGATTTGATTTTGCCGAAACATTCAGTCCTGTGATAAAACCTACCACTGTTAGAGTAGTTATTGCCCTTACAGTAACATCACATTGGACTATGAGATAATTAGATGTCAAAAATGCGTTTCTCTATGGCCATCTCAAAGAAAAAATATATATGGCTCAACCTTCAAATTGTGTATATCCAACTCTACCTCATCATCTTTGTCTTATTTATAAGTCTTTTTAAGGCCTCGAGCAAGCACCACGTGCTTGGTTCGATCGATTTTCAACCTTCCTTCTACAACTCGATTTTGTATATAGTAAGGCTGACTCATCCCTCTTTATTTTGTGTCAACATGACTCTCTCACATTAATACTTTTATATGTCGATGATGTCATCATTATAGGAAATAGACCAGCTGTTATCAACCCAGTCATCAATTTTCTCTCAAATACCTTAGGCGCATCACTATTTTCTAGGGCTCGAAGTTCAATACTTTTTCAGGGGGAATCTTTGTTTCCCAAAATAAGTACATCAAAGATCTATTACATTATACCAAAATATGGTGCCAGGTCAGTAAGCCTAATAATCCTCATGAGACTCCTTAGGGATTTTCATGTTAATGTTCGGGATCCCCTGTATATGCGGTGTTAGGTCTCGCTAGATAGGTTACATGATCCTAAGTTATGATACTGGTGAGATGTTTCATGACAACTTTTTTATTATCACATGTTTATATGAATCAGATACATATTTCAGATAATTATGTTCTAAAACAAATGAACGTTTTCTTTATACAGCTCAAGTACCTTATGAGATAAAATGTTTTTATATTTTCAGCGTTCGCTTACTATGTCATTCATATTACTTATCTTCTCCCACACTCTCAGTTTTTTTTTTTTTGCAAGATCCGTTGACATCCTCTCGGTGAGGACTTCCACATGTCAGAATGCTCAATTTAGAGGAGATGAATACCAACTGCAGTCTTAGGGATGCATGTTCATGGGTCTACATATTTGTACAGTTATCATGGTAGGCCGTGGGCCCAGCTAGAGTTGCATGAAGGAAACATGATATTTATATATATATGTATATATTTACACAGCTACATTACATTATTCATGTGTATTATATGATAATCATACATGTGTCCAGGAAAGTTAATGAGTTGACATATCATCAGTAGTGCAAGTACGGTCTATTTATAGTAATGATACTTTGTGTATGTCCATATTAAAGGCTCAAGGAGATGGTATAATTGTCTCATGATGGTAATGTCCTAGAAATACTAGGATATGACAAAGTTGGTATCAGAGCATGATTTTAGTGGTCTACGGTTGCGGTGGTAGCGTCATAATATATTGTCTACAATATATGTCCAGGATACTTTAATGTAAGACATCATCCCTCCGGGTTCCATCGACTCCAAGTAAGTTTCCAAACCTTCTTAAAAATTTCATGTGTTCTATTCGTTAGCCTTTTCTTACTTTATACACGTAGAGTATGCTTCCTAGATGATGTATGACGGTTAGAGGAATATAAGAAGTACAAGGTTCAATTTAGTCTCGCGAATCCGCAATGGGTTTAAGTACCTTATGGAATGCATGAATTTCATATACCTTAGTTCATATTCATGATAATGTAAAGCCATTGTTGTAGGAATCTTAGTTGCTTATGCAATCTCAAGCTTACAAGTGTAGATAAAAATCATGATTTAGCTACTGTCCAACCTCTTAGAAGTTCTAGTTAGGTGATCCGTCCTGACGACGTCTATCTCATACCTATTTTAAAATAGGTAATGGATTTCATCAGGGCATCCCAAGTATGCAAGGTAGTACGAATATTTCCATCTTATATTCATATGCTTGTCTTGCAGGACTATAAGCTAGTGATGTTATAGTATTGGAGGGGTTGGCATCACCATTTTCTATCTGGTTATTTATCTAAAATACACATGAAATCATGGATTAGGAAAATGAAGATATACAATACACTGTAAGAGTTTGGGTATGGGAAAAATCTCACATTTTCCTCAAACCACTTAGGGAATGTCCTTCGCTGACTCTCATTGATATTTTGGTTGTTGCTGCTACTGCCAATAACGGTCTCATGATATCTACATTAAAAATGATAAAATTATTCAACACTCTTTGTAAATTATTCAAATTATTGAATTGAGTTTAGATACGTATTGTAGAATGACTGCACCTCATCGTAATTATTCAGAGCAAACTAATGTGCACGTTGTTGTTCCTATATTATAAATAATTTAACAGTCATCCTCTCGAGGGGGTCTGTAGTTTTGATGAAAAAATAGAGACATCGTGTGATTCACATTCTCCTCGTCGTAGTTTCTAGTTCGAAAATTAAATGTTATTTCAATATTCTTCATACATCGAATAAAATGTTAGGGCTTCATTGACTAAATAATCCTTAGTAATTAACCCTAATGGTCACACATTTCTTCGTATATAATGCTTGTACCACCTAAATGCTTTGAAATATTTAGTATCAAAACTAATATGGTATATGTATGTGTATGTGTGTGACATGAATTAATATTTATACACAAAAGCTTTATCCATCTGAAATGGACAAGACTTCATTTCCGTGCTTTTACGGGTAAATACACTGCCAAGTGAACTATTACATCAAAAAAATATAGTTGGATGTATATATTCCAACTGATAAAGAATGGGGATGATTGCTTGCTCAAATTCATCAATCACCGACATGGTTAAAGTACTCTGACGTAATTTTCTGAAGAAACCACACAAGTCTACAACTATGTCAAACACTTATGGTGGAATAGAAGAATGAATGCCCATGGGAATAAGAATTCCCAGAAACACGTGACAGTCATGACTCTTCAACTTGGTTATTGTGTCATCTCTTACACATCTTCCTATATTTGATGCCATCGAAAAATTTTACTGTTTTCAGCCACTCACATAATGACTTCCTTTTAGCCGAAGTTAGGATGTAATAAACATGTGATTTGACATAGCCTTTAAAAGTGGTTCACAAGTGTAGATCTTTGCAAATTTTCATATCCTGCAAGTCCAAATGCACATTTAAATGTCTAGTCTTCCTCAGAATATTCAACGAGTTGCTAACTAAATTTTCACATATGTTTTTCTCAATGGGCATCACATTAAAATTATTTCGCAAACTCAGACTTCTCTAGTACTCTAGCTCAAAGAAAATTCTCATTCCCGTCTAATTCAACTTTTTAGGTCGCTGTATGCTATGAGTATCTTTATTATTATGATGCTTCTTGGGCGTGGTATTTACGAGTCTCTGATGTTGGCAAAGTATGTCAAATCCAGATAAATCATTGGGTATGCTTCTTTGTTATGGACGACCGTTAAATAATTTACTTCTTCTACAAGGATGACTAAGGTCTAAAAATCTTCTATGGCCTGTATATCCAATATGTTTTCATAAATGTTGTGAAGATGTATCACCTGTACATACTGGACATGCCATATAACCCTTAGTACTCTACCCAGATAGAGAACTATAAGCTGAAAAGTCGTTAATAGTCCATAGTAGCACTGTGTGAATTTGAGAATATCGCTTAGTAATTGCATCATAAGTAGTTATACTGATATTCCTAAAGTATGTAAATGTTCAATCAACGGCCTCAAGTAAACATCAATACCTTTACTGGGGGAATGTGTGCCCGGTATAAGTAAGGACATGAACATGAAAGGGTCATTCATATACTTCAACAGTGGTAAGTTATAAGGTACAATTACCATAGTCCACATGGTGTAAAAGTTATACATGTTTCCAAAAAGATTAAAACCATCAGATGCGAGGGCTAACCTGATATTACGAGGGTCCTTGGCGAAACACGAGCATATATCATCAAAGTCTTTCCACTCAGTTGCATTAGCAGGGTTTGAAAGGATGCCCTCATCACCATAAGAAAATCTTTGTAATCTAGGTGTCAATGGAAAATAGTGCAACACCTTTTTAGAGGCACCTTCTTCCCAATACCACAGATCTTATACCGATTCTCTCCATAGATTGGAAAATTCTCAAGGAATTCACACTCTACTCGAAATAATACACAATCATACTTACATACATGTATCGATTCATACCGTAATCCTAAATCACATAATATTTTCTTCGCTTCATAACATGATTTTGGAAATTCTGTGTCGGCTGGTAATATTTGTCCAAATAACTCTAACATCATATCAATACTTTTATCAGTCATTCAATTACTTAATTTAATGTGGAGTAGCTTGACAATAAAGTTCAAAGTCGACATGAAAGCACCATCAAATGATATCTTTTTAGCCTCTTCAAGTAACTGACTAAATATTTTTTGTCTGTCGTTCTAGTTCCGGATGTGATGTTTCTCCTCCAAAATTGTCTAATGTCTAACCCTGCAAGTCATGCAAAGCAGCAATCATATCATCAACATTATTTTCTTGACAATGCTCGTAATAACTAGTACTAGTTTCTGAATGGATATGTTGGGAGCCAGAGTTGTATTTTTCTCCATGTTAAATTCACTTACGATAGGTCATTGAAATTCCTGGCATGTATAAGTGATCCATATCTCTGCTCAAATGTTTCTTTTTTCTATTCAAACTGTTATTACATAGACAATGCACACGACCTTCTATGTCGGCAACTAGTTTCGCTGCTTCCATAAATTCTTCTACCCCTTTACGGTATTTGATACTCAATTTATTGGGCACACTCATCTAACTTTTATCCATATCAACCAAATATCTACAAAATATAACAAAATGATCAATTAATTAAAATTAATATATGTACAATTTTCACTTAACAATAAAATAGTTATCCAAAATCAAACCGTATACATAATTATCGCAAAATCAAATTACCCGTATTAATTATGTGCACTATCAATTAAAGACATAAACTAAATATTTTGGTTGACTCAAAATACATAATGGGTAAAAAATTATTAGAGTAATTAAGATTATATGCACTATCAATTCAATTTATAAACTAAATATTTACATAATTAAATTTTAAACCCTAATTTTAGGGGATTTACTCAAAAATATATAATGGGTAAATAAATTACTACAATAATAGTGATACATTAGAGAAAATACATACTTTAATTAGCTTAATGTTGGATCGGGATTGAAAATGGTGAAAATGAGTATTTTTAACGTGGGCTTTCGAAGAGATGAAGAAGAAGGAAGAAGATAGGGGTTGTGGGTAAATAGCAATTTTTAAAGGCTTTTAGCATCATCAGAAATAGTCAACGCTAAATGTTTACAATTTAATGTCGCTGTATAAACAAGCGACACTAAATCTCAAACATTTAGCGTCTCTACATAAACAAGCGATGCTAAAATATGCACATACAGCTTCACTAGTTAATTTCAGATGCTGATGTTGATTATTCTATATATTTAGCGTCGATAAATAGTTATTGACACTAACTAGGTGACGCTAAATTATTAACATACATCGTCACTAACTAGATTCGATGTTAAATCTTGACAATTCTACATATTTACCTTGATAATTAGTTATCAACGCTAAATGCCTTAATTTTTTTGTGTCGAATATTATTTGGCGACGCTAAATGTTGTTATTTTAGTTTTGCTTTTCTTGTCAACGTAAGATATTGTCACTTTTAGTATCGCTTGATTTTGGCAACGTTAAATTATATATTTAGCGACGATTTTCATAACGACTCTAAAGATCATATTTCTTGCAGAGGATATACTCGATCATAAACTCATAAACTTACACCCTATTTAGATGATGTGTACTTCAGAATGTTTGAAATAAAGTATCCTCCCATCCTACCAAGTTGAGGGACTTAAACCTAGGGATGATAATGTCGATTAGTGGGTCGAACTCGTGCATGATTTGGATTCCGACGACTGTCGATGTCGTCATTTGCCATGCATGGTCACCTTTGTTGAACCGGGCAGGGACCGCCGGCAGATCCTTTCGGTAAGCTATTGGAATTAATAGTAGCAGCCATGGTTCCAATATTTTTTTTACCAGTTGTGTTATTATTTTATTTTTATGTATGAAAGAAAGGATTGGGACCAGTAATTAATTGTTTATTTAGTCTGCTAATTAAGTGTTTAGAAAAGCCTCTGAAAGTTCGTGTGAAATTCAAAGGATATTAGCAATTTTTTCCAACAATAAAATGATGGGAAATACAAAAGGTGGTTGGAACTATCCTATGTCTGAACTTGAAATTAAATTTGTCATTGTGACATAGAGAGGCCGCCAAATGTGAAAATTCTATGTCTTGAAGTTGATAGTGTGTATAACTTCCTTTGATTGGTCGGTCGAGACACGAGGCTCGGCATTCTAATTGAATTTTAGATAAACAAATATAGTTCAGTTGACTTAATTTTTACGGTTAACCAAACGGTCATAGACTAAATCCAAAGAGATACAATTAATTTGCAATGGTGGTGGCACCCTTAGAGTGAAGTTCAGTGTTAAAAAAAAAATTGATGAATTAGAGTATGTTAACTTTTTTTTTTTTTTTTATAATTTTCTGACATTAGCATTAATATTAATGAATGGTTAAGATTTAGGGTGAGTTTGTTATATAAACTAGTTTACAAACCGTGGAACAAAAATTAGAGTATAATGTAGTGTAGAAAAATAATCTCATATTATGAGATTATAATTTTATGAGAGTATAAACTGGTATTAATAATATTTTTAGTGTAACATTTAAACGATAACTTATACACTACCTTATAAGCTCACTAAACTCACAAAATAGTGTCTTAATTATATATAATTTTTTATGTAATAATTACCAATCACAATATAAATAAAATTATATTCAAACATAAAACTCAGTTCAACACTAAATTTATTTTTGTTTTATAAAATTACATCACAAACATTATTGTCAGAATTTTATCAAAACTCTATTTAAATTAGTGTTTTAAAACTCGGACCGATCCATCGACCCGGGATGGCGAGAGGGTCAAGGATCAGAGGTCGGATCAGGGTTTAACTTGGGGTCGACTTGGATCACTAATTAACTATACTTTTTTTTTTTACAAAAAATATAAAAAAACCTAAATTAATATTAATAATACAATTAAAAAACTGCATAAAAACCCGCGCCACGGACTTGGTCACAAGTGCAGTGGTTGAACAGGCCGGTTCGACGGATTTTTGACCGGTTCAACTATTAATCGATTTTTTGGGGTCACTCGGACCGAACTTTGCACTGAATCATTGTTCAACCAATCCAACCGGCCGGTCTAAGTTTCACATCATTGGTTTAAATATATTCGGTTATAAACTCATAAACTTACACCCTACTTAAATGTACTTCAAAATATTTAAAATAAAGTATTTAGGGGTGACAAAAAAACACGAGCGTGACCCGACCTGTCTAAGTCTGATTTGGCTCGGCGAACTTTAGCCAAGCCCGAGGGAAAAATTTTAAATTCTTGATTTTGAATTTTAAAGATAAATAAGTAATTTAATTGCAAGAATCTTAAATGAATTTATGCTACAAATAAATTGTTCGTCATGAATATAACCCGTTTATGAATCAATCCCGTATTCGGTTTATTAAACTGACTCATTCAACCCATTTATTAATCAATTTATTTATTTTTTCGAAAGCCGAACCTAATATTTTATGTCGAATGACTTAAATTACCATCCTTTTTAAACCACCATTACTAATGGGTGATTGATTAATAGAATATAAGTGTGTGACAGCAATGGTTATTGGTCATAGTCAAGAATTGGAGATAGTTTGACTGAGTTGATAATAAAAGAATCTACACCCTTCGGTTTGACTGAGCTGATAATAAAAGAACCTATACGGTTTGATTGAGTTGATAATAAAAGAATTAAGAATCTATACCCTTTTCCAAGAAACTAATGGAGGAAAAAAAAAATTGATTTATTGAGACTCCATGCGAGGACCTATATATTTTATGTGATAAGGTAAAAATGTTATACATTATAAGCAGAATAACCACGAAATATATTAAGGTCAAAATTTTGCTAAAATATATAATGTCATTTTAATCCAAGTAGATAATCTAAAATAAGACTTGATGAGCTATTTAATTATTTTTTAAAAGTAATTAATTATAGATTATGTAATTAATGAGTATTATGCTAATGTTGGTTGATTAAACACGAGGACGGTTGATAGATAAGATTTGGATTCCATGTTGAATTGAGTTTTGTATTTAGTTTTTTTAACTAATTGTAATTAATAATTATGGAATAATAATTTATATGTAATTAAATTTGAACTATTATTACTATTTATACTCGTGATGGAAATTTATAAAAAAATCTAGTACAATTTAACTCAACACTGAAATAGATAACAAAAAAAGTGTGATTGCAGTCAAACCTCAAATTTGACGTCTGGAAATCAAATTGATGTTTTCTTTTTCTTTATAGACGCATAGATAGGTGGAGTATTATAGTAAAAACTTACATTTCAACTAAATTAGCACTTAAGCACCCGCCAAATCACATACTACCCACCTGAAGAAAAATATTATTAGTAATTAAAATAAATAAATTTTGATAAACTAACAAATTAAATAAAACCCAGTTTTCTAAAAAAGGGCCTATGCAAATAGGCGGTACCTGCCTATTCCGATTTACAAAGAATCGATGGGTTAGACGGAAGGCACTCGGAAAAACATAGATTTATGATAAATGGTGGCTCATATTTGTACATGGATGCTATGGGTGTATTGGCATACCGTTTATAAGCAAGACAAAGTGGTGCATTCGTCTGTAAATGATTGCCAACGGCGGCTTGTGTTGCTCACGCTCCATCACCGCGGTTGGAAATGCCATTGATGGTAGTAGGAAACTTTCAAGTCCTAAACCTAACCTTGTCAATATATGCCTATATATGTATTACATAATATTTCCTTATAGTGTATTTATGATTAAGAATGTTTTATATAATTTATTTATTTAGAGATTTAATTGATTGATAATATATTAATTAATTATATATTGTTTCCTAGGGAGTTTTTGATTGATAACATATTCATATATGTTACAATTACATAAAAAGTTCTCTATTTACCTAATTGACTTCAATTTATTAAATTCTAACCCTAAATCTAATTAAACCCAAATTCCTAAACCACAATCAAAATATATTGAATAAAAAATAAAATCGTTTAGCGCCACCTAGCCCGTCAGTCTTGGTGCCGCCTAGCCCTTCTGTCTAGGAGCCGTCTGTAAGACCTAAGTGCTAGACGTTTATGCATTATATGCCTAGCACCTAATAAAACTAAGATAAAACCTAATCAAGAACTGTTTTAGAAATAGAGTTACCAGCCTCATTAAAAATCAAAGTGATGTTGAATATACTTGTAACCCATCCGTTCACTTTCTCCCACTCTATCACTATTTCCCTAAAAAAAACCAATAAATATCAATTTTTGTTAACATTTCATACGACTTCATAGAAAGCTCTATCCCTACAAGATTAAATTTTAACATATAAATATATAATTGTTGAATCTCGAGTTCGGTTGATTGAACTCTATAGATTTGAAGACAACTTTTGCCATTGCATTACAAAGAAAATACCCACTATAAGAATATGGTTTTTTAGCGTCGTCAAACGTCGAAACTAATAGAGGTAAAAGTCGACGCTAAAAGTTTTGGTATCGAAAGATGGCTAAGCAGAAAATAGATGCTAAAGGCTTGTCGAGGAAAAATTTTAGTGTCGAAGAAGCTTGGTGATGCTAAATATTCAACTCTTCATCGCTGATTGTCGTCACTGAAATCGATATTTGACGACACAGAAGAGGACAATTACGCGTCAACAAACAAGGCGACACTAAAGATCGTGGACTTTTAACGTTGCCACATTGGCGTCGCTAAATGTGGAAAACTATTAGCGTTGACATTTATATTGTCGATGCTAAATGCAGATATTTAGCGTCGCCAATTTAAAATTATTAAAAAAATATATTATTAAAATATATACGTAATTACTGATAATTACATATATTTTTTACTAAAATTTTATTTTTTTAAATTTAAAAAATTGAAAATTTAAATTTAAATTTTTATTATAGATAAAATATATATTTTATTATATAAAATTATTTTATTACATTAATAAAAAATCATACAATACGATCGGTCGGGTCGGTGTTGCGTCTGTCGGGCTTGAGGAACTGTGGAAGTCGAACTTGCAACACCAACCTGAGTGAGTGATCACTCCACAAGCTATCGTAAGTTCGCAATTTCTCGATCGTACTCCTTCTTCTGCTTTATTATCTCGGCATTCTGCCTCATCATCTCAACATTCTGCATCTCCAGTCGTTCTTGAGTCGATTTTAACCACTCCATCAAAATAGTGACCTTCTTTGATGAGCCGGACGATCGAGAAATAACTGATGCTTCCTTCCGACAAGTGCGAAGCCCGATGTTGTAAGAGGTGGTGTTTTGAAATACCTTATGCGAAAACTCCTCAACCATGGAAAATAGTGAGGCAGGGATTTTACCGGTCAACCATGGAAGCTCACTGCGCAAAGCTAGTGAAACACTATCACGATTGTCAGACACACAACGACTTGAACCATCTGCCGCACATGAAATTGCACGGGCTATCAAAACCATGGCCTTTCTCAGCATATGGTATTGACATGATTGGAGAAATCAGGCCACATGCATCCAATGGACACCGCTTCATAGTAGTGGCGGTAGACTATTTTTTGAAATGGGTGGAAGCCGAGTCATTCCGTAATGTTACAGTGAAGCAGATGGCTAAGTTCATCGCCCGTAACATAGTATGTCGATACAGAATGCCACATCACATAATGACAAATAATGAAGTCCAATTTCAGGGAGAAACAAAGGCAATGTTGTAGAAGTACGGGATAAGGCATCATAAATCATCACCTTACAGGCCACATGCTAATGGGGCAGTGGAAGCGGCCAACAAAACCATAAAGAAAATACTAGCTAAAATGACGGAAAGTTATAAAGATTGGGCTGAAAAACTGCCGTATACTCTTTGGGGGTATAGAACTTCGGTGAGAACGGCAACGTGAGCCACACCCTATGTTTTGGTTTACGGGAAGGAGGCAGTGTTACTAGGGGAAATAGAGATACAGTTAATGCGGGTACTAGCAGAGGCCGAATTGCCTGAGCAGGAATGGGTCTCGCAGAGGTTTGAACATCTATCATTACTGGATGAGAAAAGGATAAAGGCTTTGTACAACATGCAACTAAACCAGAAAAGGTTAGCCCGAGTGTTCAATAAGAAGGTGCATCCTACCAAGATCAGGGAAGGTGATCTGGTGCTCAAGCAGTCGAAGCCACTGATAATGGATCCAAGGGGAAAGTTCCGGCCCAATTGGGAAGGGCCCTACCTAGTCAAGAAGGTGATGGGGAATGAGGCAGTCAGACTGTCAGATTTGGAAGGGAACGAGTTCACCAAGCCCATCAACGTGGACAGGCTGAAGCAATACTTTGCAATAAAAAAGGCTCGTTGGATCGAAAATCCGCAAAGGACAGCCCAAGAAAAATATAAAGCATGAGTGAGCAAGAAAAATGGTTAATTGTAAAATCTGTGAGGAATAGTTAGCGACAAAGTTATCCTTGCAATGCAGTTCATTATTTCCTACACATGTACTAAGAAGTAATGCAAATGCCTTTATTGAAACAAATGTTCAAGATGTTCATAGATTGCATAAATCCCAACTAACCGGGAAAGATTAGAGTCAAGTAATTACAAATCACGTCTTTTGTTTCTTAGATGTTGGACCAAGGTCAGGAGATCTATGAGAGAAACCTCGAGAATGAGGACGAAAAACTCTGGAAATGGAGAGGAACTCCGAGAATGGATAACAACCTCGGGAAAGAGGATGAACGAAGAGCCTCGAGAATGAGGTCTGATCTAAAAAAAATTATTTTAGCTCGCTGAATTGAAAACCTGAAAAGGCGACTCAGGCAAGATAGAGCAATCCACTAAGTTGAAAATCTGAAAGGACAACTTAGGCAAAAGATAGGATAAAAAAAGGAAAAATATTTTTAGCTCGCTGAGTTGAAAACCTGAAAAGGCGACTCATGCAAGATAGAGCAATCCGCTAAATTGAAAATCCGAAAGGACAACTTAGGCAAAAGATAGGATGAACCTGGAAGATAAAGGGACACCCAAAGGCCAAAAAGATTCCTAAAGGGGGTGCAGAAAACCCTTTAGCGCAAGGAAGGCCTAACCAAGGATGACATCAAGCCAGTAGGACGGAGAAACCCCATCGGAATAGGGAATGCATCCATGCATACATGTCGTATACACACAATTTTTATTTTGTGTTCGCAGGCTTTGAAGAAAAAAATGGCGAAGACGAGCAACTCCTCAGGAATGAGGATGAGCAAGCCGAGAATGACACTCCGGGAATGGAGAATAACCTCAGGAATGAGGACAAGCAACTCCTCAGGAATGAGGATGAGCAAGCCGGAAATGGCACTCCGAGAATGGAGAACAACCTCGGGAATGAGGACAAGCAACTCCTCGGAAATGAGGACGAGCAAGCCGAGAATGACACTCCGGGAATGGAGAACAACCTCGGGAATGAGGACAAGAAACTCATTGGGAATGAGAATGAGCAAGCCGAGAATGGCAACAAACTCCGGGAATGGAGAGCAAATTCGGGAAAACATCTCAGAGATCGAAGCATCTCACACCCAGCATGGTTCGGGAACAAATCCCAGGGGTCGAACCACCTCACCATCAACTCAAATCAGTTCGGGAATAAATTCCAGAGATCGAAGTATCTCACACCTAGCATGGTTCGGGAATAAATCCCATAGGTCGAAGCACCTCGCCATAAACTCAACTCAATTCGGGAATAAATCCTGGAGATTGAAGCATCTCGCAGGGATGAATCCCAGGGGACGAAACACCTCGCCATCAAATCAACTCAGTTCGGGAATAAATCCCAGAGATCGAAGCATCTCACACCTGGAATAGATTCAGGAATAAATCTCAGGGGTCGAAGCACCTCGGCATCAACTCAACTTGGTTCGGGAATGAACCACAGAGATCGTAGCATCTCACAAAAGCATCGAAACAATAGGTAAGTCCATCCACGACTGACGAACCAGGTAAGTAAAAATGCATGCATGACTTTGATAGGGTTTTCACTGTCACACACTGCACAAACCCCATCAAAGTGGGGGTGACTGAAAAGTTTCGGAAGTTGCGAAAAATGAATGCCGGAAGGAAAGAAAACCTCCAAAATCAGCACCTCATTGGATTCGGACTCGCTAGCCAGCCTCAGATTCGCTCAGTCAGTTTCTGCTTCAAACCTTAGCCCATGACCCACCATGCAAGCACAATCCGCACGGCCCAAAAAACCCCATCCACGCCCATAAACCCATCCACACGCCTAAACCCCATGCAATCCACATGCTAAAATCCCCTCAAATCACTTTCCAATTTAACAAGATTTTGGGATCTCATCCAATTTAACAAGATTTGGGATATTCCCATCACCAAGTTTAAGAGATTTTATTCCTAAAATAATATATTTCCCAAATAAATGTGATTTATTTCCCTATTTGGAGATCCATTCAAAATATTATAAAAGGGACACTTTTTCATCATCAAATGGAGGCTTCCTTGGACTGCAACTACACAGAAAAACCCTATGATCACTGAAAGTTGAGAGGCTCTCTTCTTCTTCTTCAAACTAGCCACCGAAACCACATTAAAAAACCACCACTGAAACTTCAAAAAACCCTAGGCCCTTATTTTCTTCTTCTCATAACCGAACCAACAACCAACCCTACCACAAAACAACCAACCCACAGCCACCGAAAAATAACAAAAAAACTAAGAAACCACCAGTGAGGGAACCACCAAAAATAGAAGAAGAAAACAGTGAGGAAACCACCAAAAAATAGAAGAAAATAGTGAGGAAACCATGACAAAAAATTACCCAAAACAACCAGCCAATCACTGGACAAACAGCACCAAAACAGCACCAAAAATCACCAAAACAGTATCCCAAAATCACCAAAATAGCAGCCAAAATCTCCAAAACCAGCAGCTAAAAACAACCAAAATAGCAGCCAAAAAACAACCAAAACAGCAGCCTAAAATCACCGAAAATAGCAATAAAAAAAACAACCAAAACAGCAAACCAGCCAAACAGCAAATAGTATCAGCAAAATAGAAAACAACAACCAGAAAACAGCAAAACAGCAACCAGGAAATAGCAAACCAGCAAGCAAAAATAGCGAACCAGTGATCCTTCCGGCGACGGCCCAACGCATTTCCAAGAAAGCAACTTAAAAGGTAAGACCTGAGGGCACCCTTACCACATTTATTTTCATAGTTCCGGACGATGCATGCCTGGCTGGACATGAAATACGTTCAGCTGGGTATGCGAAGTCCTACATCAAAGACGGCCAAATTTCTGGTCACATTTTTTCTTTGGCATTTTTTTATTTATCTTTTTATTTATTTATTCACTTTCATCGTTATTTTATTATTTCACATTTATTTTGTTATTTATCTTTTTGTCTAATTATCGTTATTTTATTATTGCGCCTTTATTTTATTTGTTCATGTTGGTGATTATCCGCATATGCATGATTATTGTTTTTCTTATGTTCGCTTACATTGCATTAATAATTACATGTGTTATTATCCCTTGTGGTATATCGGATGGAAACCCAGACATAAATTTCGTAGCCGAATCCGAATGGACGGTAGTGCGGTTTGTACTTGGGATACAACTCCACGTGCCAGTCGGGAAATACTCATATATGCGTGATTAACCCCATTTTTTGCCATTTATTTATTGACGTTTTTCCTGATTTTAATTATTTATTATGATTTTCGTTATCGCATCTCTTATTTCCTAATTTAATATGCTATTATTATTTCTATTAATGTTTATAGGTGTGCAAATTTGTGTTTATTTGAATTATCTTGCATGAACTGCATAAGACTTGGCTATACTATTGTGTGAACCCGTCCATTATACTGGCATAAATAAGGGACCATTTCGAACCCAACGGTTTGAGGTCTTCCCATGCGAGGGGTGAGTACGGCCTTAAATCTTTCCCAATTTACACTGGGTGGCGAATCTTTTATTCTCTGGTTTAGTCCCCCGCAGGCTACTCCGTACTCTCTATGGTCTGCGAGCCCAACAGTGTCGTGGTCGCCGAGCATCATAGGCATAGCAGTAAACCCCGCTTCGCTCCTACAGTGGGCTATCCCTACTATATATGGGCTGTAAGCCCAACAGTGTCGTGGTCATCGGTATCGTAGATATAGCGGTAAATCCCACTTTGCTTATACAATACTTCTTTCAAATAGAGAACCATAAGCTAGAAATTTCGTTAATAGTCCATAGTTATGCCGCATGCTTTTGAAAATATTGCTCAATAATTGCATCGTAGGTAGTTACCCTAATATTCCACAATGTAACTCTTCAATCAACGGCCTCAAGTAAACATAAATATATTTACCGATGGAATATGGATCCGATATAAATAGGACAAGAACGTGAAATGGTCTTTCATAAACTTCCATGGTGATAAATTTTATGGTACAATTATCACAGGCCACATACTGTAAAAGTTATACATGTTTCCAAAAGGATTAAAACCATCAGATACGAGCCCAAATCTGACATTACAATGTTCCTCGGTGAAACTCAAGTACATCCCATCAAAGTCTTTCCACTTAGTTGTATCAGTAGGGTGTTTAAGAAAACCTTCATCACTAGCTTTCTTATCATGATGCCATCTCATATTAGATGCGGTGTGACGTGACATAAATAATATTTTTAGTCTAGGTGTCAATGGAAAAAATATCACAACACCTTTTGAGACACTTTCTTCCCAGTACCAAAGATCTTATAAAGATATTCTCCATAGATTGGACAATTCTCATGAAATTTATTCTCTGCTCGAAATAATATACAATCATACTTATAGACGTGTATTGATTTATACCCCAATCCTCGCAATATTTTCTTCACCTCGTAATATGATTTTGACAAATGTGTCATTTTCACCAGTATCATAGACAAAGCGGTAAACTCTGTTTCACTCTTACAGATGGTGACGCCACTAGGGATAGAGAATCAGCCCCGAAAAAATACTTTGTAGTATTCATGGCGAGATTGAGGTTAACCATGTCTTCATTTAATTGCATATTATTTCCAACCCCGATGGCGTTACAGACTGTGAAATCGCTTTCACTCAAGGCAATGAATCGTTATGTGATGATAACCATCACTTGTTGGTCTTGGATTTAGTGTTTGAAGCGTCAATCCGAATAATGTATTGAACATTAATTTTTATTAATTATTCATAAAGTAACAACATTTTCATTTCAAATCTTGTCATTGGTAATTATTATGTAATAATGCATAGTATATTGATATATAAATATGTTGAGAATGACCTAGACCTTAGAATAGTTATGTAGTAATATTGAACACTGGGTGATCCAATATTGGGATAATATTACTATTATAAACTATTCTTAAAGTAAGTATTCCTAGTTGTTGGTTTCAGAATACGGTCGAATTCATATAACCTATAAGACTAGCACATGTCATGTATTGGAATTGGAGTTCCAATGTTCTAACCCAATGTACCATGAGTAAGGGAAGCTCTTATAAATATGTGGGTATTCGTTAGAGCGAATACTGAATGACTCATAAGTGGTTCCTAATAGTTGGAAGTACACACCACTGTCAATAGGAATCTCTTCGAGTCGAGTAGCATATGTGATCCTTTGACTATATAATAATATTGATTTTGTGTGAGATCATCCACACTTAGATGTCATGTATGTCAGAAATCTTTCATGGTCTGCCCTCTAGATGTTCGTTGGGTGTGGACCGATGCACTCGTTAATAAAATGTATATCAAGATAGGATCCATTGGCCTGTATATGTACTATAAGGGGGTTTAGGTATCCATGTGAGTAAGTCACGATTATTAAGACTTTGTCCAAAGTCGATCACCTAGGGTGGATCAAATATATCAGAAATGGTGTTCTGATTAGTTATAAAGAATCGTGGACATGTCGATATTATGGGATGTGCGCCTTAGAAACTTGATGGTGTAATCTTTGTTTCCTAAGCACAACTCGGATAGCCTATGACGGAGGGATTGTTAAACATATGTGATGACTTCAATTTGTGTAGTTCAGAAAGGTCGTTAATGTTCTTCGCGAATTTGAAGGTGGTTGAATTGCGTACATATAAGCTAGGCTTATATGACGAACGTGTCTGGACTTAGATAGTCCTACAATATGAAGTGTACTCGTTGAGTACTTGGGTAGCCGATAATGTTTGATAATAAATAATATTTGATATTATAATTATTAATTAAAATAATTAAGTATTATTGGATAACATTAATTATTTACTTTGACCCAATTGGATTAATCTAAAATCACACAAGGGTTTTGTTTTAATTTCATAAATATCTCTACCATTGAAGGATATTTTAGTAATTACAAAATCTGTAATAATTGGTGTATTTGGCTTGATTTAATTAGATTAATCAAAGTGGGAGACAATGAATTAATCAATTGGTTAAAATTTATCTAGATTTAATTGGATTAAATCAAAATGGTAAATAAAGGTGATTAGTTACACCTAATTATACATATTTGGAAAAACTGGATTAAGCCCACTTAAAAATTTAAGAAAAATTAACCTAAGAAAATGTTTAGAGAATTTTTGGAAGTTCTCTATATTTTTTCAACAAAGATGAGAATATTAGATTTTTGGTTCAAGCTTACTAGGTAAGTTTGATATTCTCTAATAAACTATGTTTTTGTATTTGATACATAATATAGCTTGAAGTTGAAATTAGGTTAATAAATTATGTATGGATGCTTTAGAAGTATAAACACAATATGTTTGTGATTGGGTAAAAAATATTACTGTTAGACATGAATTTAAAATTAGAGTGTGGAACTCTAGATAATAACTTGGAGCTATGGCTACCATTTCTAGAATCATATCCACCTTTGAGTGACCTAGAATTTTTCATGAGTCACTTCATTGTGGGATTTTAATTTGTTTTGTGTTTTGGGTTCAAAATTTATGTATGTGCGTATTTAGAATACATTTATGTTTTTGTAAAAATATTTGATATTTTGAAAAATATGATTTTATTCTATAACATGTGTTGATTTTGGTTTTGATGTTAAAAATTATATTTTGAGTGTTTAGAAGTGTTTAGGGAAGGTTGGAATGAAATTGGGTAAAATACTGAATTTTCATTAGCTATATGTTTCCAAAGAGCTGATGAAAAAAAATTTAAAGATTAATGCATTGAAGTGTCAGCGCATAAGCAATTGAAGCTTCAATATATAATTAATTATTCATTCAATGCATGTATGCGCTGAATGAAGCAATTGCGTGCGCTTATATGCGCCGAAGCGCATGAGTGCGCTTGGCATGTGCGATACGCGCAAAATTCAATTTTTCTCTTGTTTAGTTTTTTACACTCCGATTTATCTCTGGTATTTCCCTATACACTCATAATGAAATATAATACTCCTTTAAATTATTTAAAAATACACCCATGCTTGATATCTATGAGTTAGACCCACTTTCGCTGCACAGGGCACTGATCCAACTCTAGGGGTCCCATATACACCCCAACAGAATGCTATCAGCACAGGTCTTAACCATGCAACACATGTATTTGAATCTATACCTCGGTAATTTTAACTTAATTTTGCATAAGTCATATTGGATATGCATTGCATGGTTTAAATTAAAAATTTTATTTTGACCCAAGTATGTTAATGAATTGATTGTCATAAATCTCATGTGATTAGGTGATTACTTTATTTTAAGTAATAGTTTTAATAATGTTGGAGCATTCTTGGATGGACTGTCCTGTCAATACGAAGATGAATGAGTTCTTATTACTTATGTCCAATACCATCATTATTGTGAGGGTATACGTGGTCAGAACATAGGTCGCTTCGGTAAAATATTAGATGTAGCATGATGAGTTAACGTAGTCGCCCAGTACCTTCATTATTGTGAGGATGTACTTACGAAACTCATAAGTTCACATTGACAAGTACACACTTGGAACAAGTCTTAATCCAATATCGTCATTATTGTAAGGATAACAAACGGTTCATGACCAAACTTAGGAGTCATATGGATGTGATTGACCTTTGAGGTATACCTAATGAGTTTATGAAGGCCAATTATGTCATTATTGTAAGGCTGGAGTAAATATCATGAGATCCATTTCCTACTATGAAATTTTATTGCCAAATTTCAATTTTTCCGTTAAGGGAGATTACGGAATTACGTAAAGTATGGGAGGGCACTAATAGATTTAAAATCCTTAATCGTATTAATGTTTTTATATTGAAATGAAAATGTTCTGCTAGTGTTTAATTACTGTCTTGTAGATGGCTGCCGCAAATCCATTAATGCGACTTTTGGATTCTAATAAACTTAAATGAGCCGAGAACTACTTTGAGTGGGAAATGAACATATGCCTTGTCTTAGAGTCAAAAAATTGAGCCATATGATGCTCAATCAATTGCTTGTCGAAATCGATCTTGATTCCACTTCTGAAGAGTAGGAAACATTTGAAAAATGGAATGATGATAACCTAATGGTGAAATCCTATATTTTGGGATTGATGATTCCAGATTTGCTAAGACAATACATAGAGGTATCTGCTGCTTGGAGCATTATGAGAACACTCAGGGAGTTGTTCGAAGTAGATCAAGAAATTGAAATATATCGGAGGTCTAAGGAATTGTTCCATGCTATGCTCAATGATGGAGGAGCGGTCAACATTCATGCTTTAAACATGATCGACCATATCCGATATTTGGAACGACAGGGCATTATGATTAATGAACGACTAGGTCGAAATTTGATTATATCTTATTTGTCTGGCATTTACGCTGATTTTGTGTTAAACTTTCATATACATTCGATGCAAGCCAGTTATGAAGAACTTCATAACATGTTATGCACGACGAAACATGATTTTAAGAAAGGCAATCATATTTTGTATCTTTATGGTGGAGCAAGCTCTTCAAAGGCTTCAATAAAGTCGAAGAAAATCAAAATGGGAAAGAAGAAAATATCAAAGAGAGACTCCAAGAAGTACAAAACTACAAGACCGCATGTAGCTCGTGATACATATCTACACTCCAAGAAGTCTGGACACTGAAAGAAAGATTGTCCAAAGCTGAAAGGAAAGGCAAGACCCTCAAGCCATGAGGTTTAGAAGAAGGCTGAACAAATGAGAGATCTAGCTTAGAGTTGTAAATGGCGAGACATTGGATGTCAATGCCATATGAACGGTTGTATTAAATCTCCCTAATGGATTAAATTATTTTTAAATGACTATTATTATGTACCATCTCTTATCAGATAAATAATATCGTTACCGATATTGGATAAAGAGGGATATAAAATAAACATTAAAGATAATGCCTTATGTTTATATGATAAAGACAACTATTTGATATGTGAATGTTCTTTATCTAACAGTCATTATATTTTGGAAACATATCGAGATGTCTTTATATAGAGGAAATTATAAATAAAAGATCTAAATTAAATAATATTGAATTATGGCATATGAGATTGGGCCACATAGGTATTAGACGCCTATCAAAATTAGTCATGGATGGTTTGATTGAAGATCTTACCTTAGACTATAAGATAACATTGATTTTGCATGTGATCCTCTACACTCTGATGTCATGTCTGTCAGAGACATTTCATGGTATGATCGCTAGATGTTCGTTGGGTATGGACCGATGCACTCGTTAATCAAGTGCATATCAAGACAGGATCATTCGGCTCGTATGTGTACCATAAGGGGTTTAGGTATCCATGTGAGTAAGTCACGATTCTTAAGACTTTGGCCAAAGCTGATCACATAGGGTGAATCGCATATATCAGAAATGGTGTTCTGATTAGTTGTAAAGAATTGTGGGCATGTCGACATTATGAGATGTGCACCCTGGAAACTTGATGGTGTAATCTATATTTCCTAAGCACAACTTAGATAGCCTACGACGGAGGGATTGTTAAACATATATGGTGACCTCCATTTGTATAGTTCGGAAAGGTCGTTCGTGTTCTTCGCGAATTCGGAGGTGGTCGAATTGTGTACATATAAGCTAGGTTTATATGACGAACGTGTTTGGAATTAAAGAGTCCCACAATATGAAGTGTACTTGTTGAGTAATTGGATAGCCGAAAATGTTTGATAACAAATAATATTTGATATTATAATAATCAATTAAAATAATTAAGTATTATTGAATAACATTAATTATTTACTTTGACAAAATTGGATTAAATGGATAAATCCAAGATCACACAAGGGCTTTGTTGTAATTTCATAAATATCTCTATCATTGAAGGATATTTTATAATTATAAAATATATAATAATATGTGTATTTAGCTTGATTTAAATGGATTAAATAAAGTGTTAGACAATGAACTAGTCAATTGGTTAAACTTTGTCTAGATTTGGATTAAATCAAAGTGGTAGACAAAGGTGATTAGTCACACCTAATTATAAATATTTGAACCAATTGAATTAAGCTCACTTAAAAATTGGTTAGAAATTTTATTAATTAAAAATTGCATAAGCTTCACTATAAAAGGCAAGCTTGAACAAATTTTTGAACAAGCAAGCATCAAGGAAAAACATAAGAAACGTTAGACTAAAGAATTATTTAAAGAAGTTTTGGAAGTTATCTATTTTTTTCAATAAGGATGAGAAGATTAGATCTTTGGTTCAAGCTTACTAGGTAAGTTTGATATTCTCCAATAAACTATGTTTTTGTATTTGATACGTAATAATATAGCTTGAAGTTTAAATTATGTTAATAAATTGTGTATGGATGCTTTGAAAGGATAAACAAAATATGCTTGTGATTGAGTCAAAAATTGTTCATATTAGACATGAATTTAAAATTTGAGTTTGGAACTCTAGATAAAAGCTTGGAGCTATGACTACTATTCTAGAATCACTTAACCACATTTAAGTGACCCATAATTGTTAATGAGTCACTTCAATATGGAATTATAATTTGGTTTGTGTTTTGGATTCAAAATTTACTTGACACACTCACAAAATAGTTATTTACTCCCAAGTATAAGAGTGTCGAAGTAATAAAATAACCCGGTAAGTCCGGGGTCAATCCACATGGAATAGATTTAATAGGATAAAATAATAATTTGAGTGAAAAGAAAAAGACTGATTTTTTTGAAATGATTGAAAATTTTAAATTAAACTGCAACAATAAAATAAAATTTTGGGGTTAGGAGATCTACTTTGAAAATTTCAACTATAGAAATTTGACTTTTTATAATATATAATTTGTCATTATTACCTAATTAATTTATTTCAGGAATTAATTATACCAAAACATATAAAACCAGCCATAAAAGCGGTGATAACATTTGTTTATAACTAGTCCAGTCAGGTACTCAATTATGCAAAATAAATAAAATCAGCCATATAGGAGGTAACAAAATTTGTCAATAACTAATCCAAATTTAAATTAAATATTAAACATTAGATTATAATTAGTTTATTATAATATAATTAAGATTAATCTATATTTTTATATTAAAAATTTCACCTATTACCCTAACAAAATGAAATTAGCTACTTATGATTTGAATAAAAAAACACTCATAATTTTATTACTGAAAGAAAAAGAAATTACAAGAAAGCTTAAGAAATTAAAACAAACAAGAGTTGAAATTCCACAAATTTTCAGAGAAAACTATGGACTTCTAGATTGTCATTACACACCGTTTCATTTTTTCATTTTTTTTTATTTTATTTTTTGTTTTTTGTTCTTTTTTGTCTTTAATAATTATATATAACATACTTTGGATTTTCCATCAATTTCGGCCTTGAAAACTTCAGAACTAGAAATTCTTATAAACAGTAAAGTTGTAGATATTTAAGTCTTTTTTTATTTAGAAATAGAATCGCCACAATTTGATATCGAAGTAAAAAGTTATGGCCACAATAAGAAAATTGTGCAAAGTAAGAATTTCCGTAATTGTACATTATTAGAACGCCGTTTTAAGTTTTTGGCCTCCAAAATCCAAATGTGAAGTCCATTTTTCTAGTTATGTATCCAAAGTTTTATTTCACCTACATAAGAAATAAAAATCATAACAAAAATATATAAAACATAAATTTAATTATAATTTCACAAATGTGCTAAATTAAGGGGATTAATGAAACTATAAGTGTAAAATTATTACTTTATCTTTATTAAATGTATAATTTTTAGTGTCCATCACACCCTTAACTAGTTTATTACTAGTCCATACTAATTTAAGCGAAAACTTAAAACAAAATTTTTTATCCAAGTTGACAATTGTTTTCTTTCTTTCTAAATAATCAAATAAACAAATTCTCCTGTACTTTTTACCCTTCTTCCATACACACATAAAATATAGTATCAATAAATTTATTGTGCCCATAATATTCACAGGTCTTGTTGAAAAGAGAGTAATATTTTTGTCCTAAAGTTATATCAGAATTCACACTTTTGACAATGGTAATTTATTTAAATACAAAATAGTAGTTTTTTTTTAAATAATAATACATCTTTAACCCTTGTAAAGAGCTTTGGGCCAATGACTCCTAAACCAGTTAGTTTTAAGGAACTATGTCTTAAGACAACCTTTGTAACATCCCTGATCTGGGAGATGTTATCGGCAGGGGATAGACAATACTAACCTCATAAGCCTCTGTCTTTCTAACTATACACTACACTATTACTCTTTTCTCAATCCAAATCTTAAGTACGGGACCAATGCCCAAAACTCATCAACATGAAATACAAACTCAAATATTTTGACTGTAAACTTAATAACTTTTGCTTACAATGACTTTCATATTACTTAAGACTAATACATGACTTCTAACTGACCCTAACTGGACTCTCACTCTTTTGACTTAGACTGGTGGACTCCAAACCCTAGTGACTGCAACAATATCCATCCTCCTGAGCTCGTCCTCCGAGAATACCTGTAAAATAAAGACACCGAGGGTGGAGGGTTAGATCGATATTCCATCTAGGTGAGTGGACGAAAAACTGGAATACTGATATGAAATCATTCGGTTCTAAAATCAAAGCTTCAAAAAATGACTTCTATGAAAACTCTCTTTTTGAAAACTTTACTTGAAATCTCTTTTATAAAACTTAACCTTTCTGAAGACTACTTTTTGAAAACTGCTTTCTAAAATTTGGTCTATGAAAACTGTTTCCTGAAACTTTGATATCTGAAAACTCTTTGTCTGAAAATCTGATTTCTGAGTGTTGTCTGTATCTGAAAACTTGACGTATGAGGGCGTTACATATTGTCGTCCCCCCATACGCCTAACTAGAGCTAGCAGTGCAAACCCATGTCCTTGGGGCGTTACGTATCGCCGTCCCCCAAAGCATGCCACTACTGTCTCTGAAACTGGTCATCTTGGGGCGTTACGTATTGCCGTCCCCCAAGCCACGAAACTAGAACTGGGGGTACAGATCTATGCTACCATCCAAGCTCTAAAACTAGGGTCTAGGAGCGTTATGTATCGCCGTCCCCCCAGTCCTCTACATGTGCACATGTTCTCTGTCCGTCAATTCCAAAATGTATCAAGTTACATACTGGGGTGGGATTTTCCCCCATGCCTCGAAAAATATAAAACTCCTGTTTCGAAAACATTTATTTTCTAAAATATTTCTCAAAGTGTGCTTAATAAAATGTATCTGATAAAGAAAATTGGCTAACGCCCTAAAAGCAAGAATAGTAAGTCCGATATGAAAATACAAAAAGAAAATCAAGTAAAAGAGAAAGTGTCCACTCACTGATTATAAAATGAGGTCGCGTTTCTCGCTTGCTGAAGTAAGCTCTGGTTCCTGCAATATCCTATAATTGATAATTCGATTAGAAAGCGAATTAAGGAACATTTTCTGAATTAATTTAGGTCTATCAGTCCGAATACTTTTATTGTTATTACAAGGCGTAACACACTTATATCATGATGTTATATATATACCAACTGATATGAGGCCCTAAGGGTGGCCTCTAACGTGCTAGGATGGGACTGGAATAATTTAAAAATGATTTGGAAAAATTTATGCCACACGTCACGACGCAAGTCCTTGCGCGTCGCGACGCGCGGCGTCCATAAGCGTGTCACAATTTTTCTCTTGCGTATCGCGATGCAAATCGCTTAAACATCTCGACGCGACTTGGTTTTCGAGGATTCTATTTTGCCTCTCTAAGCTCATCCAATGCACAAAAATCATACTACAATCCATACCAACACTTTCATACTAAAAACCAATGTACAATATATCATATATCACTCCATTTCACATCCCCTAAACTACCATCTCATCAACAATCAACTTTGAATTCATTTCATGGATTTGTCCAAATTACACCCAAACTTAACAAATTGGGGTTTATCAACATTTCCATTGCCTCAAAACAAAAATCACACAATCATTATCATACCCAAGCTCACTACACAATGCAATTATCAAATCATCAAACTTAACATTTAAAAATTTGGGTTATGGATTTCTCACCTCCTTTTCTTGTGAACTTCCTCATCATCTAGGGTTTTATGGATGCCAAGCCTTCTTGTTTCTTTCTTCTTCTCTCTTTCTTCTTCTCTTCCCTCTATTTTCTTCTTTTTTTTCTCCTTCTTCTTTCATGTTTTATACTCCCTATTTTGTTTTAATTTCTAAATTTGTGAATAGTACTCCCCCTTTTATAGTTAGCCATAAAAAAAATAGAAGAGTGTAGAAATTTATAGAATTTACTAGAATGCCCTCGGGTACTATTCACTCGAATATTTGATCTGCGTTTTCAACTTTTTTCTAATCCGAATTTGGAAATATATTCAACGTGAAAGTTGTAGGTCTCGATCTCAGATTTCCGATGATATACAATTCATTAAAATCGGAGTTCGTATGAGGAAGTTATGGCCCAAAAACCGTAGGTTATCCGGAATGAAACATCGTACAATTCTGTATCGGAACTTCGAGAAATATCGATTGTCTCCCAAGGTCACTTCATGAGTGCATATGTGTTCCACATAATTTAAATTATGAATAATTATCCAGAATGAAATGGTGGTCGATATTATTGATCGAAGGGGTTACTAGTCGTTACAAATTATCCCCCCTTAAATAGGATTCGTCCTCGAATCCTCTTTAAACTTGGGATCTTTTCATGGGTCACAGGGTTCGTGTTTTCCTTATTAATCATCAACTTTATTCGACTATATTCCCACTGCTTTAATCTTATTCTCTATACAATATCATTTCACGACAATTTCCAATATACTTACATTACACTCCAGGATAACGTGCTGATCGTGCTGAATCTGGAATGTCATGATTTAGAAGTCGTAACTAGAGCTGTACTGTAATTTATCTATGTGAATGCTTATTCTGTTGAAACTACTCTCTGCCATCGAGGATTCTATTTAACTTATCAGCAAAGGCCTCTGCCCAACTAATTATTTATCACTTGACTGATAGACATATATCATTCTCCCTCATTCTTAGTATCTAATATATGCTTTGTACCCTTTGTCATACTTGGGTGAACTGCTTCAGAATTCGTGGCTACAGTGAATATGCTTTAAGTTCTCTACTATAAGGTACAACATTGCTCTCGCTTTATAAGATCTTTGCTTAGTATTCTTAACCACCTTATTTCTGGACCTCTCACTATGCTCAACATTCATTTGACTTGATCAAGTTCTTAATAGCTGGCACCTTTGACTCTGATGTCTCTATACAGTACTCAGTACTCCTTTTACTCCACTTGTCCAACTTGATCTTAATATTCGTTCTCATCACTTAGGTACTTAATTCTCTTTATTTTCCTTGCCAAACTTCATCTACCTATATAGTGTCTAGGGTTCCTTAGCTTAGTATTATGGTCTACCAGTGATGCTTGTACTAAAAATGTTGCTTCTGGGTGGTTTCCTAGTGGTCCCCTCTCAATTGGCTAAAGCTTCAAGCTTAAGGGCGTGCATCTTGACACTTAGGCCATATTTCCTGTTATTAACATCAAAGCTAATAATTTGATCCTGATTAAAGCTCATATTCTTCTGAACTTTGAGAATTTATTGTTGGGGTTGGTGCTCAGAGCGCCAATTTCTGGTTTTATTTCCTTGTAAATACTATTGTAAATGTTTTATTATGAATAAAATGAGCAATTTCTATAATATAATATTTCTTATTATATGGTAAAGACGTAATTGATCTTAGAATGATTAGTCATGACGCAGTTGCAAAAGCGTCGCAACTGACATTGAGTTGTATCATGACGCTGTCATTCTTAGACTGTTCCTGGTCAAGGTTTATAATACTTGGTCAGTAAAGTAAACCCGTTGAGACCGGTACATGTCGTATACTGGAATATATTATTCCAATGGTTTCTCAATGAACCATGAGTCTTGGAGACTCGTATAAACGTGTAGGTGTTTATAGCGGATAAACACTGAACGACTCACTGAAGATTCTTAATGGATGGTACACCGATGTCAATAAGAATCTTCTCGGGTTGAGTAGCATTTGTGATTCTTCGACTTGAGATACCATTATGGGCACATGAGACATCTTCCACACTTAGATGGAATCTTCCACACTTAGATGGAGGAATTAAACATATGCCATGACCTCGACCTGCATGATTCACCGAGTTTATCCGTGGTCGTCATAATTTACGGGTGGGTAAATTATGGACATGAAATTGGATTTCATGACGGATATGCCTGAATCTAGAGAGTCTCACTAGTGAAATATACTCGTGGAACACTAAGGAAATTTTTATGAATAATACTGATTATTTATAAGTCGTTTAAAGGTTAAACGAAAAATACATGCGAATGGACCTAATAGTCATTTCCTAATTAATATGTATTTGTATTTAATGATTGATTTTATTAAATACACATTAATTAAATGTCGAATTGTGATATTTGACATATATCATAAATATATATGTATTTTGATATTTAAAGTAAATAAAATATATATATTTAAAATATTTATATTTAAATAATTAAATTAATTAAAAATATAAATATCTTAAGTTTTGATATTTTGGAAGATGCCTTGAGTTGCTTTTGTTGACTTGTTGAATTTCATTAAAGTTGTAATGATCAAATTGCAAGTTGATTAAAGTAAACTTTAAATGAAACAAAAATAATATCTAGATATTATTATGCTACACAATTTCGACCAAGGGCATTTGTTTGAAGTATATATTTTTTGTTTCATTTTCATTTGGTTACGTGTTCATAATTTACAAAAACAAACACAAGAGTTGAGAGAAAAGTTTGAAGACAAAAGGAAAAAGCTTGGAAATCTTTGAGTTTTGTAAGTTTTTCTTTAAAGCCTTCAACATAGAAAATATTTCTAACAAGCTTAGCTTCAATATTTTTGCTAGGATGTTGTCTCTACACTTATAGTTTGTGTTTTAATTGGTTGTGAACTTGTTTGAAAGATGTGTGCATGTATGGTTTATAAGTGAGCTTGAAATGGTTTCAATGGCATACTTTTGATTATTTGATAATCAAGTTGTCATTTTAGAGTTGCTAAGCCACTCATTAATGACCTAGAATTGTTATTTAGTTGTTTCATGATGGTGATACTTGTTTGGTGTGGTAAAGAATGAATAAAGTGTTGGATTTAAAAGATTTGGTAAGATTTGTCAATTTGAAGAAATTGTAAAATCAGGGCTCTTAACCCTTTCCAAATTTGGGTCTTTTCATATATGTGATGTATTATAGTGTGTATATAATGCATATTAATTTTTGGGTTGATTGGATTTGATCTTGGCATGTTTTGAACATAAAAGGACCAAATTGTGAAAACTGAAAATTCTGGGTGGTTTCGGCAATTAGACAAAAATTGGGGTTTTTGTTGCAATCTGATTTTGATGTATTGGATATGTTGGAAATCATTTTACAAATGATTTAGAATCATCCAAAATTATAGTTGACAATTTTAGGACTAAAATGATTAGTTTACAAAGTTGTGGGGCAATTCGGAAATTATCAAGAAATTTGATTTCTTGTGTAATTTTTCAGAATTTAATAATTAGATAATTAAATAAATAATTTTATTTAATTAATCCAAGAAAAATTTTGAAATCGGAAAATTTTGATTTTCTGCGATTCTGCTGCGTTACCGGATTTTCGCCATAAAACCCCTACAAAATGGTATCAGAGCGAGTCTGATTCTGGACACCCTAATATGATTATGCCTTTTAAATTCAATGTTTAATTTAATCTTTACTTTATGCATGCATGTGTTTATTTAATTTGATTAAATAAAGTAAAAACATCTTTTGCGGAAAATCTCTAATTAATAAGGTTTATGTTAATTATATATTTGATGCATGTTACATGGTCTGTCTTGTCAATACGGTTTATGGATACTTTTCTATGACTACATCCGAGAACGTGTCAAAGCTATGAGGGTGTAGCCGATAAAAATTTATTTATGTCGGATGTATATATGATACTAGATAAATTCAAACGAAAGCGGAATCCTGAACGTGCCAAAGCTGTCAGGGTTACGCAAGTAGCTTGAGTTTACCATTGACGAGTTTAACCTTGGTACGCCTCCTTATGAATGTGCCAAAGCTGTCACAATGAGAAACGACCAGGACCGGAAACCCATGAGTCACTATTGAGTGATTGACAATGAGTTTTCTACCTAATGAATATACGTAGGCGAGAACGTGCCAAAGTTGTGACCTGAAATATATTCATGGGATACACCTTTCACTATTTGTATTTAATTTAATTATTAAATCTTTGTATTCTGTTTGGGGATTACAGTATTTAAGGATTTAGTGGGAGGGGCATTTTTAGATTAAAAATCCATGATCTAGTTAATGCTTTTAATATTATATGAAACTGCTTAATTTCTGCTAACCGTTTTCGTAATCTATATGATAGATTTGCAATGGTGGCACAATCGACTAATCCGTTTGTGCGTATGTTGGATACGAATAAACTTAAAGGCGCTGAGAAATTCGCCGATTGGGATTTGGATTTAAGGATTGTCCTTGATTCCGAAAAGTTGGGATATGAACTCGAGGGTCCGCTGCCCCTTGCTGTGTCTGAGGACGCAACACCGGAGGAACGCCAAGTTTTCCAAGCTTGGAAAGATGATGATTTAAAATTTAAATCATACATCTTAAGTTCACTGGCACCGGGACTCAAGAAAAAATACTATGGCATGACAGATGCGTATAGTATGATGATGCGATTAAGAGAATCATTCATGAACCAAGAACAAATTGTTGTTCATAAAGTTGCGGTGGAACTGTTCCATGCGCGACTGGACGAGGGGCAAGGTGTGAGCTCGCATGTTCTTCACTTGATCGATTTGATCGAACAACTGAGGCAACATAATCTCCCTCTGAATGACATTCTCGGTAAGAGTGTCATTCTTGGTTCGCTTCCAACTTCATATGGCCAATTCGTTATGTATTTCAACATGAATGGGATTATTTATTCCTACCATTAACTGCATATGATGCTGATCACGGCGGAAGAGGACCTAAGGAAGAGAGTACCGACTCGCCCTCCGAAACCTACTTCACTCTCTGCTTCTTCCCAGACCTGGTCAAAGGGAAAGAAGATGAAAGCGAAGAAGAAGAAAGGTTTCAGTTCTCAATCGCAGGGAAAGATAGCAAACCCCAAGAGGGCTTCTGACAAAAAATGTCATCACTGCAGTAAAGTCGGGCACTAGAAAATGAACTGTCCTGACTACATTGCCCAGATAACGAAGGAGAGAGCATCTACATCAGATACATTTATTTTTCCAGTTATTGATATCTTACTAGCTTGTGAAGCTGTTACATCCAGCTGGATTTTGGATTCTGCTTGTCCTGTTCACATTTGCAGTTCATTACAGGTGCTGAAGGAAAGTAAGAAACTAAAGGCTAGAGAGATGCAATTGCGCTTTGGGAGTGGAGACTCTCTTGATGTAGTTGCAGTGGGAGTATGCGAGATCCCTTTGCCGAATGAGAACCTTTTGATGTATGATTGTTACGTTGTACCAGGATGTGTAGCAAATATTATATCATTTTTTGTATTAGATAAAAAAAGTTATCGTATTAATATTAAAAACTGTTCTTTGTATTTATATGATAAACGTAATATTCAGATCCTTTGTTGTCCAAATGAGCATGGTCATTACACATTGCATACTTCTAAAGATATTTTGAATACCGGGATTAATAAATATAGTTTACCTGATGTTAATAATATTGAACTTTAGCATATGCAGCTAGGTCATATAGGCGTTAAACGCCTTACCCAATTGGTTAGGAATGGTTTGATACCAGATCTCACCATTGAACCCTATCCAACTTGTGAATCGTGTATTCATGGTAAGATGACCAAAGCCCTATTTTCTAGTGTTGTACACCGCCCCACTAACTTACTGGAACTCGTACATTCTGATGTATATAGTCCACTAAGTCAGACTGCTCACAGTGGTTATCTGTACTTCGTCACCTTTACCAATGATCTGTCACGGTATGGTTATGTCTATTTGATGCGACATAAATCGGAAACCTTTGAAAAGTTCAAAGAGTTCTGTAATGAAGTAGAAAAACAAACTGGTCAATATATTAAATGTTTTCGATCTGATCGAGGCGACGAATATATAAGCAGTGAGTTCATGGATTATATAAAGGATAATGGGATTCTCGCTCAATATACTCCTCCAAGTACTCCACAACACAATGGAGTGTCTGAGAGGAGAAATCAGACTTTATTGGATATGGTCCAATCAATGTTGAGTTTTTCAAATTTGCCCTATTACTTATGGGGCTACACTCTTTTAACAGTTGCACATCTTTTGAATAAATTCCTTCAAAAGATGTTCCTACGACTCCGTGTGAGATATGGACCGATAGGAGACCAAATCTTAATTATATTAAGGTTTAGGGTTGTCCTGCCTATGTCAGGATGACTCGGCAAGATAAACTTTCACCTCGAGGGCAAAATTTAGGTTTGTTGGAAATCCTTTGAATACGAAAGGATATCTGTTCTACGATATCGAGCATCGAAATGTATTCGCAGCTCGCTCCACAAAATTTCTAGAGGTAGAATTTTTATCAGAATGTGGTAATCATAGACAGGATGAACTTGATGAAGTCCAACCTGAAAACAACGAACCAACAGAGGAACCTGAAGTTCAAGTAGATGAAGAACCTTCAATACACATACTCCGTAGGTCACAAAGGGTATCTAGAACTCCTGAACGCTTGTATTTGATACAAGAAAAAAGTCTCGATGTTCTCTTAGTTGAAGAGACTGATCCTTTTACCTATAGAGAATCGATGTTGGACATCGACTCCGTGAAATGGAAAAGTTCCATGAAATCTGAGTTAGACTCAAT
Organism: Zanthoxylum bungeanum; assembly: GCA_019454045.1. NCBI lineage: Eukaryota > Viridiplantae > Streptophyta > Magnoliopsida > Sapindales > Rutaceae > Zanthoxylum > Zanthoxylum bungeanum. The sequence goes on along the minus strand of SKCR01031736.1, from coordinate 279,281 downwards.
GCATGAGAATCAAGTTTGGGACTTGGTTCCGCTTCCCGAAGGAATTGTTCCTATCGGTTGTGAATGGGTTTACAAGAGGAAGCGCGGGCCTGATGGAAAGGTTGAAACCTATAAGGCCCAACTGGTAGCAAAAGGTTACACGTAGCGACCTAGCGTCGACTACGATGAAACGTTTTCGCCAGTAGCAATGCTTAAGTCTATTACGATTTTGCTTTCAATAGCTGTGTATCATGATTACGAGATTTGGCAAATGGATGTCAAAATGGATTTTCTAAATGGATTTCTTGATGAAGAAATCTATATGGAACAGCTGGAAGGCTTTGCGTCCAACAAGAACTCATGTATGGTATATAAGCTTAAGAAGTCCATTTATGGACTTAAACAAGTTTCACGAAGTTGGAATCTTCGATTCGACGAGATTATTAGATTGTTTGGTTTTCTTAAGAATTCGGAAGAATCATGTGTATCAGAAGGCCAGTGGGAGCATGATGGTATTTTTAGTCCTCTATGTTGACGACATCCTAATCATTGGGAATGATATAGGGATGATGCAAGGCATCAAAGCTTACCTCTGTAAGAATTTCTCCATGAAGGACCTGGGAGAAGCCGATTGGTTTATCCCAATCAACATACATAGATAAGATCTTGGAACGGTACAATTTTGGTAACTCTAAGACAGCAAATATACCGTTCAGACATGAGATTCATCTTTCAAAGAAGATGAGTCCACAAACAGAAGATGAGAAGGTTACAATGTCTAACCAACCTTATGCTTCGTGTTTAGGTAGCATAATGTATGCCATGTTATGTACTAGGCCTGATGTCAGTTTTGCTGTTAGCGTAACCAGTAGATATCAGTCCATTCCATAAAATGACCATTGGATGGACATTAAACATATCCTGAAGTATCTTAAAGGTACTAAGGATAAGTTGATAATTTATGGAGGAAGTGAACTACAAGTTAATGGGTATACGGATTCTGATTTCCAATCGGATCCTGATGATAGAAAGTCTACATCTGGATTCGTCTTTACCCTTAACAGAGATGTAGTTTGCTGGAAGAGTTCCAAACAAGGGTCAACAGCAGATTCCACCACAGAGGTGGAATACATTGCAGCTTCTGAAGCTGCAAAGGAAGCTGTATGGATTAGGAACTTTATCACAGAATTAGGAGTTGTCCCAAGTATCGAGAATGCGATTCCGTTATACTGTGATAATACTGGATCCATTGCGCAAGTAAAGAAACCGAGGGCACATCAGAAGTCGAAGCATGTGGAACACAAGTACCACATCATTCTATAGATTCTGTTATTATCGTGTGATGGGTATTAGATACAATCGATATTGGCACTAAAGCAAGTGAGAGAATTTGTTGGGGTTGGTGCTCAGAGCGCTAATTCTCGGTTGTATTTCCTTGTAAATACTTTTGTAAATGTTTTATTATGAATAAAATGAGCAGTTTCTATAATATAATATATCTTCTTATATGGTAAAGACATAATTGACCTTAGAATGATTAGTCATGATGTAGTTACAAAAGCGTCGCAACTGACATTGAGTTGTATCATGAAGCTGTCATTCTTAGACTGTTCATGGTCAAGGTTTACAGTATTTGGTCAGTAAAGTAAACCTGTTGAGACCGGTACATGTCGTATACTGGAATATATGATTCCAATGGTTTCTCAATGAACCATGAGTTTTGGAGACTCGTATAAACGTGTAGGTGTTTATAGCGGATAAACACTGAACGACTCACCGAAGATTCTTAATGGATGGTACACCAATGTCAATAAAAATCTTCTCGGGTTGAGTAGCATTTGTGATTCTTCGACTTAAGATACCACCGTGGGCATATGAGACATCTTCCACATTTAGATGGCAGTCACGTCACCGATCTATTCAGATCAGACATGCGCATGTTCCTTGGGTGTGGATAGATCCTCAGGGTGTCATGTGTGTGTCGAGATAGGATCTGTCAGTTCTGTGAACAGAGTATATGTAGTCTATATATGATTAGCAATCAGATAAAAACCATGGGCTCGTGGTACACTTTAGAAGTGAGTTCTAAGTGTTCTTTTAGAGATTACAAATAAAGACGTCGACGGGATTGTCCCTATAGAGATTTGACGTTTACATCTATATCTTTGCGATATATCCGGATACCTGTGACGGAGGAATTAAACATATACCAAGACCTCGACCTGTATGATTCACCGAGTTTATCCGTGGTCATCATAATTTACGGGTGGGTAAATTATGGACACGAAATTGGATTTCGTGACGGATATGCCTAAATCTAGAGAGTCTCACTAGTGAAATATACTCGTAGAGAACTAGGGCAACTTTTATGAATAATACTGATTATTTATAAGCCGTTTAAAGGTTAAACGAAAAATATATGCGAAGGGACCTAATAGTCATTTCCTAATTAATGTGTATTTCTATTTAATGATAGATTTTATTAAATACACATTAATTAAATGTCGAATTGTGATATTTGACATATATCATAAATATATATGTATTTTGATATTTAAAGTAAATATAATATATATTTAAAATATTTATATTTAAATAATTATTTAGTTGTTAAATAATTAAATTAATTAAAAATATAAATATCTTAAGTTTTGATATTTTGGAAGATGTCTTGAGTTGCTTTTGTTAACTTGTTGAATTTTCATTAAAGTTGTAATGATCAAATTGCAAGTTGATTAAAGTAAACTTTAAATGAAACAAAAATAATATCTAGATATTATTATGCTACACAATTTCGACCAAGGGCATTTGTTTGAAGTATATATTGTTTTGTTCATTTTCATTCGGTTACGTGTTCATAAGTTACAAAAACAAACACAAGAGTTGAGAGAAAAGTTTGAAGACAAAAGGAAAAAGCTTGGAAATCCTTGAGTTTTGTAAGTTTTTCTTTAAAGCCTTCAACATAGAAAATATTTCTAACAAGCTTAGCTTCAATATTTGGTGCTAGGATGTTGTCTCTACACTTATAGTTTGTGTTTTAATTGGTTGTGAACTTGTTTGAAAGATGTGTGCATGTATGGTTTATAAGTGAGCTTGAAATGGTTTCGATGGCTTACTTTGATTATATGATAATCAATTTTCCATTCTAGAGTTGCTAAACCACTCATATATGTGATGTATTATAGTATGTATATGATTCATATTATTTTTGGGTTGATTGGATTTGATCTTGGCATGTTTTGAACATAAAAGGACCAAATTGCAAAAATTGAAAATTCTAGGGTGGTTTCGGTAATTAGAAAAAAAATTGGGGTTTTTGTTTTTTGCAATCTAATTTTGATGTATTGGATATGTTGGAAATCATTTTAGAAATAATTTAGAATCATCCAAAATTATATTTGACAATTTTATGACTAAAATGATCAATTTGCAAAGTTGTGGGGCAATTCGGTAATTACCAAGAAATTTGATTTCTTGTGTAATTTTTCAGAATTTAATAATTGGATAATTAAATAAATAACTTTATTTAATTGATCCCAGAAAAATTTTGAAATCGGAAAATTTTGATTTTCCGCGATTCCGCTGCGTTACCGGATTTTCGCCATAAAACCCCTACATGTATCTACTATATTAATTGCAAGATTGCAATAATTTACCTCATCGATTCCGTACTATGATACAAATCCACTAAAGCACCCTCTATTCGTGGTCTAAACTAATACTAAGAAACCTTATTGTTTCATTCTTCTATTTTTGCTTCCAAATCTTGTACATGTTGACCTTTCCATTTACTCTCTTGCTTTGTCCTGTCACTGAAACTTCTACGATCTATATCTCTGTCTCCTTATCTGAAAAATATCATTTCTCACATATCTTTACTCATGTTTAGTGTTGTTATTTTACATCCTCATTACTGCTTATCTAGTACTTTCTCCCTCTTCATCGTTTCATCTAGTTGGTTGTTCTTCTAGATCTCTTACTTAGAACTATTTTTTTTTTTATTCTGTTCTTGTACTATATCTAAAGGTTTTCTGTTCCAATCTCGGTCAACTACGCATTCTCTTGATTTTGTGAATGTCTTGAGACAAACTTCGAATTCTATCTTCCTTGTTACTGTTTAACGAGAGTTGGGAGGGCGAGAGCTTATCTTGAGGCTTTTCTATTTATGGTGATCTGGTGGCACATATTCGTAATCTATGAGTCTAGGATTCTTGTGCATCCATGTCTGATGTCTTTTCCTATACCAGGGCACTACTACTAAAACTGTCTGGTTTACCTTTATCTACTTTACTCCTGATCATCCTCAACAATCGATCTTTCCATTTCTTCGGTGAAATCCTTCTAGAGCCGTGCTCTCTAACAACTTCTTCATACTACATATGCACTCATTACTATTTATCCTATATTGTTTAACCCTCTGAATTCGTTATTTTCCTCATCTGAGTGCTGTTGTACTCTCTTTACTATTTTTCCTTAAGAAACTTGCTCCGCTACAAAAGTTTTTTCCTCGTCTTAGTTCCTTAAATTTCCTACTCCTATGAGTTCCTGAAAATTCCATCTATTTCGATTACTTAGGACATCTCCTACCAAAAGCTTCGGTTCAGGTGCTACTCTTTTCCTAGTCATTCTACTCAATGCCATGCAATTCTTTGTAAGTTGTTCGCTATATTCCTAAGATTTATTCCCTCTGGTCTCTCTGTACTTCTAAGCCTTTACTTCTTTAAAGGTTCCTTAATTCAATGGTGGTTTCCAAACTTAACTCAACAAACTCCTTGCCAGAAAGATCCAGAGGCAGTGTGCGAGATTCACATTATTCGAGGGTCGGTTGTTAAAAAGATCATTTTCCGGACCCTACCTGAGATGCCTCACTCATGAAGAGGCACAACATGTGTTGACCGAGCTACACGAATGGGAATGTGGGAATCATTCCGGAGGAAGAATTTTGGCACTACGAGCCAACTCAACAGGCTACTACTTGCCTACGATGAGGGCCGACTTTACAGAATTCATTAGGAAGTGTGAAAAATGTCAAAGGTTCGCTCCAGTCTTACACCTCCCACCAGAAAGACTCAATCCCATCATATCTCCCTAGCCGTTCATGAAGTGGGGAATGTATATCGTTGGGAAACTTCCAACTGCCCCAGGACAGCGAGTCTACATGCTCGTACTTAAAGATTACTACTCGAAGTGGATCGAAGCAGAATCATTCGCTAGGGTATGCGACAAAGAGGCACATACATTCGTCTGGAAGAATATCATATGTCGATTCGGCATACCAAGTGAGATCGTGACTGATAACGGTTCACAATTCATCAGCCATCATTTTCAAGATTTCTGCAAAAATTGGGGCATAAAGTTAAGTTTTTCAACCCCACGCTTCCCACAAGCTAACGGCCAGACCGAATCGTCTAACAAAACAATACCGAACACTTTGAAGAAAAGATTAGAGAGAGCTAAAGGTGCTTGGACAGATGAAATCCCGGGGGTATTGTGGTCTTACAGAACGACGGCCCGATCGTCTACCGGAGAAACCCCATTTTCTCTGGCATTTGGTGTGGAAGCAGTAATACCATCCGAAGAATCCATCCATTCTCCACGCTACCAATGGCTCGATGATGAGTCGAATCGACTACTTATGAATTTCAGTCTCGATATAATTAATAAAGTGAGGGACCGAGCTTCCATTCGACTAGCTGCCCATCAACAGAGGGTGGCCAGATACTTTGAAAAAAATGTCAGGACCAGAACTTTCAAGGAAGGAGATTGGGTCATACGCAGAGTTTTCCAGAACACAAAAGAGGTTGAAGATGGAAAACTGGGACCAAACTGGGAAGGTCCATACCTCATCACCAAAATCGTTGGGAGAGGAGCATACAAGCTACAAATAGTGGAGGGAACACTCATTCGCAACAGTTGGAACGCCATTCATCTTAAGCAATTCTACTGGTAATACATGTCATTCTTAGTTGTCTTTTGAAGTATGAAATAAAAGATTTGTTATTTGCAAAAGTTCTTTCAACGTTTAAATAAGATGCTTTCATTAGAACTTACTTTCCATTCGACAAATAGTAGTCTTACACAAAATGTCAACAAAAAAGCAAATAAGTGTACATTAGACTAGCTATGTATCAAACTATTAGACCACTAGCTAGTTGTTCTTCAGCTGCCTCCGAATACTAGTAGTAACATCTTCTGATAGTTTTTCAGCCACCACGGGAGTATCAGTGGGAACATCTTCTTCTCGAACACCAGGCCCTTATAATGACATTGTCCATGTCTTCCTCCACCTCAATAACGACTTTTATTTTCTTCCCAGCCGTGACTATTTCAGTCGACTTTCCCTTCTCCACTACGACCTCATTTGGTACGACCTCTCTGGGTTTAAGAGCTTCAACCTTTTCAGCCTCTGATTCCATTCCATTTGCTTTCTTAGCCTTCATTCGACTCTTCATTTCGTCGATTAAAGATACTTTGAAGGGGCCAGACATTATATCTTCTGCACACAAAAGTTCTTCGGGAGTTAAAGGATTTAAAAATTTTGGCTCTCCAAAAGTCTCTTGACATGACCAACTACAGTATAACACAGCCAAAATGTGTTTGCTAAGGGCCAAAAGGGTACCTTCACGATCGTGGATCTCCTTCCACAGCAGAGTTGCCCTCAATATTTTCTATACCAATATGACTCTCCAATCTCTCTCTTCGGGAGGTAAAGCTAATATTACTTTAGTATTGGAAATGATTTGACTTGTTGTCTCAAACGATCGGTTTCACAGATGATCTGCAAAAACAAATTGAAAGTTAGGCCTATTATTAAGTGTACCCAAAGAGAATGCATGATTACGATGTGATACTCACTCGACAAACTCCAATACTCTGGGATTCGACCATCTTCAGCCGTCCCAAATATACCCTCACCCCTCACAAAGAAATAATCAGATTGCCAGTTTCCCCTATCATTTGTTGGTAGCCCAGTAACTAAATGTTTCTTCCTCTGCCGAAGAAACAAGGTGTACCTTCCCTTCTCAGTCAAATGTTCCTTCATGTAGTATGTGGATAGCACATCCTTCACTTAAAAGAACACACCTAATTCGAAGTCCATGCATTCTATCGACAACAGGATCCTCCAAGTATTAGGCATGAATTGAAATGGAGCGATTTGAAAATGATCTAGAACCTCTCATACTAACCTCGGAATTGGAAATCTCAACCCATCAGCAAAAGGCCGTTCGTAGAACCCAATCCATCCTGGAACTTTGTAGTCAATTCTTTCACTCGACAGAGGAAGCCTTAATTCTAATGAGTCTAGAAATCTATACTTACATCTGATTTCCCTCAATGATCTCTCAGTCACTCGACTAGCATGATTCATCGTTAACAAGTTTATTGGTTCACTCATACTAGGAACTCCACTCGACTCACCAATTTCTAGTAAAGTCCTAAAGGGTATGGCCTCAGTAGGAACTTCTTGAGATAACTCGGCAACGATTATTAACCCGATCTCAATTAGATCCTGATATGACCAATCTCTATATACTTCTACCTATTTCGATTAACTAGAAGATGATTTGACAAACCTATCATTCTCAGCTCCTAAACTGCCTAAATAATCTTCATTCGACATTTTCCAGACGACAAGCATACAAACACAAGGTTCCTAAAAATTCTATCACGTAAAGATCAAACCCTAACCCAACCTTCAAACACAATTTCGATAATAAGTCCACAATTCTAAAGATCAAATAGCCTATTTTGCCTAAGAACATCTTGAATCTATACTATGAATATTTAAAGATATTGAAGAACAGTAGAAGGGTTTTGAAGAATACCTTAGAGAGCTCGAGACTCCTCTCTACTTGACGACTGAAGATAAATTTTGTGAATGAGGCAAATGAGCTCTCCAACTCTCTTCTATACCGTCTTATTTTTTGCGCTTCGAATTCCCACCAAAAGTACCTCGAACCTTGTTCTAGGGTTGCATTAAATGAATAAAAGAAGAACCTAGAAAGCAGCCAAGTCCCATCAAGACACAGGGAATCTTTCAAAAATGTCGACTGAAAGATATTAAAAGCCCTCACGCTAAAGATACAACACGACGCTGTATAGAGGCTTAGGACAGGGGATGCCGCCAACTAACATAATCCCAATCCTGACTTTGTACCAAGTATATAACCTTTCGACATGACATCTTGAGAGGCTTAGAGGAATGAGGACTCGTGTCGAGTCAATTGAAGACATGGACCCCCCTCAGTCCATACGACAATGTCGAGTGAAATGGCCCATGAACCTTCATCTGCTTCAGTCGACCGGGAACATCCCTCGAATGACTCATGTCGAGTCAATTAAAGACATGGGTCTCCCTCAGTCCATACGATAATGTCGTGTGAAATGGCCCTTGAACCTTCATCTGATTCAGTCGACCGGGGACATCCTCCGAAGGACTCATGTCGAGTCAATTGAAAATATGGACCTCCCTCATTCCATACGACAATGTCGAGTGAAATGGCCCCTGAAACTTCATACGGGGACATCCCCCGAAGGACTCGTGTCGAGTCAATTGAAAACATGGACCACCATCAGTCCATATGACAATTTCGAGTGAAATGACTCCACTCATGATCCTTCGTCGGGCTCAGTTGACCGGGAACACCCCCCGTTGACTTATATTGAGTCAACTAAAGTTATGAGCTTCCCTCAGTCCGTACGACGACATCATGTGAATCAGCTTTAAGCCTTTGACATGATCAGCAAACAAGTGCCCCACATCCTGTTTCATTCGACAACAATACTCTCAAAGTCAAGAACGCAAGGGTAAAATCAACATTTTGCCTCGGGGTCAACCGCAAAACCAGAAACCCAGTAGTAAGTCCAGTGTAAGAACCAATATCAAACCGAGAGGCCTTACAAGCCCAAACCCATTATCACCAAGAGACCAGTTCAATAGGAACTACAGACTCTTCGGTTACCAAGTTAAGAAACGCCTAAAGTTCATAAAACCTCTACTAAATTGACTGTTACAGAAGCTCCAACGGGCAAAAGAAGAGTAAATGACCCTACCTCAAAGGACTTATAAAAAGAAAAGGTCTTGGCGTGTGGAAAGGGGATGGATTGAATCCTCTTGTATTTCACCCTCGATTCACCAAACAATACACCGCCCTCACAACAAACAAACGGAGACTGAGGTAATTTCAAGCCTTGTTCTTCCTATTTTCTCCTCTTCCTTATAACTAAATTGGGCGTCGGAGAGCCTACGACTACCACCACACCGGTGGGCAGTACTCCCCACTCACCCTACCTTCATTTTACAGGTTCGTTATTGCCCTCTACAATTCAGATACTTGATTGTGGACTTAAGGCGAGAACCAGCATCCACAACTATTATCAATTTTTCTACGTTACTACATTCTCACTTTATTAACTATGTGTCCGGACTTACAAAATTTTCTTGTTACCTTTTACACCTCTCTTTATAACTTTCATAGCTTGACTTTAGGTTCTAAGTTGTACTGCCAATACAAGTGGTGACTGATACCTCTGGTTGCTGCCTAGATTTCTAATCTTTATTCTTACTATAGGTTTCTACTTTGGCACTATATTCTACTGTCCATTCTGATATTCTTGTCACTCATGAATGGCTCTAACCTCTCAGGTCTATTTTGTTATACTTCCACCGATTTCTACTGGCTTTAAGCTGATCTGTAAGACTTACTATGCTTGGTGTATTCTGGGAACTTCTACTAGTACTGCAAGCCTCGCACTGACTTGTCTATATCTTTGGACTATATTGAGTTATTTCTTTTACTTCCTCAAAACTTCCTCATTCTTTTTATGGGCAATCTATAGTTCAAGGTCTTCCCTTTCTCAAAATGAACTCTCGCCGGGCTTGCTACAATTACTTATATCTATACTAATAAGAGCTAGGGTAATATATAATGTCCTGACATGTTTCGGTATCCTTGTTCTGGTATTCTGTGTCCTGGTGGATTATGTTTCTCATATAAAGTATGTATGAGCTCGATTCCATCAAGACAGCTTCATTGGTTGGCATTGCGGAGGGGTAAGGACTTAGGTAGATCATGGTCTTATCTAGTGAATTCCATTAGTTTGGGTAACTCATTGTTTTCCTGACGTTATTCCTCTTATTTTCCTGTGGGCCTAGGTTTGGGGAACCTAGAATCTCTACATTTTATAATATTTCACATTTATTAGAAGCCTCCACAACTAATCCTGATTTCTTGATTCTTCCGCCTTATAGCTATTCCTAGTCATTCGGGGAGCTCACTATCTATATGAAGTGTTCGAGAGTTATTAGATTGATAGGAAGAATTTCTTAGAAGGAAATGAATCTTAAAAGAACTTTACTTAGGTCAACTCGGCATTTTACTCTTGTTCGGACTTGTTATATTTTTCTTCACTATCCCCAGTTCTGGTGTTTTCTGTCTTATCTCATTCAATACTTCTATCTCTTTATTAACTCTAGTTTCTTAGATCGTCTTTTCCTTATTTTTTCTTTCCTTTATTTTTCTTTCTAGTTTTCTATCTCCCGCATCCTGGTTTCTTAGGTAGTTATCTGTAGAACTTTATTATTTCTTTCTGTCTCCTTACCATTCCGTCTTTGACTGCTTGAACCTCTACACATTACTCTTTCTTATAACTCTTTTTCCCACTCCCTCGGGTACTTTTCTTAACATCTCACCGTCTGGTATCATAGCTCATTTGTACTTCTGATAATGGGTCAGAATAAATACAAGGGAAGTTCAACTTGGATCTAGAGTGTCGTTGTTCTCGTAAGGAATACTATTTAATTTATCTAAGAAGGCTTACTAACCTGTCTATAGAAATTTGAGGATGTACTCAAGGATCGGATACTGGAGAGGTAGTGTCTTGCATACGAGTATCTCGGACATACTGCATATACAAAACCACAACACTCTACCCACTGCAGTCACTGACTCCCTAGACCATGCTCTAATACCATCTTTGTAACATCCCTAATCTGGGAGATGTTACCGGTAGGGGATAGATGGTATTAACCCCATAAGCCTCTGTCTTTCTATCTATACACTACACTATTACTCTTTTCTCAATCAAAATATTAAGTACGGGACCAAAGCCCAAAACTCATCAACATGAAATACAAACTCAATAATTATGACTGTAAACTTAATAACTTTTGCTTACAATGACTTTCATATTACTCAAGACTAATACATGACTTCTGACTGACTCTGACTAGACTTTTACTCTTCTGACTTGGATTGGTGGACTCCAAACCCTAGAGACTGCAACAGTATCCGTCCTCCCGAGCTCATCCTCTGAGAATAACTGCAAAACAAAGAAACTGGCGGTGAAGGGTTAGATCGATATTCGATCTAAGTGAGTGGAATACTGATATGAAATCATTCGGTTCTAAAATCAAAGCTTCAAAAAAATGACTTATATGAAAACTCTCTTTCTGAAAACTTTACTTGAAATCTCTTTTATAAAACTTAACCATTCTGAAGACTGTTTTCTGAAAATTGCTTTCTAAAATCTGGTCTCTGAAAACTATTTCCTGAAACTCTGATATTTGAAAACTCTTTTTCTGAAAATCTGATGTCTGAGTGTTGTCTGTATCTGAAAACTTGACGTATGAGGGCATTACGTATCGCCGTCCCCCCATATGCCTAACTGGAGCCAGCAGTGCAAACCCATGTCTTTGGGGCATTATGTATCGCCGTCTCCCAAAGCATGCCACTATTGTCCCTGAAACTGGTGGTCTTTGGGCGTTACGTATCGCCATCCCCTAAGCCACGAAACTAGAATATGAGGTGTGGATCTATGCTACCCTCCAAGCTTTGAAACTAGGGTATAGGGGCATTACATATCGCCATCCCCCTAGCCCAAAACTAGGATCTGGGGCATTACGTATCATTGTCCCCCCAGTCCTCTACATGTGCACATGTTCTCTGTCCGTCAATTCTAAACTGTATCAAGTTACATACTGGGGTGGGTTTTTCCCCCATGCCCTAAAAAACATTAAACTCTTGTTTCAAAAATATTTCTTTTCTAAATATTTCTCAAAGTGTACTTAATAAAATGTATCTGATAAAGAAAATTGGCTAACGCCCTAAAAGCGAGAATAGTAAGTCTGATACGAAAATACGGAAAGAAAATCAAGTAAAAGAGAAAGTGTCCACTCACTGATTATAAAAAGAGGCCGCGTTTCTCGCTTGATGAAGAAGGCTCTGGTTCCTGCGATATCCTATAATTGACAATTTGATTAGAAAGCAAACTAAGGAACGTTTTCTGAATTAATTTAGTTCTATCAGTCTGAAAACTTTTATTATTATTACAAGGCGTAACGCACTTATATCATGATGTTATATATATACCAACTGATACAAGGCCCTAACGGTGGCCTCTAACGCGCTAGGATGGAACTGGAATGATTTAAAAATGATTTGGAAAAATTTGGGCCACGCGTCGCGACGCAAGTTCTTGCGCATCACGACACGCGGAGTCCAGAAGCGTGTCATAATTTTTCTCTTGCGCGTCGCGATGTAAATCTCTTCAGCGTCGCGACGCGACCGGGATTTCCAGGATTTTGTTTTGCTTCTCTAAGCTCATCCAATGCACAAACATCATACTACACTTCATACCAACACTTTCATATTAAAAACCAATGTACAATATATCATATATCACTCCATTTAACATCCCTTAAACTACCTTCTCATCAACAATCAACTTTGAATTCATTTCATGCATTTGGCCAAATTACACCCAAACTTAACAAATTGAGGTTTATCAACATTTCCATTGCCTCAAAACAAAAATCACACAATCATTATCATACCCAAACTCACTACACAATGCAATTAACAAATCATCAAACTTAACATTTAAAAATTTGGGTTATGGATTTCTTATCTCCTTTTCTTGTGAACTTCCTCATCATCTAGGGTTTTATGGATGCCAAGCCTTCTTGTTTCTTCTTTCTTCTCTTCCCTCCATTTTCTTCTTCTTCTTTCACGTTTTCTACTCTCCATTTTGTTTTAATTTATGAATTTGTGAATAGTTCTCCCCCCTTTTATAGTTGGCCATAAAAAAAAATAGAAGAGTGTATAAAACTAGAATACCCTCGGGTACTATTCACTCGAATTTATGATCTGTGTTTTCTACTTTCTTCTAATCCGAATTTGGAAAAATGTTCAACACGAAAGTTGTAGGTCTCGATCTCAGATTTCCGGTGATATAAAATCGGAGTTTGTATGAGGAAGTTATGGCCCAAACACCGTAGGTTGTCCTAATGAAACATCATACAATTCTGTATCGGAACTTCGAGGAATATCGATTGTCTCCCAATGTCACTTCATGAGTGCATATGTGTTCAACATAATTTAAATTATGAATAATTGTCCCAAAATGAAACGGTGGTCCAGATTATTGATCAAAGGGGTTACCGGTCGTTACACCTTTACGAACTTAATTGTTCGGATTTCATATGTTAAAAAGAAGAAGTGTCTGATTTCCTTAATCTTTCTTTTTAACCCTTGTAACGAGCTTTGGGTCAGTGACTCCCGGACCAGTTGGTCTTAGGGTAGTAAGTGTTAAAACACCCCTTCAGACTTAATTATTCGAGTTAGAGAGACTACGAAATCGAACTTATTTACACACATTTTTTTTTGTTTTTTAAATAAAACAACTCAAACTCTACCGTTTTACGCTAACAATCATTGCTTATTGAGGCAAGATGTCTGTTTACTAAGTAAAAGCTTGATTATTATTATTATCTTTTTTTTTTAAACTGACTCAAACTCTACCGTTTTACGCGAACAATCACTGCTTGCTGATGCAAGATGTCTGGTTACTAAGTAAAAGCATGGTTAGTTTTTTGAATAAAAAATAAAATTTCATTGTCTTTAGGTGCTACCTCCAATAAACTAGAGAACTAGATATTATAAAAAAATTTCTTACAACCCACGATAATATGTTACCGTGTATATTGACAATACATGTAAAATGAGCATATGAAGATCAAATGTAATCAATATTATGGAGAATTCACAAATTTAAATGATTCAAAAAGAAATGAATAAAACTAACGGACCGGCGTAATCACACGCGTATAACGCAAGCGCACGTATAGTTCAAGTAGTATAAAAAGTATCGATCCCACGAGGATTTAAAAGCTTTTGTTATCAATTTATGAAGTTAAATGTTTACAAGTATCTAATGGATTGATTGTTTATTGGGTGGTGACTTTAAAACTTAAAACAAGTAAATAAAATTTCTTGAAAGTAAATTGATGAAAATTCAAATTTATAAAACTATCCAGGGTTGTGAATACTTTCAATATCTTTTTAAAAGATGAAGTGGTTATTTTACATTTGTGTAATATATTGGTTTATTAACCTGGAACATGAAATTATGTAAAAGTCTCTTCCGATGGTCAAATACAAATACCCAGTATAACCCAATTAATCATATTCCTATGTTAACCATATCTGAATTCATTAAGATTAAGTTCCAATTATGGCTACCCCCGCCTGACAGGTATATTCCTATCCTGTACGGAAATTTATTAAAGGGTTATCTATCCTCAGGGAAGATCGTGGGCTATTAAGTCTAAAGTCTTAAACCTAAAATCCCTTTTCCAAGTTCATTTTAAGTTTACTGAATCAATCTTATTAATGGCCAGTTAACAAGATGCATTAAGACTAAGACTCAATAAACAAACATTTATATTACCCAAACCGTAATTTAACCCCTTATAAACCAGTAATATTGGACTTCATCACAACCCCAGATAACTGGCTTAGTTACAACACATATTTACGGGTAGTAAAAACTTAAATAAAATAAAAGACATAAAGTAAATTGCTGAAAAGTAAATTGCTGAAAAGTAAATGACGGAAAGTAAATACTGAAATTAAATACTGAAAATTAAATGCTGAAAAGTAAATGCTGAAAGTAAATTGCTAAAAGTAAATTGCTGAAAAGTAAATGTTGAAAGTAAATTGCTGAAAAGTAAATAAAGTAAAAGTACAATAAAAGAAAATTCTGAGGTAAAAGGATCCACTTTTATTGCTTCTATTTTAGATATCTCTCTTAATATAATATTAACTTTGCATGATAATTATCAACCAGTCATATAGGCGGTATCCAGATTAAGTCAAAATAATAATTAATTATCAACCGACCAATCAGACGGTATCCAGTTTAGTCAGGTTAAAACCAATTTAAATAATTACCAACAGACCAATATGTCAGTATCCTCATTAAGTCAGGTTTTAACTAGTTTATATATTATAATTAAGGGAGATTAATCTAAATATTAGTAATAAAAGTTTTACCTTTTACCCCAGCAAGGGGGAGTTACCTCCTCATTACTGAAAAGTAAAAACGAAAATTAAAGAAAGAAAAGTATTGTGCGTAAAAGTAAATTGCAGAAAGTAAAAACTGAAATGTAAAGAAAATAAAGTACGAAAGCGGAACTGAAAGCTGTAAATAAACAAATAAGATACAATCTTCTTAGTATTCTTAAGGAATTCCTTAGAAGAAAGTATGAATTTACAAATGAAATGGCTTGGTATTTATAGGTAAAATTTTGCCTCCATCAAATCATCCACCAAATCCATTATTAATTGCTCCACTAATTACTATCATGTTTGGTGGGAGTTTGACTATTTTTATTTTTTATTTATTTTATTTATTTTTTCTTTGAAAAAGACTTTAATAATTACGCATAACATACTTCTGGATGTTTCATCAATTTGGGTCATGAAATCTTCAAAATTCGAAATCATTCCGTTCTTAAAATTTGTAGATATTTGAGTCTTCTTTAATCTGGAACTTGAATCAGCTCAATCCGATATCGGAGTAAAACGTTATGCCCAAAATACGACAGATGCGCAAAAACTAGAATTTCCAAAAACTGCACTTCGTTAAAACTCCCTTTCAAGTTTCCAATCTCCAAAATTAATATGTCAAGTCCAATATTTACCCTTATATGACCCACATTTCGTCCTAAATGATTTCATTGAGTCCCAATATTATTTTATCTGCAAAATAAACTAAAACATATCAAAACGTTCATAAAACCAGAGAAATTAAACAAAATATTAAGTAAAAGGGGCGGTAAATATTGATATATTTTCCGCTCATCACACCCCCAAACCTAAAATTTTGCTAGTCCTCGTGCAAAAAAACAAAATAAAAATAAAATTAAACTAAGCCACTTTCATAGGGATCACGGTTGCATTTAGTGTATGCAACAAGCCTTTAAACCCCTAGGTGTCCCTAGTGGACGAGTTATAGTCTCGTGAGGGCTTACAGCAACAATACCCACAAACGTTTTACAAAAGTAACAAGATAATATAACTAATGCACACAAAAGTAAAAAGACAAGAGAAAAGAGAATAAAGAAGTTAGTGACTAAACAGATGAAACATCTAATCCAAGTCAATAGTTGTTTTGTTTCATTCTAAATTACCGAATAAGTAAATTCTCCTATTATTTTTACCATTCTCCATATACACAGTCAAGAAAATATTAATCAACTCATTTTTGCCCACAATAGTCACAAGTGCAGTTGAGAAGAAAGTAATATTTTTGTCATAAAGTTCATATTTCACACCTTTTTTTTAAGTAATGGAATAATTTTTCTGACTTTTCTAATTTTTTTTCTTTCATTTTTTTTATATACAATATATTCCATCTACGTAGCGAGTTTTGGGTCAGTGACCGGCGTAAACACACACGTATAACGCAAGCGCACGTATCGTTCAAGTAGTATAAAAATATCGATCCCACGAGGACTTAATTTCTACTGTTGTTATTAATTATTGATACTATTTATTTACAAGTATCTAATTATAGGGAGAATAGAATTGATTGCTTTTGATTGGTTGAATGTGGTTTTGCAAAATAAAATAAAAACAGACTCAAAAGAAAATACTAAGGAAAATAATAGAAAAGACTCAAAGATCTAGGGTCGTGACTCCACACAATATTATTATAAAGATGAATTGATTCTCTTATTTATGTGTAATAAATCAGTTTGCTAACCTCGAAAACGAAAATATGCAAAAGCCTCTGTCGATGGTCAGACGCAAATATCTAGTATAACCCAATTGAACCATATGTCTATGTCAACCAAATTACCTGGATTCATTAAGATTAAGTTCTAATTATGGCTACCCCCGCCCGACAGGTATATGTCTATCCTGTAGGGAAATCTATTAAAGGGTTATATATCCTCAAGGAAGATCGTGGGCTATTGAATCTAAGGCTGAAACTTAAAATCCATATGTCTAGTTCATTTTAAGTTTACCATATCAATCTTATTGGTGATCAGACAACAAGAAGCATTAAGCTTAAGACTCAATAAACAAACTAAAGAATTACCCATAAAAAGAAAATCAATTATTAAGTGTGTGAATATTGTGTTTCATCACTTCCCTAGAATAAAAATAAAATGTTGGGGTTAGAGGATCCACATTTAATATTTCTTATCTAGGAATCTCACTTATTATAATATATAAATTATTTTATGTTCTACTTTCTCAGGAATTAATAATGTTAAACATTTAAAACTAGCCATATAGGCGGTAATCCATTTAGTCCAATTACACCATCCATATAGGCGGTAATTATCTGTCACATAAAGACCAGCCATATAGGCGGTAAAGTAATTTATATTTAGACCGACCATATAGGCCGTAATAAAGTCTGCCATTAATTAATCCGGTTAAATTATAATTAAGTGAGATTTACCTAGATAATTATATTAAAGGTTTCACCTTTTACCCCAGCGGAAATTTAACTACAAAACATAAAGTAAATAAATAAAAAGCTGTAATAAAAACTAAAAATAAAAATACATAATTTTAATATTACAAAACTAGATGCTTCCTATGAAATCAGGGAAAAAATCCCAAGGAAAGCACATGAAATGAAGTGAAGAATGCCTGAATTTATAGGCAAACTCGGCATCTGGCGTCGCGACGCTGAAGGGTCTGGCGTCGCGACGCCAGCACGCGTTTTCAGTCAACACGGCTTGACCACGCGTAAGATGTCGACACAATCAGGAGGTGACACGTGTCACGCGGTGATGGTGGTGTAATGAGAAGTCGACACGTGGCACACGGTGATTAGCTGAGCTTTCGGTCCAATGAACATCTGACACGTGGCATACGCTTAGGATTGGTCCAACGAGAGATTGACACATGGCAGCATGTGATTCGCCGGTGATTCGGTCCAATGAGAACTCGACATGTGGAACGCGCTTGGTTTGGTCCAATGAGATTTCGACACGTTGCATATGGCGCATTTTAGCTGATCTTCTGTGATGATGACACGTGGCACGTCGCACGTTAGCAAGGTCGGCGTACGTTAGTAAGATCCGGCGCACGTTAGCAAGTCTAATTTCTCATATTCTGACACGTGTCCCTAGGCGCACGTTAGCATGGCCGGTGCACTTTAGGCGTCGCGACGCGTAGGATCTTGGCGTCGCGACGCTGGAAATTACAAAAATGCCCCTTTTGTCATTTTTTTTCTATTTTGGCCCCAAATTGCTTCAAATGCTTCCCAAACTTTATTTATCTGCAAAACAACATAAAACACATCAAAATGTTCACAAAACCCGAGAAACTATACAAAGTATTAGGTTAAATAAGTGGGAAATAGTGATATAAATACCACTCATCACACCCCCAAACCTAACATTTTGCTAGTCCTCGAGCAAAACATAAAATAAAATAACAAAAATATAATTAACTAAACCACTTTCGTAGGGATCACGGTTGCATTTAGCGTATGCAACAAGCCTTTAAACCTCTAGGTGTCCCTAGTGGACGAGTTGTAGTCTCGTGAGGGTTTACAGCAATGATACCCACAAACATTTTACAAAACTAAAAAGGTAGTGAAACTAATGCACACAAAAGCAAAAAGACAAGAGAAAAGAGAATAAAGAAGTTAGTGACTAATCAGGTGAAACTTCTACTCCAAGTTACTAGTTGTTTTGTTTCATTCTAAATTACTGAATAAGTAAATTCTCCGATTATTTTTACCATTCTCCATATACACAGCCAAAAAAATATTAAACAACTCATTTTTGCCCACAACAGTCATAAGTGCAGTTGATAAGAGAGTAATATTTTTGTCCTAAAATTTTATCAGATTTCACACCTTTTTTGTAGCAATGGAATAATTTTTCTGATTTTTCTGATTTTTTCTTCTTTTTCTAATTTTATTTTTTATTTATATACAATATCTTCCGTCTATGTAGCGAGCTTTGGGCCGGTGGCTCCCAAACCAGTTGGCTTTAAGGCACCAGGTGTTAAGACACCCATGCAGACTTAATTACTCAGACTTCAGATATAAATATATTTTTTGCAACATCTTCGATCCATGTAGCGAGCTTTGGGCCAGTGACTCCCAAACCAGTTGGTTTTAGGGCACTAGGTGTTAAAACACCCATACGGACTTAATGACTCGGATCTCAGACATTTTTTCACACTTTTTTTTACTTCATTGCCATTTATAGATGCTTTTTCCAATTAAACTAGAGCACTGAATATTACAAACTTTTCAATTACAACTTATGTCTGTATGTTACTATGCATATTGATAATACCTGCCAACCGAGCATATGAAGATCCATTTTAGTCAGTTTTATGGAGAATTTACAAATTAAGTAATTTAAAAGGAAATAAACAAAAATTAACTTATTTCGAAAATGGGTTGAAATACGTATCAGGAGTGGGAACTCCTTAAACAGCTATTTCTCACCAATTTCACCTTTTTAGTCAAAATAAAAACACAAAAACGCAAAATATTTTTGTAATTTTTGAAAAATTTTCAATTTTTTTGTATTTTTCGAAAAATTTTGGCCTAAAATAAAAATAACACACAAACTAAAAACAAGGTACTCATCAACTAATTCCCTCCCCCAAACCAAAATGAGACATTGTCCCCAATGTCTTAAACAGTAGAAAGAGAGTTAAGAAGGTCGTACCTGGTTAGCTGAAATTCTACAGGAAACTAAAGGTTAAGATCCAGATTAATTCGACGCCTCTTATCACGATCGTCCTCGGACCAATTTATCTTTGAAAGGATAGGGTCAACTTGTGGTTCATAGGCTAAGAGTTGGTCAATTAGATCCAGAGCACATGAAATGAAGTGAAGAAGGCCTGAATTTATAGGCAAACTCGGCATCTGGCGTCGCGACGCCAGCACGCATTTTCAGTCAACACGGCTTGACCACGCGCAAGATGTCGGCACAATCAGAGGTGACACGTGTCATGCGGTGATGGGGGTGCAATGAGAAGTCGACACGTGGCACACGGTGATTAGCTGAGCTTTCGGTCCAATGAACATCTGACACGTGGCACGCGCTTAGGATTGGTCCAATGAGAGATTGACACATGGCAGCATGTTATTCTCCGGTGATTCGATCCAATGAGAACTCGACATGTGGCACGCGTTTGGTTTGGTCCAATGCGATTTCGACACGTGGCACACGGCGCATTTTAGCTGATCTTCTGTGATGATGACACGTGGCACGGTGCACGTTAGCATGACCGGCGCACTTTAGGCGTCGCGACGCGTAGGGTCTTGGCGTCGCGATGCTGGAAATTACGAGAATGCCTCTTTTGTCTTTTTTTTCTATTTTGGCCCCAAATTGCTTCAAATGCTTCCCAAACTTTATTTATCTACAAAACAACACAAAACACATCAAAATTTTCACAAAAACCGAGAAATTATACAAAATATTAGGTTAAATAAGTGGGAAATAATGATATAAATACCACTCATCAGTCAGTGACTCCCAAACCAGTTGGCTTTAGGGCACTAGGTGTTAAGACACCCCTACGGACTTAATTACTCAGACTTCAGATATATATATATATTTTTGGCAACATCTTCGATCCATGTGACGAGCTTTGGGCCAGTGACTCCCAAACCAGTTGGTTTTAGGGTACTAGGTGTTAAAACACCCTTACAGACTTAATAACTCGGATCTCAGACGTTTTTTTTAAAGATGCTTCCTCCAATTATACAAGAGCACTGAATATTACAAACTTTTCAATTACAGCTCATGTCTGTATGTTACCATGTATCCTGATAATATATGTCAACTAAGCTTATGAAGATTCATTTTAGTCAGTATTATGGAGAATTCATAAATTAAATAATTTAAAATGAAATAAACAAAAATTAATTTGTTCCGAAATAGGTTGAGATACGCCTCAGGAGTGGAAATTCCTTACTCGGCTATCTCACACCAATTTCACCTGATTAATCAAATAAAAACACAAAAACACAAAATATTGTTTTGGTTTTTGCAAAAATTTTCAACTTTTTTTTTTACTTTTTCGAAAAATTTTGACTAAAAATAAAACAATAAGAACAAGATACAATTTAACTATTCTCCTCCCCCAAACCTAAATGAGACATTGTCCTCAATGTCATAAACAGTAGAAGAAGAGTTTAGAAAACCGTACCTGGTTAGGTGAAATTTTACATCTAAATGAAAAGTTAAAGGTTAAGATCCAGATTTATTCGACGCCTCTTACCCCAATCATCATCAGACCAGTTTATCTTGGAAAGAATGGGGTCAATTTGTGGTTCAAAGGCTAAGATTTGGTCAATTAAATCTAGGGCAGTTCTAGCAGTAAAGAGGAGTTCTTTTACAGGCTTTGACACGAACCCATTTCTGCGGGCATCATCAAGAAACACAAAAAGAAAATCATAAAATCCATCAACATTGTACAGTCCAAGCGGTTTCTGGTGTATGTTCAAGTTTGCCCAAGATAGTACTGTAAAAATTTCCTCCATCGTGCCCAAGCCTCATGGAAAAGCAATAAAAGCATCAGCACGATTAATCATCTCTACCAGTCGTTCAGACATACCTGGCACGATTAGTTCCTCACCATTTGATGGTCCTATCAGATTTGCCTCTGCCAAGGGTTTTGGGATGATTCCCAAGACTTGACTCCCTCTATCATGTACAGCCTTTGAAACGATCCCCATTTGTCCAAGATTGCCTCCTTCATATACTAGGTGCATATTCCTTTCAGCTAAGACTCGACCCAATTCATGTGCTGCTGCTATGTATTCTGGTTTAACACCAACACTGGTACCACAAATCACACAAAAGTTTACAACTCGTCTTCTTGAAGTGGCTTCCATATTTTTGTGTTTCTTTTTTTTCAGCTCCGGATGCCTTCAATAGTGCAATGATGAGTTGAATTTATAGAACCTGAAAAGGGTGAGTAATAATAGCACAAGTATCTTCCAAAGGATGATTAGTGGCAAAATAGTAAATCATGAAAGGTCAAAAAGTAGCCTGGATCCTGTCGGAGAAAATAACAAAACAAATCAAAATTATTAAGAAAAGACAAAGAGATATAATATTTACAATAATGTAACGGCTTGAATGACGTCTATACGTCAGGGACAAGTTTCCCATCCAATTTTCTTATAAATTGGCAAACAGTGTCTTTTAGAGTCAGATTCTCGAGACTTAACTATTGTCTTTCTTTTTGAAATTATGTATGTAATTTGCGAATGGCTATATGAACATATCCATTGGGATGCGTCTCAATAGTCGAAGATATATCATCTAAAGACTCCTTACTCAAGCCATCCCTAATGGATTTAATTTTATCTTCGCGATTATCAGACACTATTACTAAAGAACGACAACGAGTATTGCAATTCCAGCGAGCACATTTGTAACAAACACCCATTTTCTTAGCTCTACGTTTCTTTGCATAGGTGTTTTTTTTTTCCAAAACCAGGCAAATAAGAATTATAAGAATCAGAATACTCACCGGCTAATTAGACCCATGCTTCGATTACCCAACGAATGTCATTAGGAATACCTTTGATCATCAGAAGTCTCATCCGTTCCAAGCGAGTTTTATAGACTTTCATCAGAGAATTTTGAGGGAGAGAAAGAAATTGCTTGTAAATATTTGCGAGAGCTTCTTCCATCTTGAAATGACTTCACCTACAAAAACTAACACATAAAATAAAACACACCAAATCACAATATATACACAAATTGCATGGGTTGCCTCCCAGCTAGTGCTAAGTTTAATTTCGTCAGCTAGACATAATTTCCCGAACATTAGGCTGGATCTGAAAGTGTGACACTTTCTTTTTGTCGCTCAAATGATTCTCCCCAGTAGTGTTTGACACGCTTGTTTTTAACCTTGAATGTTTTGTTGGAGTCGGGATCATGTAACTCAATGGCTTTATCTAGTAAAACTTTGGTGATTAAGAATGGACCTGACCACCGTGATTTTGGCTTCCATGGAAAGAGTTTCAAGCTTGATTTGTTTAACAATACCCGTTACCCTGGTTCTAGTTGTATACGCACTAACTTCTCATCATGTCTCTTCTTGGCCTTTTCTTTGTACAGTTTGGCATTTTCAAAAGGATGTATGTGAAATTCCTTTAATTCATTGAGTTGGTGGAGTCTTCTCTCTTCTGTTTCTTGTAGTGCAAGAATTGTCTTCTTCAGTGCGCAGTACGCTTTATCTTCAGGCTCCACAGGCAATTGACATGCTTTAAGTTTGTCAGTAGAACTTTGCATTTCATCGCAAGTCTGGATGGTACTATTTATCACATCAAGTCTGAAACATTCCTCATTCTTTTCGTCATCCAGGAAATTCATGGCTTTGAAAATATTGAATGTTACTTCTTGGTCTTGTACCATCATGGTTAGTTCTCATTTTTGTACATCAATAATGGTTTGACCTGTAGCCAAGAATGGTCTCCCGAGGATGATCAGCATATCTTCGTCTTCCTCCATATCAAGGATAATAAAATCTGCTGGGAAAATGAATTTGTCAACTTTGACCAGCACATATTCAACTACACCTCTCGGAAATACGAGCGTTCTATCAGTAAGTTGTAGAGAGACTGAAGTGGGCATTGTTTCTCCAATTTGTAGTTTCCTGAAAATAGAAAAAGATGTCAAATTAACACTCGCACCTAAATCACATAAAGCCTTACCGAAATCATGTTCTTCTATGGTGCAAGGAACAGTGAAACTGCCAGGATCTTTCAACTTTGGGGGAAGTTTTCTCTGAATGATGGCGCTGTATTCTTCTGATAATGCTACTGTCTCATAATCTCCCAATCTCCGCTTTCGTGAAAGAATATCTTTCATGAATTTGGCATAGCTGGCCATTTGGTCCAACGCTTCTGCAAATGGAATGTTGATATGCAGCTTTTTGAAGATCTCCAGTCACCGAGAAAACTGCTTTTCTAGTTTATTCTTCTGGATGCGTTGTGGAAAAGGTGGAGGTAGAATGATTCTTTCTTGCTCTTTTTCCTTTGCTTCTTTTTCCTCCATCTGTTGCTCTATTTCTTTTGGAACTTCTTCAATGGCTGTCTTGATTCCAACATCTTTGTTGATTTCAGTACCGCTTTTCAAAGTAATGGCTTGACATTGCTCTTTCCCTTGGTTCATTGGATTTTGTTCTGTGTTGCTGGGAAAATTTCCTGGCAGTCTGTAACTCTGAGCATTGGCCAGTTGTCCAATTTGATTCTCCAATGCTTTGATAGAAGCTGAATGGCTTTGATTCAATGCCACTTGATTTTGAACCATAGCTGCTAAGCATCGTATTTTGCTTCTTGCATTTTTAACTGTGCCAGCACTTCTGTTATTCCTGGTTCTTTGTCATACTCATGGCCTTTGTTTTGCTGCTGGAATTCGGGTGGTGGGTTGTTCATTTGCCCTGAATTGTTGCTCCATGAAAAATTGGGATGATTCCTCCACCCTGGGTTGTAGGTGTTGGAATATGGATTATTCCTCTGTCTGTTGAAATTATTGACGTAGTTCACCGTCTCTTTATGTTGAATTGGTTCTGGTACTCCTCCATTTGGTGAACTTGTGGTTTCAGCGATGTTCACAACTTGCGTGCTAAGTGTTTCCAGACATTTGCATATCTGATCCAGCCTGGTATTCAGTGCTGTGTTTGCTCCAACTTCATAAATTCCTGTAATTCTTTGAATTATGCTAATGTCTGTTGGCCACAACGAATTGTTGTTAGCCATTTCCTCGATTAAGTCCTAGGCTTTGATCTTCTCCTTTTGCCATTAAAGCTCCTCCAGCAGCAGCATCAATTGTGGTTCTCATTAGTCCAGAAAGTCCATTGTAGAAGGTTTGGACTTGTAGCGACTTTACAATCTCATGATAAGGACATTTCCGAAGTAAATCTTTGAATCTTTCCCAAGCTTCGCAAAGGTATTCTGAATCTTATTGCACGAAGGATGTGATGTCATTCCTCAACTTTGCAGTTCTGGCTGGTGGAAAGTACTTTGCAAGGAATTTGGTGGCTAGAGTGTTCCAAGTTGTGATGGAACCTACTGGTAACGAATGTACCCAAGCTTTACCTCTGTCTTTCAGGGAATATGGAAAAACCCGCAGTCTCATTGCTTCTTCAGCCGCTCAGTTGTAATTGAAAGTACTGCAAACTTACAGGAAGTTGCTGATGTGGGCATAAGGATCTTCAGTTGCATTTCCCCCAAACTGTACTGACTGTTGAATAATCTGGATGCATGTTTTGATGTCACCCGTATTTGCTAGTAAGAGAGGAAGTACAATACAAGAAATGAGTCTGTCAACCACCAGAATAGTTCTATCTCGAATGGGAATTGGTGGTGCAACGTTCAAAGGTTCAAGTTCCATGTTAATGATTGCTTCTTGACCTTCTCGCATTTCCATTCTCAACTGTCTGATGGTTCTTTCAATCTATGGGTCAAGCGGTCGGAGTTCAAAGCTTCTGGTTCGTCTCATGTAGTGTCTGAGAGCCTGACACACAATAAAACAAAAACAATAAGTAAAAATAAAATTAGATACAAGTAAAGGTATCTAACCTCAAAATTAATAGTGAAAGATAAATAAGTCACCGGCAACGGCGCCAAAAACTTGACCGACGTAATCACACGCGTATAACGCAAGCGCACGTATCGTTCAAGTAGTATAAAAAGTATCGATCCCACGAGGACTTAAAAAGCTTTTGTTATCAATTTATGAAGTTAAATATTTACAAGTATCTAATGGATTGATTGTTTGATTGGGTGGTGACTTTAAAACTTAAAACAATTAAATAAAATTGCTTGAAAGTAAATTGATGAAAATTCAAATTTATAAAACTATCCAGGGTTTTGAATCCTTTCAATATCTTTTAAAAGATGAAGTGGTTATTTTACATTTGTGTAATATATTGGTTTATTAACCTGGAACACGAAATTATGTAAAAGCCTCTTCTGATGGTCAAATACAAATACCCAGTATAACCCAATTAATCATATTCCTATGTTAACCAAGTTATCTGAATTCATTAAGATTAAGTTCCAATTATGGCTACCCCCGCCCGACAGGTATATTCCTATCCTGTAAAGAAATCTATGAAATGGTTATCTATCCTCAAGGAAGATCGTGGGCTATTAAGTCTAAGGTCTTAAACCTAAAATCCCTTTTCCAAGTTCATTTTAAGTTTACTGAATCAATCTTATTAATGGCCAGTTAACAAGATGCATTAAGACTAAGGCTCAATAAACAAACCTTTATATTACCCAAACCGTAATTTAACCCCTTATAAACCGGTGATATTGGACTTCATCACAACCCCAGCTAACTGGCTTAATTACGACACATATTTACGGGTAGTAAAAACTTAAATAAAATAAAATAAAAGACATAAAGTAAATTGCTGAAAAGTAAATGATGGAAAGTAAATGCTGAATTAAATACTGAAAATTAAATGCTGAAAGTAAATGCTGAAAAGTAAATTGCTGAAAAGTAAATGCTGAAAAGTAAATTGCTAAAAATAAATTGCTGAAAAGTAAATGCTGAAAAGTAAATTGCTGAAAAGTAAATAAAGTAAAATTACAATAAAAGAAAATGCTGAGGTAAAAGGATCCACTTTTATTGCTTCTATTTTAGATATCTCCCTTAATATAATATTAACTTTGCATGATAATTACCAACCAGCCATATAGGCGGTATCCAGATTAAGTCAAAATAATAATTAATTATCAACCGACCAATCAGGCGGTATCCAGTTTAGTCAGGTTA
Organism: Zanthoxylum bungeanum; assembly: GCA_019454045.1. NCBI lineage: Eukaryota > Viridiplantae > Streptophyta > Magnoliopsida > Sapindales > Rutaceae > Zanthoxylum > Zanthoxylum bungeanum. The sequence continues at coordinate 252,220 of SKCR01031736.1, read as the reverse complement.
AAACCAATTTAAATAATTATCAACCGACCAATATGACGGTATCCTCATTAAGTCAGGTTTTAACTAGTTTATATATTATAATTAAGGGAGATTAATCTAAATATTAGTAATAAAAATTTTACCTTTTACCCCAGCAAGGGGGAGTTACCTCCTCATTACTGAAAAGTAAAAACTGAAAATTAAAAAAAGAAAAGTACTATGCGTAAAAGTAAATTGCAGAAAGTAAAAAATGAAAAGTAAAAAAAAGAAATTGCGAAAGCGGAAATTAATTACTCAAAGCTGTAAATAAACAAACAAGATACAATCTTCTTAGTATTCTTAAGGAATTCCTTAGAAGAAAGTATGAATTTACAAATGAAATGGTTTGGTATTTATAGGTAAAATTTTGCCTCCATCAAATCATCCACCAAATCCATTATTAATTACTCCACTAATTGCTATCATGTTTGGTGGGAGTTTGACTATTTTTATTTTTTATTTATTTTATTTATTTTTTGCTTTGAAAAAGACTTTAATAATTACGCATAACATACTTCTGGATGTTTCATCAATTTGGGTCATGAAATCTTCAGAATTCGAAATTATTCCGTTCTTCAAATTTGTAGATATTTAAGTCTTCTTTAATCTGGAACTTGAATCAGCTCAATCTGATATCGGAGTAAAACGTTATGCCCAAAATACTACAGATGCGTAAAAACTAGAATTTCCAAAACTGCACTTCGTTAAAACGCCCTTTCAAGTTTCCAATATCCAAAATTATTATGTCAAGTCCAATATTTGCCCTTATATGACCCACATTTCGTCCTAAATGATTTCATTGAGTCCCAATATTATTTTATCTGCAAAATAAACTAAAACATATCAAAACGTTCATAAAACCCGAGAAACTAAACAAAATATTAAGTAAAAGGGGCGGTAAATATTGATATATTTTCCGCTCATCACTAACTTATTACGAAACATTGTGATGTGTCTCAGGAGTGAAAACTCCTTACAAAACCATCTCTAAATAATAATTCCACTTGGTTAGTCAAAAATTTATTGTTGGTTTGTGTGTAGTTTTTTTTTTGAAAAAACAGAAAAGAAAATCAACACAAAATATTTTTTTTTACAGAAAAAATAATAACATAAAAAATAACAACATAAATATTTGTTTTTTTAAAGAAAAACACAACATAAAAACGAAAACTATCTAGTCAACTATCCTCTCCCCCCAACCAAATTTAAACATTGTCCCCAATGTCCGAATAAGAAGATGTGGAGTTTAGAAGGCATCACCTGGTTAGTGTGGAATTGACGATTGAATCTACGAATATTTAAAAAAATTACATATTAAGATTCAAGTTCACTATACACTTCTTGCCACGATCGTTATCAGACCAGTTCAACTAGGAAAGAATTGGGTCAATTTTTGGTTGATAAGTTAAGAGTTGGTCAATTAATTTATCATCTTTTCTTGCAGTTAGGAAGATATCTTTTACCGGTTTAGAAATGAACCTAAAAGAAAATAGAAAAAGTGATCAACATTAAATAGTCCAATGAGTTTTTGGTGAATGTTCAAGTTCGCCCATGATGCAACCATGAATATTTCTTCCAACGTGCCCATATCACCTAGTAAAGCAATAAAAGCGTTAGCATGAATAATCATTTTAGTAATTTTTTCAGACATACTTGAGACAATGTATTCTTCTCCATTTTATTTTTCGATGAGGTTTTTATCTCCCAAAGGTTTTGGAATGATCCCCAAAACGTGACTGTCATCTTCTTGCACGGCCTTTGAAACACATCCCATCAATCCAAAATTGCCACCACCATATACTAAGTGCATGTTTCTTTCTGCCATAACTCTACCCAATTCTTTTACAGTTTCAACAAATTCTGGTTTAGTTCGAGAGCTAGTTCCACAAAACACATAGACTCGTCGTCTTGAAGTTTTCTCCATTTTATTTTCTCTCTTATCTGAATGTGTCGAAGAGAGAAATGATGAGCTGTATTTATGGATTCTGAAAAAGGGTGAGTAATAAAAGCACTAGTACCTACAAAATGACAATTGTCAGATGAACAGTAAAATAGACCGTGAAAGTCAAAAAGTTTAGATAATGTGGGCAAAATTAAAGTGAAGGAAATCAAAACAGTAAAACAAAAGTTTAAAGTAAAGGAAATTAAAACAATAAATTAAAAAATATTTACTGTTAGTTGTGATATGGCTCACATCTTCCTCTGGTTTTACATCCAATAACGGCTTGAACGCCCTCTATGGGTCGTGGATATGTTTCCCAACTAATTTTCTTATAAATTGGCAAATATGGTATTTTAAAGTCAGATTCCCGAGAGTGAATTGTTGTCTTTCTTTTTGAAATTGTGTATGAAAATTACGAATTACTCGATGAACATGTCCATTAGGATGCGTTTCAAGAGTCAATGATATATCATGTAAAGACTTCTTACTCAAGCCATCTTTAATGAATTGAATTTTATCTTCACGATTGTCAGACACCATTCCTAAAGAACGACAACGAGTGTTACACGTCCAGTGTGCAAATTTATAACAAACACCTAATTATTTAGCTCTTCATTTCCCAGTAAAGTTTCGTTTCCCTAAACCAGACATGTAAGAAATGAAAGAGTCAGATGACTCACCTGCCAAGCGAACTTTTGCTTCAATTACCCAACGAATATCACTAGGAATAACATGGATCATAAGAAGCCTCATTCTTTCGGTGCGTGTTTTTGAAATTGTCATCAGAGTATTTTAGGGAAGAGAATGAAAATGATTGTGGAGTTTTGCAAGAGTTTCTTTCATGGCTTGATTGTAGGATATCGGTAATTTTAGGAAACTAAAACAACTGACTTAGAGTCACGGAGTATCTTTATCCGCTGTTTAACCATGGTGCAAGATTCTGACAAAAGGAGAAAAGAAAATATTACTGCAAAACTCAAGTGAAAATGAAAATTAGACAAATACAAAAGAAAAGAAAAGAAAATACATCAATCACAGTACACTAAGTTTGAAAGGAAAATAGATTCTTGAAAATTTGAACACTCCAAAAATGGTTTCAGATGTTGTCCATTCACTTTAAATACATCACCATCCCTAGGATTCTTAATGTCAATAGCTCCATATGGGTAAATATGCTTCACAATAAATGAGCCACTCCATTTGGATTTCAATTTTCCAGTAAATATATGAACACGAGAATTATAAAACAAAACTTTTTGACCAATTTCAAATATTTTTCGAGAAATTTGACTATCATGAAAAGCCTTAGTTTTAGCTTTAAGAATTTCTGTATTCTCATATGAATCATTCTTAACTCTTCAAGTTTATTTAATTATAGTTTACGTTAATGACTGGCATTTTCAAGGTTTGAATTGAATGCTTTAATAACCCAATATGCCTTATGCTCAAGTTCTACAAGCAAATGACAAGGTTTTTCATAAACTAAATGATAAGGAGACATTCCCAAAGATGTTTTGAGAGCTGTTCGGTATGCCCAAAGTGCATCACTCAGTCGAAGAGACCAATCTTTGTGATTTGGATTGACCGTTTCTTTCCAAAATTTTTTTTATTTTCCTATTTGCTAGTTCAACTTGACAATTTGTCTATGGGTAATAGGAGGTAGAAATTTTATGTGTAATTCCATATTTTTTCATTAAGGACTCAAAAGGCTTGTTACAAAAGTGTTTACCTCTGTCAATTATAATGGCTCGAGGGATTCCAAATCGACTTAAAATATTTTCTTATAAGAACTTAATCACAGTTTTGTGATCATTGTTTCGACAAGGAATTGTTTCAACCTATTTTGAGACATAATTGACTGCAACTAAAACATATAAAAATCCAAATGATGGTGGAAATGGACCCATGAAATATATTCCCCAACAATCAAAGATTTTGACGATATTAGTATACCAAGGAATTATTTTTAACATGTTCAAACAACTATACGAAATATATGGCTCCAATTTGGAGATATTTTTCTTGTTGCAAGAAAATTGACAATATTAGCATACCAAGGAATTGTATTTCTAGAAAATAAAAATCATCAAGAAAAGAGTCTTTGATAGGAGTTGTGTCAATTGATGACTCATTTGTGAGTCTAGATAAATGATCTGCAACTACATTCTCTGCTACTTTCTTATCCTTGATTCTGAGATTGAATTCTTGAAGCAACAAAATCCACCGTAGTAATCTTGGCTTTGTATCTTGTTTAGACATCAAATATCTAAAAGCAGCATGATCAGAATAAACAACGGTTGATGAACAGATTAAATATGATTGAAATTTATCCAATGTAAATATTACATTAAGTAGTTCTTTTTCTGTGGTAGTGTAATTCATTTGTGCACTATTTAAATTTTTATTTGCGTAATAAATTACATACAACTTACCTTCATTTCTCTAACCTAATACAACGCCAACTGTATAATCACTAGCATCACACATTAACTCAAAAGGCAAAGACCAATCAGAAGATTGCATGATAGGAGTAGAACTTAAAAGACTGATAATCTTTTCAAATGATTTTTGATATTTTTCTGTCAATTCAAATATTGCATCTTTCAAAATGAGCTTACACAATGGTCTGTATATGGTACTAAATTTTTTAATGAACCTTCTATAAATTTTACCCGACTATTTTTGGTAGTGGTAATTTAGAGATTACCTCTATTTTTGCCTTGTCAACCTCAATACGTTTAAATGAGACAATGTGACTCAAAACAATTCTTGAATTAGTCATGAAATGGTATTTTTCCCAATTTAACACAAGTTTTGTTCTTCACATCTTTTCAAAAAAAAATTTCCAAATTATTCAATCAATTATCAAATAGGTTTCCAAAAATAGTTATATCATTCATAAAGACCTCTAAACAATGTTCAACCATGTCCCTAAATATGTTTAACATGCATCGTTGGAATATTGCTGGTGTATTACAAAATTGAAAAGGCATTTCCTAAATACAAATGTTCCAAAAGGACATGTGAATGTGGTCTTTTCCAGGTCTTTTAAAGCAATGAGAAATTGATAATAACCTGAGTAACCATCAATAAAGCAATAGTATGGATGTCCTGCTACTCTTTCCAAATGTTTGTCGAGAAATGGTAAAGAAAAATGATATTTTTTACTGGCGTCATTATTTTTCTATATTCAATGTGCATACGCCAACTAGATAGGATTTGAGTTGGAATTGATTCTCCTTTATAATTTTTTACGACAGTTATTCCAGAATTTTTAGGCACAACTTGTGTAGAACTTACACACTTACTATCGGAGATATGGTAGATAATGCCTACATCAAGAAGTTTAAGGACTTCTGTTTTTACCATTTCTTTCATGTGAGGCTTTAATCTTCTTTGAGGTTGACGATATGTCCTAGCATTATCTTCAAAATGTATTATATGTGTGCATATAAAAAGATTATTGCTTTTTATGTCTTTTAAAGTCCATCTAATTGCCAGTTTATGGGTAAGATTCGGATGACATCTGGTTTAAAATTGAAATATGATGCATCAAGGGGAAACAATGCAAGACTGTGATATAGTCCTTGTCGAATTCATGAATTGTCTGAGTGTCATACGATGGTTAAGATCGCCATGGTGAGACTCGTTTTCTACGTGGTCAATTGGATTTTCATCTCGGACAGGTGGGTCTTCATTTTGGTTCTCGGCCATTTTGAATGACGATAAAGATGATAAAGACTCTCTATTTAATTTATCGCTAGATGATCGAGACTCATACAACCTAAATGCAGACTATATACTAAAATTTAAATATGCAAATGCAATACTTAAAATAATAATAATAATAATAATAAGTGAAAAAAATAAAAATAAAAATAAATGACAAAAGAGAGAAAAGCAGTAATGATTATCCTAAAAACGTCATATGATTTTTGTCAATTCATATCTCAATTGAATTTCCCGTTCAACTGTCTCAATTTCTCGAATTATGTTCTCACAAAAAATTATGAAAAATTATCTAGATAGAGATGGTTCAAGAAATTCTTTGGCAAAATGCAAGCTCCGTTGTAATTGAGATTTATGTCTCATGTAACCTTGAAGAATTAAGTACAGGGTTTGTCTATATGTGAGATGTTTGGGTTCAAGAGTCAATTAGGATCAATAAGGACATCTTGGATCTACACAAAAGAAAAAAGTGAGATGTAAAAAATAAAGAAAATAAAAGAAATATAATATAAAAAAATGAAAAAATGAAAAAGATAAAATGAAAAGAAAAGAAGAAAAAAATGCAAATATGTTAAATTATTATTCTATTTACTAAATTATATTCCCCGACAACGGTGCCAAAAATTTTAACACACTCACAAAGTAGATTTTTACTCCCAAGTATAAGAGTGTCGAAATAATAAAATAACACGGTAAGTCCGAGGTCGATCTGCAGGGAATAGATTCAATAGGATAAAATAATAATTTGAGTGAAAAGAAAAAGACTGAATTACTTGAAATGATTGAAAATTTTAAATTAAAATACAACAATAAAATAAAATATTGGGGTTATGGGATCCACTTTTAATATTGCAAATATAGAAATCTTACTTTTTATAATATATACTTTATCATTATTACCTAATTAATTTATTTAAGGAATTAATTATGCCAAAACATATAAAACCAGCCATAAACGTAGTGATAATATTTGTCTATAACAAGTCCACTCATATATTCAATTATGCCAAAAAAATAAAACTAGCCATATATGCAGTAACAAAGTTTGTTAATAATTAATCCAGATTTAAATTAAATATTAATCATTAGATTACAATTTATATATTATAATATAAATAAGATTAATCTATATTTTTATATTAAAATTTTCACCATTTACCCCAGCAAAATGAAATTAGCTACTCATTATTTGAATAAAAATACTCATAATTTTATTATTGAAAGAAAAAAAAAATTACAGGAAAGCTTTAAAAATTAAAACACACAAGAGATGAAAATGCACAAATTTTCAGAGAAAACTATGGACTCTCAGGCTATTTTTAGGGTGCGGAGCACCTCTATTTATAGTAGAGGGCTCAGCACCCTCCATGCTAATTTATAAATTGCAAAAGCAATTTGCAAATTAGCATAATTGGTGGGAATTCGGTGGATTGTCATTTCCCCAACGTTTCATTTTCCATTTTTATTTTTATTTTTTGTTTGTCTTTAATTATTACATATAACACACTTTGGATTTTTCATCAATTTCGGCCTTGAAAACTTCAGAACTAGAAATACTTGTAACAGATAAGTTGTAGATATTTGAGTCTTCTTTCATCTAGCACTAGAATCGCCTCAATCCGATATCGAAGTAAAAAGTTATGGCCATAACAAGAAAATTGCGCAAATTTAGAATTTCCATAATTGTACATTGTTAGAATGTCCTTTTAAGTTTCTGGCCTCCAAAATCCAAATGTGAAGTCCATTTTTCTACTTATGCATCCAAAGTATTATTTCACCTACATAAGAAATAAATATCACAATAAAAATATATAAAGCATAAATTTTATTATTATTTCAAAAATGTGCTAAATTAAAGGGATTAATGAAACTATAAGTGTAAAATGCTTAATTTCTTTTTATTAAATACACATTTTTTAGTGTCCATCATTACATATGTGCGTATTTAGAATAAATTTATGTTTTTGTAAAAATATTTGATATTTTGAAAAACATGATTTTTTTCTATAACATGTGTTGATGTTGGTTTTGATGTTAAAAATTATATTTTGGATGTTTAGAAGTATTTAGGGAAAGTTGGAATGAAATTGGATAAAACACCCAATTTCATTCAACTCTCTATTTCCCGAGAGCTGGTTAAATAAAAAAAAAATCAAAAGATTAATGTCCTGAAGCTTCAGCACGTAAGTAAGTGAAACTTCAGCGCATAATTAATTGTTTATTCAGTGCATGTATGGGTTGAATGAAGCAATTGCATGTGCTTGCATGCGCTTGGCTTGGCACGCGCGATATGCGCAAAATCTGATTTTTCTTTTGTTTGGTTTTTTCGGACCCCAATTTATCCCCGTTTTTTCCCTATATACTTATAATGGAATATATTATTCCATTAAAGTTTTTAAAAATACACTCATGCTTTATATCTATGGGTTAGACCCACTTCTACTGCAAATGGCACAAATCTGACCCTAAGAGTCCCACATCCGCCCCAACAGTTGGCTCGCACCGTCGGGTATAAAAAAGGTACATTCATTAGTAGATTGGACCCTTGGGTTGGAAGACCTAATTGTGGATAAACATTCGTCAATGAGAGCCTAAGCCTGAACATTGGATTGAAACCCACATGTAAGCTAATAGATGAAGCCTGAACCTTGGATTGAAACCCACATGTAAGCTAATAGCAGCTTCCCTATAGGAATGGGCCTCCATAATGCTTGTCTTTGGACCCTAACCATTTGAATTCGTTTAATCTTTTTATCATGAAAAATAAACTTTTTAGGCCTTTAACTGAGACAAATTTACGTTTCTTGATAATTTGGTTAAATGCTTTGAAATGTCAACAAGCCAAATTGTATGGAAACCTTGTTGGACCTAGAATATTGAATTATGGTTCAGATGTACTAAAAACATGAGTTCAGTACCTATACTGGCTTTCATCCAGAAGGGATGACTTATTTTGGCCCATTTTGATATTCTTAAATGTCTCAAAGTCAATACCAAATACCCATGATTATTAAGGTTCCATTCTTCGTTTCTAAATAATCGCACGATCCCATATTAGACTTAGTCATTTCTAAATTGGTGGACTTTGTCTTTTAACTATGGAAAATAACCAATATAACCAAGGTTTACCTTTTAGCATAAGAGAGAATGAGTTTGTATACCTCTGTTGGTATATAAGCTAAGGAAAAACTAGGAAACATATTGGACTTACCATGTGTGTAGGAGGAATAAGGTTGGAAGGATATATGCTAATGTTTGAGAATACCATGCATTTCATGCATTGCATGCATGCATCATGCTAACCATGTTTGGATGCATCCATCATAGTAGCACGTTGGGTTAGGGAAGAAGACAAATTAGCCAGAGGAAAGTTAACAAGCTCAAAATGGCCAATAACGAAGGTTCCCACACAGAACGATTGAAAGCCAACATAGATAAAATTATAGAACAACTGGAGAACCTAGCCAATGCAATGGCCAATTTGATGAAATCTCGGGCGAAATGAGCTGAAATTGGTGAAAGATGGCATGAAGAACCTGCAAGCAAAATAGCCGAAGGAACTTATATTCTGGATAATGATGAAGACATGGCTGAGTATGCTGCAAGAAAGATAGCCAATTCCCAAGCTGATTACTAGAAACTCAAAGAACAAATGGAGTTGGCATAAATTATGAAGTTCAATGGGAACAAAGATCTAAAAGTACATCTTCGCCAATAGGAATCACCAATAAGTTCTACCGGCTTGTCCAAGCGCCAGGTTCAAAATATATTTGGGATGTCGCTCGAAGGAGCACATGTAGTATGGTACCACAGTCTGGGGAAGAATGTGAAATATGACTGGAAGGCTTTGGCAGAAACATTTCTGAATCAGTATGTCACAGATATTGAGATCGACCTGTCACTTTGTGATTTGGAGAATACCAAGCAAAAGCAAGATAAGAGCTGCAAGGAATACGTTGACCGTTGGAGAAGCTAGCTTTTAATAATGAACACGGCTCTCAGTCATTATGACCATTAAGGGCACCAAGCCCTATATCTATAATAAGCTGAGAAGGATGACCTTCATGATCTCTGACTTCCGACAGTTAAGAGAAACTATCATGGACATTGAGGAAAAAGAAACCGAGCATTGAAAATTCTACAACCAAAATAGAAGAACTAATGGGGTGCCCTTTGGAACGAAGACCAGTCTAGCTGAAATTGTTGCAAAAAGAAACATGAGATTTTCAAACCTTGGCAGAACTTTGTCAAAAGTATTTGAAAAGTTGAAGAGACAAGGCCTGCTGAAAGCCCTAGAGCCCAAACCATTACCAAATCCAGTACCCCGATGATTAGTCTTTTTTGGGGGCACTATATGAAAGTTTAAAAAATTCCATGGATAAATACCGGAAGGGAATGGAACTCCAGAGAATTCTGAAAAATAGCCAAGTCCAGGCCGGACATCACCTATGTTTGGCCAATATTTTCTTAGTCCGTAGTGTTCAGCCGTACATATATTGGAAATACTAAATCCAGCCGGACATATAACAAGCTGTCAGTGAGTATATAGATTTTCAATTACTGAAATCACGGGATCCGATTAATGTCCGGCTGACCTTTATTCTGAAATAAAATATCCAACCGGATATAGATCAAACTATCAACGAGTGTGCAGATTTCAATTACTGAAATCACAGGATCCGAACATATATCTCAAAATAAATATCTGGTCTGACATAGATCGAGTTGTAACTGATAATACAAATTGACAATCACTGGAATCAGGGAGGTGACTTGATCTCCATTTCCCTTTTCAATCCAATATCGGCACTATAAATAAGTGCCTAAATTCTTCACAAAAGAGAGGTCAAAAAAGTCTTAGCTTGATCTTGGTCAAAAACTTCTAGTCCTAAAGTCTTAGAGAGAGCTTATAAAGTGGGAAAATAGTGAGAAAGCCCTTATGAGCTCCTTGGAGTTTTCCCTTTCCGACTAGTAATCCAGCTTTCAGAGATGCTTCCTGAGCCAACTACACCTAAGGTATAACATGATGGCTCCCTAATCTCTATTTCCTTTTTATTATGAATTTTTACGTTTCTGGTCTAACACAGCATCTCCGACCGAACTTGATATATGTCTGGTCAGACATGCACTGTTTGTCAAAAATGTCCGACAAAGCATAAGAATATTCGGCCAAGTATCTTTGAAGGCAAGCCGAGAGCGTATGCACCTATTATTCTGTTATCAGTATCACCATTACTATTTTCATTATTTTATTAATGTTATACATGTTTTAAAGTCGTTTAATTTTTGACATGTTATTACTACTTCGTATTTACTGTTTACACACTTTTGTCATTCTGGTTCACGCAGAATATCTAGCTAGACTTGAGATAATTCCGGCCGAACATTAATGATGTGAAATATGTATGGCTAGACTTCTTTGAAGCCATGCCGGTGAGATATGTACCATATCTGTTTTTTATCTTTCCAATTTACGTAGAATATTCGGCTAGACTTGAAACAAGTTCGGTCGGACATTAATGGAATGAAATATGTCCAGCCTGGCTTTACGTACTCTATTCTGTTTAAATTTTTTTGACTATCAATTTTGTTCTTTTATTATTTTATGAGAGAAAATCCTCTAGGTCCTTATTTTTTTCATGATATCCCGTCAAGTTTTTGATTTTTCATAATACCTCATCAAATCCATGCCATTAAAAACTAATGATAACATTCCATTTATTTTTCCATTTTATATTTTTACCATTTATTTATAAATAAAAAGGCGACATCAATAATTATGGGCATACAAAATAAATTAAAAGTTTTTCTCTCTTTCGTTTTCCCTCTCAATTTCTCATCTCTGTAATTTTTATCTCCAACATACTCATGGCTCAGTCAATTGGTCTTAAGGTTTCAGCTCCATTAGAACCACCAATTTTTTTCTAATATATTTTTTCATTTCAAAATTCTTATATTTATTTTTTTAAAATGTTACTTTCTTTTTTTATGGTGTTGGAACACAAATGTTGGCTGCTATTTACGAACCCGAAGTTGGAAAACAAATCATGAGAAAGCTTGCATTTAAATAATCTGAAAGCCTAAAACTTGACAAATTGATAATTTATTTTTTTATTATTATTTTTTATTAAAATATAGTTTTGCCAATGAGATTATGTACATGCTACATTGTTGTAATATTTAGTCCAAATTTTGACTTTATTGGAGAGTTTTGTTTGTTTAATTTGCTGAATTTCCATGTGTTTTAGGGAAACCATAAAAAATATATGAGATGATGTTGAATCAGATTGTGCAAAGGATATGCATTAAGTACTAACACTTCATTTACAATTTAGGTGACATAATTTTTTTAAGAGAAAAACGTAGATTCTTACGGCCTCGTTATATTAGTGTAGTTTTATTTTAGTGATCGGAGTTATCTTGTAAAAATTTATATTTAAGATTTTTATGCTTTTAATATATCATTTGAGTCCCATAATTATTGATGTTTGAATTCTTTTTATTACTTATAAATTTGATAAAGGACAAAAAAGAAAAATAAAAAATAAATGATATTTTACTATTAGTTTTTAAATATAAGGACTTAATAAGATATTATGAAAAAATGATTGGACATTATGAAAACATTAGGGACTCATAGGGCTTTATTCCTCGTTTTATTATTAATGATTGTGCCCTTATATGTTTTAAATTGCCATTATATAATGTTACATGCCAAGACATGTCTATACCTCCTTCAAACCATAGTATTATACTAGCATCAATAAAGGATCATTCTGAACCCAAATGAATTTAAGGTCGGCCCTTGCGAGGTGTGTAGTATGACCTTAAATCATTCTCAGTGTTTCATATTAGGTGGTGACTCCATCAATCTCTAGGTAGTCCCCCATGGGATATCCGTACTTTCTACGAGTTGCGAGCCCAACAATATCGTGGTTGCCAACATCGGAGGCATATCTGTAAACCCCACTTCGTTCCTACAGCATTCCACCCAAATAGAGAACCAGATGATGGAAAGTCAATAATAGTCCATAGTAATGCCGCAAGCATTTGAAAATAATACTTAGTAACTGCATCATAAGTAGTCACAAAAATATTCCACAATATAGCTCTTTAATCAACGACTTAAAATAAATATTAATATCTTTATCGGGGAAACGTGGACCTGGTATAAATAAAGACAGACCTGAAATGGTCTTTCATAAACTTCCATGGTGGTACCATATAATATAAAATAACTGATGAAATGGATAATATCATTGTTTGTATTCAATTATAATACATATTACAAATATAAAATAGATTGGCGCTCGAATACCAACAATATCTGCTTTTATCTTCTTCCATTTTTCCGCCTGGAAATGCTATGTCCCCTGCAGAATCATTATTTTTGGCTCTTTGACCAAAACATTAAAATTCTTGGCTGCAATATGCATTTAGTTCTTTAAATTATTATTTTCTTTGAAGTCTTTAAATTATTTTTAAAACTATTAAAATTTCGCAAACCCTATCCGAATATATATTAATAAATTTATAAAAATTCATTAATTATACTGAAAACAATAAAAACAGAAAGTAAAGCACATCGATAATTTTTACTCAATTTAGAGCTACATTCATAGGTGACACCGAAAGATTAAGCAATCCACTAAGATAATGAAAATTATGATATATAAGACTTACACAACTTAATACCCCGTTTTACAATTTTCGTCTCTTTATTAAATCCTCGTTTTACAATTTTCTGTCTCTTTGTTAAATCCTCTCTAAACAGGACTTGTCTATTGAGCACCATTCATCTTCAATTGTTATTACTTTAGTTGAAATCCCTTCAATATATAAATAAATTTATAATCTTTATGAGAAATTCCTTTACTACTACAAACAATCTCTTCTCCCAAAAACAGAGACTAAGCAATACATTAAAAAATCATAAGACTACTTTCATAAGTAATGTCAATATCTTAATTACGGAATAAATACCTTAACAAAACATATACTTTAAAATTTACATTAAAGTGATTCGATTTAACTAACAGCAACGTATTAAAATCGACAACACTTTTATGGGTGAAGATGTGGAGCTACGGTAGGGCTTGGAAGGCACTAGCCCCATGCCCCAGGAATTTTTTTTTTTTTATTTTTTTTTTATAGGGTAAATTTCTATAATGTAAACCTATTTTATAGTTGGTTTGATTACTTTAAATTGTGATGAAGCGTTTCCAAATTTCAAAAGCTAGCAACATTTTTTTTTATAAGGAATGGATCAGCGGCCCTATTTTATAATGTTCCTAAAATCTTCAAGTGGTTGAAATTATAATTTGATGTTCTAAAATTTTCTCTAACCTCGAGACTGTTTGTATTTTAAAAGTTTCTTTGAACATTTTATTATTTTGTGTATTTATATGGTAAACTTTTAACCTTTGACTTCTAATTTGTACATTATTTAATATACAAAGAAAATCTTTACTTTAACTATTTAAATTAATTCTTTTTTACGCTACATACTCATTATACTCAAAAAATAATAACTTAAAACACTCATTTTCTAATATATTTGATTATAAAACGAAAAATTTACATATTTTTATAAATCTTGTATCTCATTGCCGATAGTTTTGATACCTAATATTTTTTTAGTTTTAATAACTAATATTTTTTTTTCATGAAAAAAAAACCGATGACCAAGATAATTCTAATGTTTTCCTCGAAATTCATATCAATACAGATAATGACATGAAATTAGAAGCAGAATCAATCAGTGAACACCAGAAAACATTTTAAGATAAAATAAAAATGCATAAGTGTTGTTGTCCATTTTTGGTTGACCAAATATGGCAATATGGCATATAAGTACTTTAGGGCCGTGTTCTATTTTGGGAATGGAAGTTGCTTCTTCTTAGGAGACCGTGAAGATGCCACTATAAAAAAAAAGACCTTTAACTTCTAAACATTTATTGTCGAAAATTATTTCGATGCTAATAAACTCTTTAGCGTCGAATTTAAATTTCGATATTTTAGCGTTGAAAAATAGTTTGGACGCTAAATGGTCGAATTTAAATTTCGATGCTAACGCTAAAGGTAGAACCTTTAGCATCCAAACAGTTGTATGACGCTAAAGGATTGATCGTTTAGCGTCGAAAATATATTCGACACTAAAAGGTTACATCTTTAGCATCAAAATAGTTGTTTGACACTAAAGGGTGTTGAGATTTATGCCCTAGAGCTTCATGTAATGTAAACAGAATTGTTTATTGAAATAAAAGATGCATTATTCATTTATCAAAATTGTTTGATTTAAATCGCATATTGTAAATGGTCTTGTTTATCCTTGATTACTCATGTACTTTCAGACTTAGTGTATAAGTGGTATACACAAGAGGATTTAAATCTGAAGTTAGTAATCTAAAATAGTTCATAGAGAGCAAACAAAGTGAGAACTTTGTTTGTGGTTTATCTATAGCTGCAGTCCATTATATACTTGTATGACGACCTTGATCTGGAAAGGTTCATGTGGTGACATGAGAATGGAAGCACCTTGTATGATATGATCATATAAGACTGGACCCAGATAAAAATGAATATCTTTTAATATCTGTTAAATATAGAAATTTATTATAATCTACAAAATGGCCATATATACATTGATCTTAATCATGAGTGTACTACGAACTTATGTATGACAGGCTATGTCATTTGATTTATTAAGGTGAGGTTGGATGAAGCATTCCCGGCCAAAAACTACGTATTTTGAGGATATGATTTGGTGTGTAGCTAGGAACGTTTTACATAGGCATGGAATTCACTCCTCTTGCGAGTAGTAGAGGAGTATCTTCCTTAAGGTTTGATTCCATACTTGAACATTGAGCGCTCAAATCTATCTATTACGAATAGAAAGATTAATATTCATAATAGTCATGAATAAATTATTCATTAGAGAATCAATGGTACTTAAGGTAAAAAAATAATTAGAGAGGTATAACGGACATTATGACCCAACTCTAATTGTGAGATATTCATGAAGGGTTGATTCATATGCAATGACTATATCGATAGACACCGAAGTTGTTCGGTTTATTATTTCCATCTATGGCAACGAGAGTGCAACTTCGAGTTTTTAGTGCAATAACGCAAAATTAATCATTTGAAATATTTAGTTAATGAGATTAATTAATATTTCGAGATAATTAAAGCTTGGAACCGTAGGTCCATTTTGTTAGGGTTGATGCTCAGAGTGTCAATCCGGATCGTATTTATGTCCTACGAACAATGTAATTTTCCATAATATTACTTATTTAATGGTAGCACCTCTTGTCTTTTATACACATATTCGATCTAATTGTGATTAGATATCTAATTATGATTAGATTGAAACTAAATCTGATTTAGTGATACGTGTATATTAGAGAAAGACCCTAGGATTTACAATGTAGTGCGCAGTTACAACGTAGTTTGTAATTGACATTGGGAAGCGTTACTATAAGTTGTATATCCTTAAATAAAGTTCATGGTCAAGATTTACTAACACGGGTTAGTTAGCAAAATCCGTTGAGACCAGTATATGTCGTATATCGTGACTTGGTCTGATGGTTTGTCCCAATGAACCATGAGTCTTGGGAGACTCGTATAGACATGTAGGTGTTTATTTGATAAACACTGAACGACTCACTGAAGATTTCCTAATAGATGGTACACCAACGTCAATAGGAATTTTCTCGAGTTGAGCGAGTATAGTGATCCTTCGACTTGAGATACCACTGTGGATATATGAGTTATCCTCCACACTTTGATGGCAGTCACGTCACCGATCTATTTAGATCAGACCTCCGCCTGTTCGTTGGGTGTGGACTGATGCTAATGATATCCTTTGCGAATCAAGATAGAATCCGCCAGTCCTGTGTATAGGGCATATGCATCCTACACGTGTTTGCGATCTAGTAAATCCATGGCCGTGCTATAACTTCAGAAATCAGTTTCGAGTGTTATTTAGAGATCATAAATTTGAAAGTCGACTATATTATACCGAAAGGATTTGACGTTCTTATCTATATCCCAGGTATAATATGGATAGCCTGTAACGGAGGGATTCTACGTACGCAATGACCTCGACTTGCATAGTTTAGCAAGATTATATGTGGTCGTCATAATTCATGAGGGGATGAATTATGGACACGAAATTGGATTTCGTGACGGATAAACGTAAACTTAGAGAGTCCCACAATATAAAGTGTGCTCGTTGAGCACTTGGGCAACGCGTTATGAATAATACATATTATTCATAATACTTCATCGGATTAAATGAGTTAATTCGAATCGTTTAATCGATTAAACAAAAACATATGCTTTAGGGGATTTTAGTCAATCGTAATTATTGTGTATTTGTATTTGATACATAATTTGATTAGACACACATTAATTATTTGTCAAATGAGATTTTGACACATGACATTAATATATGTATTTATTATTTAATGTAAATAAAAATATATATTATAATAATTATAATAATTAATTATTTAGATATTTAAATGTTAAATATTTAAATAATTAAATGATAAACTTTATCATAATAGTTATGATAAATATTTAATTATAATTAGTTACATGTGACATGCTTTAATTAAACTTTAGGTGTGCAAATTTGATTTGCTAAGATACAGTTTAATTTTAATTTAATGGAATTAAATTACAAAATTGACAAAAATGTCCCTAGGAAGTCAGTTATGCTTCTTTTAATTTAGAAGATTTTGTTTTCTTCATTTGAAGCAAGCATGGCCGAAAATACACTAAAAGGAGAAGCTCTCAAGTTGGTTTGAAGAAACCATGAAGAAAGTGAAGGAAAAACAAGAAAAGCTTAAGGATAATTGGAGATTAAAGGTAATTTTTATCATTCTTGAGTTTAGAAAGTTGGTTTCTTGTTCTTGTGTTCCTAGAATAGTTCTAGGGTTTCTTTACTTGTTGAAAATTGGGGCTTTTATTTTTGGTGGATGGATTTGAAGACCTTGTACATGTGTGAAGTAGTATTGAATAATATTATTGTAATATTTATTCAATTTGATCATTTGTTGATATGTTGCCATTCTAGAGTGTTATGACCACTCTTGTAATGACTAGAATTATTCTTGGGTGATTCATTGGTGGTGACTTGGATTGGTGTTAAGATTAATATGATTAATGTTGAAAAAGTTGGATCAAAGCATGAAAAATTGATTATTTTTGTTGCTAAATCAGATCTGGAAAATCTGGGTTGTTTGTGATGAAAATGATGTCATTTTAATGTATTGGATGTGTTTTGGGGGTTGGAACAATTTCCGGAAATTGTTTCGGAGTTGGAATAAGCGAAAACGGCGAAAAACGGCGTTACCGGGTGACGGCTGCCCAAACAGTGAATTTGTCACTGTTCAGGCAGCCCATGAACTGTCCTAATACTATTGGGACTGACCTGGGCAGCCCACATGTGTATTGGGTGGTCGGTTCGATCAAAAACGTGTTTTAGGCCATTTTGCTGAAAAACGTTTTCGTAAACGTTTCGCGACGTTTCTTAGTTATTTATGTTGTTATTTGATATCGAATAAATATGTTTAGGTGAAATGTGATTATTCATATTGGATATTGAATAATTTATTCGGTAATTTTAAAAGTTTTAAAATTACGATTTCGCCCGAACAGCGCTTCCGCCGCGCCCCGCACCCAAAACCCCAACACATTTGGTCCTCATGCTAGCTAGATTAACTGTAGCAAATCCAATATAATTGGATTGTCTAATTATATACTCACATAATTGTAACGACCAATAGTTTTTACTACCGTATACAACTATACTGTTACTAAAGGGACGAAGGTACATAGAATAAAATTGTATTGAGACTCATATATACTAATGAGATGACTTTGGGGATAATCGGTAAAATTCTTGAAGTCCCGAGACGAGACTGTACAGTATTTCCATTGGATAGCTCGTGGTATTTGGGTCGTACCTTTTTTATATGATCTTCAATTTTTATGAATTTTATATCGTCGGAAAGCTGAGATCGAGATCTACAACCCTTGCGTTGAACAATTTTCCAAATTCGGACCAGAAATAGGTCAAAAATGCCAGTCAAAAATTCGGATGAATAGTAATTTTGGACCCAAGTGATAAAATCTCAAAATTTCTCCACTTTTCTACCCACTTCTACATTGTTCTTTATATCAATTAAATCCTAATATATAAAGGGGCTACTATTCACCATTTCCAAAATTTAAAAAAAAAACAAAAAAAAAAACAAAAAAAAAAAGAGAAAAGAAAAACCGAGAGAAGAGAAGAGAGGAAGAAAAAAGAGAGAGGGAAAATTGGCAAGAAAATTTAATTTTTGAGTGATTAATCTTCAGCTTTTGTGCTTCAAAGATACCGTTGTTAAAGTGAATAATATTTATCCTTTATTGGGTTTTGTGAATTTTGATGATATTGTTGTTGGGTATTGCTTTGAATCTTCATTTGACATTCCAAGTTTAAACTACAAGGGAATCTGCAGCCATTTTCAGTTGACTGAATGGCTTTGGCATTTACGAACCTTTCATGGTGGTTGAGGAGCGGAAAGCATCAGGAGCCTAAAACCTCTAACGGGCCGTCTTTAAATTCTTCATCTGATTCAGGATTGTGGGAATCAGATAATCTGAAGTTTCCTTTAGTTAGGAGGGCTAATATGGGCTCTTCGTCTAGGAAGGTGCAAAAAAAAAAGTGGCAAAGTCGGGAAGAGAGGAAAATTGATAGGGAATATGATGTTGTTATTGTGCCTTCTGATGGTGGATGTGTTTCAGGGTCTGAGTCCGATGATTCAGATTATTCAGTTGGATGGTTGGAGCCTCATGGACCTGGGTTCCAGAGTGATGATGATGCAGACAATAGTTTTGCTGTGTTGGTTCCATGCTATGGGCATGTAACGCATGTTCAAGATGATTTGGTGGCAGAAACAACGAAAACTGTTTTGGGTGCTATTGTGAATATCCCTGATAATTACTCTGCTGACCATTATAGGAATTGCGATCTCCTTCGACGAAGCAGTATAGTTCCAGCCGGTCTCCAAACACAGTGAGTGGACATCTCTTTTTTAAAGTTGATTTCATTTATTGATTTAATTGTTCTTTATAAATTCAGACTTATTTTTTCCAGCACATAAGGCGTTAGCCTTTATTTCTTTACACTTAGTTTTCAGATGATAATGATTTAGAAAAGAAATATTTTCAGAAAAACGTTTGATACAATTTTGAGATTTAAATTATGAGTTTATGTTTTTCGGGGCATGAGGGAAAAACTCACCCTAGTATGTAACTTGATACAGTTGGAATTGACGGATATAGTGACATATGCACATGTAGAGGACTGGGGGGACGACGATACGTAACGCCCCCAGATCCTAGTTCAGGACTAGGGATGACAGATGCCCCCAAAATCCTGGTTTCAGAGCTTGAGTGGTAGCATAGATCTGCACCCCCAGTTCTGGTTTGTGGCTTGGGGGACGGCGATACGTAAAGCCCCAAAGTCATGGATTTGCACTGCTGGCTACAGTTAGGCGTATGGGGGGACGGCGACGATATGTAACACCCTCATACGTCGAGGTTTTTCAAATTCAGAGTAGCTCACAGATTTCAAATTTTTTGTACACAGTCTTCAGAAATCAGATTTTTAGAAAATAGTTTTCGGAAACTAGAGTTTCAAAAGTAGTTTTCAGAAAGATTAGTTTTATTAAAGAGATTTCAGACGGAGATTTCAGAAAAGAGATTTCATAAGAAGTAATTTTTTTGAAACTTTAGTTTTAAAGACCTAATGTTTCGATTTGAGATTTTCAGTTTTCTTGTTCACTCACTTAGATCGTGCAACGATCTAACCCCCCACTCCCAGTTTTCTTTGGTTGCAGGTTTTCTTTAAGGATGAGTACGGGAGGACGGATACTGATGCAGCCACTAGGGTTTGGAGTCCACAGTTCAAAGTCAAATAGCATAAGAGTCCAGTCAGAGTTAAAGTAGAGTTGCATGCATACATTAGTGTTGTATAAGTCATAATAAGTATCCATTAAAGTGTTGTAAAAAGAAGTATATTTGAGTACACAGTCATGAATAATAAAAGTATTTTATGTTATTGAGTTGGGCCATGGTCCCTGTGCATGCCTTTGCATTTAAATAGTTTAGTAGTAAAGAATATAGTCGGTAACTCAGAGGCTTATGAGTTTAGTACTGCTATCCCCTGCCGGTAACATCTCCCATATTCGGGGATGTTACAATAATATTTATACATTATTAATAAGATTAATAATATAATTTGTCACAAATGAAAACTATATTAAATGTGTTTAATATAATGTTTTCTAGAATTATTTGATTATGAGATAATCAAATTGTGCTTATGAGATAATCAAGTTAGTAATAATTATGAGATAATTATTACATCATAATTAAGGTAATTACAACATTATTATAATAATGGTTTTTAAATTATCTTGGAGACAAGACCATATAGCTTGTCATACTCTCCAATAATTTATGTCTATTAGGTATGAACTAAATACCTAATTGTTTTGTCATTAGTGTTCACTTCTTATGCTTTGGTATGGACTCTACTTGAGTGTGTTTTCTACTTTGAGTGTGTCGCTTAATGACAATAGTAGTTGGCTTAATTGAAAGAATAAAATCCTGAATTTTTTCCACTCAATGGTTGAGAGATTGAAGGTGATCTAAACATATACACAAGAGTTTTGAGAGAGTAAGATCACGCTATTTCTCAAAGTATTGAGAATAAAGAAAAAAAGATTCAGAATATCTTCATCTTTTCACTAACTCTTTCTAAATGCCAAAACAATTTTCTGACAACATACTTCTCTAAATAGTTTAGAGATTTATCTTTGTGAATGAAGTCCAAACTTCAGTTTGTTGGTTTCGAGTCATAGCTCGGAAGATCCGATGGTTGATCCAAGCATCGGATCTCAAAGGAAACACATCCACATCGAGGAACAAATCCATTCACCAAGAGTTGGTGGAATTCAGTTTCAATAAGGGAGAAGACAATAAATTTTTCAAGGTCGATGCCAGAGCCAATAGCATTTTTGCTGCACCTAAGGAAAGTTGTTTCCTATAATTGGTATTAAAGCTGAGGTTGAAAAGTGTTCTTAACCCTTCTCTTTTTGAAGTTTCCCTTTTAATGTTTTATATGAGATATAAATCATTAGTATGCATGTTGTGATGAGTAGGCACAATTTTAGATTCATGAGATGAATGGTTTAATGTTCATGAGATAAATGTTTATTTTGATTCATGTGATGAATGTATTGCGTTGATCGTTAATTTTTACCGCCTCTTATTTTTAGTATTGGGAATGTAAGGCCATAAGGCCATATTCTTTCAAGTGTTGTAATTTCATTTCCCTTATAATAAGTTCAAGTTGTAACCTTATTTGTAACTTGGAGACCAGATGCCTCGAAGGACTCAAGACGTTCCAATTCTGCAAAGAACTCAACAACACACCATTGAGCAAGATTTAAAGACCAAGGGATGTCTTGGATCATTATTTGTACTAATTAGATTAGTAGAAAAATAAAAGCCCGGTTAATGCAATTTGTGATGTGTATATTTTTATCATTCCAGACCTGGAAAACAGGTCGTGTCGTGACGCACACCAGCCCGAGTCGTGACGCCCAAAGGTCTTAAGTTACTGCCTATGTTTTAAAATTCATCATGTCATGACGCTGGACAAGTTACTTCGCGACATACTCCAGTGTCACGACGCTAAACAGGTTGAGTCTCGACGTCGAGCAGAGTTGACATTCTGCCTCGAATTTGTTCTTGAGAGCGTCATGACGCCCATCAGAGTGTCGCGATGTCTAGCCTGTGAATGTGAATGTGTTTTAAATAGTTTAATAACATGTCATATAGCCTATGGTGCCTACTTTTGTATTTTCATATGCCATAACATATTTAGATGCATGATATTCTAAGTCATAAAATGTGATTTTATGTAAGTTAATAGTTAAATTAGAATATGATATGCATGCAAACGAATTAATAAGATTAATTGATTTTATAGTTTAAGAAATGAGAATTCAAAGTCTAAGACTTATGGACCTTATGAGTGTATTATTTTTCCTTGGTGTATCGGATGGAAATCCGGACATAAATTTCATAGCCGGTTCTGAATGGACAGTAGTATGGTCTGCACTCGGGATATAATTCCATGTACCAATGGAATTTATAACATGTTTAAATTAATTAAATAGTTTAATTATATTTGGTCCATTCGTTGAATTCTAAAATTTTAAAACCTTTTAGTGAACTAATATCTTAAGAGTTAAAATAAATTAGGTCACTAAAGCGAACTTGATTAAATAGTTTAATTAAGTGAATGGTTAGTGGAGACTAATCGGTATTGGTGAATAAAATTTTAAAGAGTTAAAATTGGTTAGATCACTAATAGTCCACTAGTATTAATTAAGTTATGTTTTAGTCGCGCATAATCTAAATGGATTAGATACTAGTGTAATAGAAACCTTAAACTCAAAATAATGAGTGGGAGAGGGATATATCACAATATATCTCATGATCTTAGTTGTTATCTGAAAACATGAGATTTAAAGACGCCTCGAGACGGCTTTATTTTTGTCCCCCTACGAATGGTGTCCTTTTGGATCAATATAAGGTTTGGATTCTGAGAGGATATGAACTCTAGATGTATTTGGTGATTTGACCTACCCTACGACGGTACTTCACTAGTTAAGTCCAATGGTTCTGAAATAACGGATTACACTTACAAAGGAATGATTAAATGGTTAATCAATGTTCCTTGATCAAATAAAACGGTAGTTGATTAATATAGGAATAAGAGTTATTTCCATATATATTAATCAATTGAGAAAGTCTCGATCTATCATGTGAATACTTGACCTACCCTATGACGACACTTATTTTTGGGATGATAGATTACCGTGGCATAGTAATTCTTTTAGGTTTCTAATTCATTATATATGGATCATGCATCATGTTTAATTTTATGCCTAAACTTTTGACAATTTTAGTATGCGATGAATGGATATTTAATGCGCGTTTATTTTTTTCAGCCATGGCATCTTCAATAATTGAAATTCTCAAACAAGAAAAAAGTATTTGAGGAGGACTATATGAGAGAGTTAAAAACTCGAAGTAAAATGTTACTTGAGGAGTTACTTGTTGGTACGACCAGCACATCATTATCAATTATTGCCAGAAACATAACACCTTCAACATCTGAGCTTCAGATGCAAGTCTATCAGAATTATTTACCACCTAGACATACTGGGAGGGTTGTAAGACAACCCGATCACTATCTATGAAATGGAGAGGCATAAAATATTGCTTCCAGTGATGGTATAGATGATCCATTGACCTATCATAGTACAATGGATGATTCTGATAAAGAGGAATGGCTTAAAGCTATGAACCTCGAGATGAAGTCTATGTACTCCAACTCAGTCTGGGAACTTGTAGACCAACCTGATGGAGTAAAACCCATGGGTTGTAAGTAGATCTATAAGAGAAAAAAATCCTGAATTTTTTCCACTCAATGGTTGAGAGATTGGAGATGATTTAAACATATACACAAGAGTTGTGAGAGAGTAAGATCAAACTATTTCTCAAATCTTTGAGAAGAAAACAAAGAAAAGAAAAATTCAAAACTTTCTCAAGTGTTGAGAAGAGAAAGAAAAAGAGTGAGTTAGATATTCATCTTCTTCACTAACTCTTTCTGTAATATCCCAAGTTTTTCGAAACAGTGTAGGAGGATTTTCCAATTAAAGTTAAGGATTTGGAACGGGATGGTAATTCAAAATCAGAATTTATGTGTTAGAAGATAAATCGAAATATTTTAAAGTAAAGATTCGTCGCGTTGGAAAACGTACGGTTTCGAGAATTGGTTACGCGATTTCTGATTTTATCGTTATACGCATAAACTTTTATTGTTTCAGGTATAAAATTTTCAAATGAACTCCGATTAAGCTGATTCATAAACCATCAAACTCGTTTTTCTGAAACGAACAACTTTCATGTTGAACACTTTTTGAAATTTATATCAGAAAGGCTTCACAAATGCGAAATTTCTAGAACGTTCCATGATAGGGGCTTGATTGTAATTTTCGAGGGTCTGAATGTAAATTCCAGAAATTTTCCTATAAATACCCCAAAGTTTCTGCATATTTCTAAAATGGAAAAACATTACAAACTCCCACATTCGACCCCCCACTCCCAAACAATGCAGAGGAGGGTTTTGTTTGCGCCGGCGGTCCGTCTATCGGTGCACCGATGCAGGGGAAGCGTCCGGCCACCACGTATCTGCTGGTGGCCGGTGATGAGGCAGAGATGCCGATGAATGCCAGATTAAATGAGAGAGACACGTGTGGGGAATTTTTCGATCCCGGCTCATCACTTCATTTCAAGGCCCAAGCCACCCACCAAATTGAAGATGTTGGAGAGTACTACAAGATGACGGTGACGATTTTTCTGATCCGTGCTCGGTTGCATGCGAAACGAGGGAGGAAACTTCAGGTGAATAGTGATCCATGATGAATAGTATCTTCGATCGGAATTTCGACTATTCCAGCGCATTTGTGGGGTCATTTGGAGTCCGTATATGGCATCGAAATCTCGGTAAGACCTTCCGGTAAAAGTCCGCAAATTTCAAGTTTATAGTTAAATGTCTGGATGTATCATGTAGCTTCGTAGAGTATAACATTGTTATAAATTGAATTGTCTAAGTATTATTATATTGAATATGAGCATTTGGTAGAATCCGAGTGAAAACGGAACGAGTTTGATCAATCCGATAAAATATTTAAGTTTTCAATAAAAGTGGATTTTTGCATATAAAGATGTGTTTTGGTTTTGATGATAGTCATGAGTTATTTATGATATTACGAACATGTTTAGATAAATCTGGTTAGGTTCGGAGGGTTCAGGACCCTTCCGTAGAGTTTGCGGAAACTTTTTCTGAAGATTGTCTAAAAATGCGTAAACTGAGAATTTGGGTGAACTGGTGGCGTGGAATAGTTTATAATGATGTTTTAAGACTACTGAAACTGAAAGTGTTGAAGTCAAACTTGTTTGAGTCGTCCCGAAAAGATCCGGCACTTTGTCAAAGTTAAGTCGAGAATTTCATAATTTTTTATTCTAACAATGTTTCGCCATTTGTTTTGGCAGACTTGACTAGGACTTGAAGTGCTCGTGAAACTAGGTAAGTAACCAATGTGAAGAGAACTTGAATGGGTGAATTCGTGTTTTAAATATTTATTTATACACATACATATATACATAAATATAAACGACTAATGTGTTAGGATGAAAAAAAACAGTTAAGAGGCGATTTTGAGTACGGGGTAAAAGATTACGTATAGTTAAGTTTATCGACTGCCATAAGTATAAATTTTTATTAATTCTTTGTTGTGAAATGGAATGTTTGATAAGTTTAATATCTATGTGTATATATGAATGTACGTAAATGTATGAATGTGTAACGATATGAAATGGTGTATGTGAATGAATATGAAAATGTATAAGTATATGAGTATGTATTCGTATATGCATATGATGTTAGATATGTATAGGTTGGATATGGTCATTTGGTAAAGACACTATATCAAATGTTCCTAGATAGAGATTCTGAAATGAATATGTTTGATCGATAAAAGAAATGTTATGAGGACTATCAAAGGTATGACATTTGAATTTTGTAACATGATGTATATTCATATGTTTGAAACATATATTTGTACGTGAGTTTTTGAATCATATTTTGGAATGTTTATTATGGATGTGCTTGTGTATAAGAATTCGCGCGATGTGTTTGGTGTGCCATGATATGTATGCATGTTTGTATGTTTAATTAATTGATGTTCTCGTGGTATAGTAGTCGAGCTGGTTAGGAATCCGTTCGGATGGAATTCATCTCATACCTATTCTAAAATAGTTAATGAGTCTCGTACGAGCATTTTGTGTGTAAACGAATCATAAGTGTGTATTGTTGGATGATATGATCTTGGATGTACCGATTGTTATGTGGTCTTCTTGGTTGGTTGTATATGACGTTTGTAAATATGTTTGACTGTATGTATGTGTATGACAGAACTCGTGATATATATGGATTGTGTATGCTTATGTGAAATGGATGGATGATTTGAAACCGATGTGAATATCATAGATTATAAAGCGTGTTTGCTAAGTTGTATTGATATGTACGTATATGTGTAAGGATTCTGAAATTATATTTGTATGTATATAAAGAAGTGTGATATGGTATGTGTGAATACATATGAATTAAGCTATTGCAAGGTTATCATGGATTAGAGAAGGTTAAAGAAAGATTGTTTTGATATTGAAGAAATAGGTGTTGGTATTAAAGATAGTTTGTAACTGAACATAAGAAAGTTTGTTAGATTTACCGATTTGATGATACTTCAAAGATATTTACTGTGATAATTATTAACATGTGACTTCATGTTTCAACATTTAAATGGTTTCGATATTATGTGACGTACTTTGTGATTTTGAATTCATGTTTTGTGTGCTTTGGATAACTAACCACTATATTGACAATATCTAAATATGAAAATTTGATATGGGTAAAGTATAAAGGATAATAGAATGTTGATAATCCTAAGACTAGTATTCACTTGAAAACTCTGAAAAATTTCTAGTATGATTGATTTGTATATTTTGTTTGTAATGTTTGCATGGTTACTTACTGAGTTTTACAAATCACACCAATCATTTTGCTATTGTTGCAGGTTGGCTTCTAGATTGGTCAACCACGACAGCTTTAGAAGTCATGTTCGAGACGTGGATCACCTAAAAGGCAGTCACCCTCGCAAATGTCTGGGGATAAGCTTTAGAAGAGTAGGATTTTGGATTAATATTTTATTTGTCGTGTTGAGTACACTATTTTTAAATATTAAATAAATGTTTTGATTGCTTTTGATGTTGTGGGCACTGAGCCATTGAGTGTTGATAGATGATATGGGCACGAAGCGCTTAGGTGGTGATTTTGATGTGTTGTTGTGGACATGAGGTCAGTTTTATTATATAATCTCTTTAGGTTCGTTTTGGTGCTGGACTGCGATCCAGGTTGTCCAGTTTTAGGATACATCATGCCATATTTTTGGTAGATTTAGAGGCTTATGGAGATAGGTCAATTCTGTTTCCTGTCAATAACATCATGCATCTGGTAGAGTGTTACACTTTCAAAAAGCCAAAATAATTTTGTGACAACATACTTCTCTAAATAGTTTAGAGATTTATCTTTGTGAATGAAGCTCACACTTCGGTTTGTTGGTTTCGAGTCATAGCTCAGAAGATCGGGTGGTTGATCCATGCATCAAATCTCAAAGGAAACATATCCACATCGAGGAGAAAATCCATTCACCAAGAGTTGGTGGAATTCAGTTTCAATAAGGGAGAAGGCAAAAACAATTTCAAGGTCGATCCCGGAGCCAATAGCATTTCCGCTGCGCATAAGGAAATCCGTTTTCTACAAAGGGTTGACGTTTTAGCGTCGAATTTATATTTTGATGCTAAAAGTTCTATCATTTAGCGTCGAAAAACTGTTTGGACGCTAAAGGTAAAATCTAAACTTTTGAATTCCCGCCTTCTAAAATTTGAATAAAATTATATTTAAATTTTTGACATTTAGCGACGAATTATCTGCGCTAAAGGTAAAAAATTTTGACGTAAAATATCAAAATTTTGGCGGAAATAAGTCCCGTTATTTGAGGACCTTTAGCGATGAATGCCTATTTCGTCCCTAAAGGTTATCTTTTCTTATAAATTCTTTTGCTCTTTCATTTCTCCTATTCTCACTTTCTTTCTCTCATACTCTTATTTCCTCTCTAAATTTCTTTTTTCCTTCAGTGTTTTGTTTGATTTTTTGCATTTCATATTAACATCCAATATTATTATTTTTTTGGGGGATCATGAAGATGAATAAATGGTGAAAAGAAGATAGTGAAGAATATGAAAAACAAATGAAAGTGAAGAAGAAGAATATGAAAGTGAAGATAGAGAAAATATATCTAAAATTATATTTTATCATTTTGTTTATTATTTTACGTTTTTTATTGTGAAACTTTTTTTAATTTTATTTTTATATCAATAAAGATATCATTATTATAATATTTTATAACAAATTTGTAATAATGTTCTTATGTTTTCCAAAAATTTAATTACTTTTTTAATGAAATTAGTTTGAAATTAATTTGTAATGTCAATTTGTAATTATAATTTTCATATACCCTTTAGTGTCGAAATATTCGACGCTAAAATTAATAAAATAATATGTATATTTTAATATTATATCACCTTTAGCGTCGAAATATTGGACGCTAAAGATAATAAATTTCGACACTAAAAGAAAAAAATAAATAAGTTTTTTATTAATTACAAAATTATTTGGCGTTGAAAATATTTATCGCCAAATACGTGTTTTAGTGTCAAAAATTAAAATTTTTCGTCGAAACAAGGTTGACGTAAAATGTTGTACTTTAGCATCAAAATTTTTTATTTCGACGCTAATTGTGTTTCTCGGCCACATTTTAGCGTAGCAAATTTTCGACGCTAATAATCTTTAACATCAATATGGTTTCTTTTATCCTTAAAAATTTTCGACACTAAAGACCTTATTTTTTATAGTGTGTTTTAGATGGCTTTCAAAGGTAATCCTGCAAAACAACAAATGACCATTAGGGCCAACTTGGGAGACTGTCCAGTGATAAAGTTAGGAGATGACGGCGAGAAAATGAATAGAGCAATGTTTCTTTCTTCTTCTTAATCTATGAGCTCTTAGTGCTAAAAAATAATACTTACTTTGAAGTAAAACAAACTTCACCTTGTATGAATGTCCTTGAGGGCGTTTAGAATGCCCTTGGACTCAAGTAGGTCTTGTTGGACAGTTATGACCCATAACATCACTATTTGTACAGATCATGATGTTGTTGTACAAATTAACTATGTGACAAAGGAAATTGCTCTTTTATCATTTGTAATTAGATTACCAAGATGTATAAATGATAGAAGGTCCATATGATTAGTTCCAGATTGATAAGATATGAGACAGTATCAATCCATGAAGGTTTAATCATTAAATATCCCTAGTCGTAGTATTATCGAGACTGGACATCGATAATGCGGAATAGACTAGTATTGCACTTGTGCGCGTTGTGGGAGCATAACGACATAGTTCTCATATATTTGGGTATAGGATACTCATGCAAGTGTAATAGGAGGTTGTGTTTTCCGATGGTACGGAAACAGCTTCGCTCTGGATAGACCCCTCGGAATTCCATTGGTAGTATGACTATGTGTCTATGGAAGTCCGAATCAGGGTAGGTGTATTTGGTCTTAACCTGAGACTTGCACCGCTAATACTTGCGACAATCAATATACTTTGGTTTTGGTCGTCCAGGGCTTTAACAGGTTCTGTGTACGCCGCTTTTGGGTATATTGAGAATCGTAGTGTATTGGGTGTGATGTCGAGATGGAAGTATCACTCCAGTCATAGTGGAGATGATGATCACGTAGGATACGGAACTGGTTCTCTTATATGCTGCAGCTATCGGGATATTAGGACTAGGTCATATTTATCTGATTATAGAGACTAGTTACCAAAGATCCGATATGTGCTTCGTACTGGGCAGACACAATTCCAGCCCCAGGCCTTGCACGTGACATCCGATATTGGATCGAAATACGCAATACTACGTATACTACGCCTGATATAGATCACATATTCCAGTAAGAATATTTCTGGAGAATTGGGTAGGCACGGTGTTTTGCTAGAAGCAAACCATGTCTTGTAAATCGGTAAAAACATAGTACTAGGTACATACGTGTTCGGATAGTCCGACGACCGGATTTACTGCAAACATATCCGGGGATCTCATGGGTCGCTTCCCGAAGATTCACCGATGACGTATGACTCGCACTTTATTAATCTGGGATTAATTAATAAGAGAGAAAAAAATTAATCTGGGATTAATTACGTAAATATTTTATCTGGGATAAAATATTATTTAAAAGAGAGAAAACGATTAATTTGGAATTAATCGATAAAATAATATATTCGATATATTATACGAAATTGGATTTCGACGCGGAATTAAAATTAGATTTTAATTCGGGCGAACGAGTTGATTTAGAATTAATTCGTTAGTGATGTGAATAGTGATTTTGCTAGGCATAATTATTTAATTACGTCGCAACGGAAAATTCGTTAATTTGGAATTAGCGAACCCGAGCCCGGGAGTGTTTGCGGGCGCACTCGCATTGCGAATTTAAGTGCGGCCCACAAGTCACATCAAGTGTCAAATCACTAGTCAATCAAGTGATGGAAGTCACATCACTTTGAGTGAAGTGATGTCTATCACTTTTGATGTTAATATTTGATGGAGGTGGTTGTAGGCTTAAATGCCTTGACTTTTTTAAAGCAAAAATTGGTATATCTTTATTTGATTTTTGGAAAATCAAATAAGTGTATTAGATACACAAAACCAACTTCTTCTCTCTCACTCTTTCCCTCTCACGGCCTTGGGCCATTTTCTTCTTCATTTTTCTGTCAAAGCCGAGACATGAAGGAGAAGCAAAGGGAATTTTGTGGCAAAATTTCCAAGGTGCTAGCACACTTCCGGAGTCATAAAAAGGTGATAGGGAATCTTTTTCATGAGCATGGAATCATCAAACAAAGCTTGGAGCTTGGAGATCCTTCCATGGTGATGACCGAAATCTTGGAGGACCAAAATGGGTAAAAGCCGAGAGCTTCATCAAGGGAGCAAAGGGATTGTGTTCATTGCATCCAAAACCGATCAATGTAAGTATGATTCCGCCATTCTTCGTTGAGTATTCACATGTGTTTCATTGCTTGAAATCGATCCCGGGACTAATTAGAAACCCAACAATGGTATCAGAGCCATTTTGAGAATGAAACTTTATTAGGGTAAAATTTGGGTAAATTGAATTTGAGCATGTTTGAGTGAAATTACTTGTTTGAGCATGCTTGTAAATGAATGACTTGGAGTTATTTGTGATCAATTTAATGAAAATTGGATTGGATCATTTTTCCCCAAAATGTGAGGCTTGGTCGAGACATATACATGCCCTAAAGTCATGGTATTTTTTGATTTTGATCATTGGATGAGTTGAAATCTTTTGGGGTAATGTTGATTGTGGATTTAATTTGATTGAAACCGAATTGGACATGTAAAACCCCAAAATGCCGAGACTAGATTTGCATGGAAATGATTGATTTTTTGATTCAAATGTGTTAGACATGTTTTGATGATAATAAGCATAATTAATTGTACAAATTTGTGTTTTGGAAATGTTAATTTGGGTAATTAATTATGACATACACTTTAGTTAATTTAATTATGAATTTTGGAATTTTGGTAATTTAATTAATTGGGCTTATTTTGGAATTGGGCATTGAAAGTTGTAATTGGGCTTAATGGGCTTGGTTGGGCCAATTTTGGTTTAGGCTAATTGGTTGGATCCAATTGGGCCCAAAACCATATCCATAAAGTCCAATTATGACTTAATGGACCTTTAATAATAATTGGGCCTAATGGGCCTAAATTGGTTTCTTGGCAAATAAGGGTGATTCCTTAAATGGGCTTTGGTATTTGGGTTTGACCCATATTGACCAAAAGTTCATGCCTTAAGAAATTAATTAAAAGCTCATTGGACTTTAATTAAATTAACATTGGATGTTAATCGGGCTTTGAGACCCGTAACGATTAGATTTAGAATGTAAGTCGTAAAGGTACATTAAAAAGTGTAAATATTTAATTTGGAATTAAATAAATGAGTTAGTATAAAATACAAATTAAATTGGATTTAATGTTGTAGTTTAATATAATTCAAGAATTCGTACTTTGAGTACTTATTCGCAAAACGAGTTTGACTCGCGCAAAATCAAATCGTTGTTTGAACACTGGATGGTCATTAATATTCAGATTAATTAATTGGATTAGATTGATTGATAACATGCTTGTGTGAATACATGGTTGCGATGTATGAATAATGCATATCGGATGGATATTAGATGGGTGAGGGCAATTTTGGAAATTGTTGTAATAAATTTAGAATTTATTAATTGGACCTGCGTGTCCAGCCTATTACCTCTTGACTCTGTGTATTTCTCTTCTCACATATTCCCCTCAATGTAAATGAGGGTTCTTTAGAAATGTTATGTAATCGGGTAGAAGTAATACTTGTGCTAGCGGGAGAGAGGAAATGGAGAGATTTGTTTTAGGAACAATGTGTTAAATATCCATCCGCATATCATTATTATATTTATTTACTTACGCGCCTTATTATGTGTTTAGAATGCATGCTTAAGGGTGTATGATGATGAGACCTTAAAAAAAGATAATTAATTGGTTGCCAATTACACGCGAAAAACCCTCACTACATATTAAGCGTTTTTCCTTCCATTGAGTGATTCTTACTCAAGATCCAAGACTGGCACTGGTTTGTTGGCCAAAGTCAAGACATTTGTCCGTCGAGGATGTGTTTGAATCATGAAGGCTTTGTTCCATATTGGTGTCTTGTCCAAGTTGTGATTTGTTGGCCAAAGTCAAGATCACTTTTTGTCCATCGACATTGATTACGAAGCTTTCCAAGGTCAATGGGTTCCACTTAACTGGGATCACTAAGTTTGTTGTGCCAAAGCCAAGGCTTAGTTGATTCAGAGGAAAAAGGTTAGGCAATATATTGGATATATTGGCATATATAAAATATATGTTTCGGACTTGGATGTCCACCTACTTGATCTAGGAATTGGATGAGATCCAATTGATCTTAGAGATCTACCTAGTTAATTATCATACAATTTGTTGGCCAAAGTCAAGATTGTGTGTTATTTAACGGGATCCTAGCCCAATAGGAAACAAGGTTTCCCGAGTACTCAACAGAGGGTTAGAGGCTCGACGAAAAATAGTGGGAGGCAAGTATTAAATTTGCAATATTCGTTTAGTTACTTGCCATACGCGCTCATTTCAAATTTTTCGTCAATATAAATTAATATATTAGTTGGACTAATATTTAATGTTGTTTTAATTAAACAGTTGGACTATATTCAAACTATTTCATTTATAGTTGATTATATAATTGAATTATAGTAATCAATATATTTGAATTAACCATTTCAATTAATAGTTGATTTTATAATTGGATTATAGTAATCAATATAATTGAATTTAACCTATTAAATTATAGTTGATTATATAGTTAGACTATAGTAATCATTATAATAAATAGTACCTAAAATCGTTGATTAAATAGTTGGACTATTAGAATCAAGATAAATTGAAAGATTAGTGTTTAAAACACAATCCTGGGTGAAAATGTATTTAAACGACTTTAATTTTCAAATTGGGAATAAAATCTCAGGATAGTCCTGGATAATGGAGAAGTTACTTTATTTGATATAATGACGTCTCAAGCCTAAGCCCGAAGTTGAGCAAATAGTAGAACATGATATTTGGAATATTAATGTGATGATAACTTTAGTGCTTAATCCATTATGGTTGCCGCAAAGACTCCTTAATTTCTTAATCAGAACTAAGGATTAGATCCTTATAGTATGATAATGAAATTGAAAGATCTTCATAGATCTATCCTTAGATCTTAGAAGAACAAATTGCAATTGTAAACTCTTGAAGAGTTAATGGATATTCTCAAGGAGACAAAGCCAGAGTTTGCAATAGGGCAAGAAACGCAAGGCGCACCTTACTTCGACATCACAGAAGGCCAAGGCTTGGCCAAAGGCTTCTGGAGTGTGGAAAAGGGGCAAAGGTAAAATCATTATAATCTTCTGGGAAGATAAATGACATATCCCAAGATTTCTGTCAAAATTGTGGCAAACGGGGTCAAGGAAGCATGACTTCCGTATGGACAAGGCAGACATGAAGGAATTGAAGAGAGGCAATGCTCCGACTTCAAATATGTTTGTTATAAACATGTTCACAACTAGTATTAAAATTGGATTTTAGATACTGGATATGGTACATAAATATGTACTGGTGTGCAGTATCTGCTGTAAGTAGGATACGGACTTCAGTTGAGATTGATCTGAGAAATGAAAACGGGACGAGAGTCGCTGTTTTAACCGTAGAAACCTAAGTTTAGGAACTACCCTTCGGGTGTGTACTTAAATTAGGAAACTGTTAAAATGTACCTAGTTAGACTAGAAATATTATCTCTATATCAGGGTTTAACCCTTACGGGTATACCTTTATATTCTAGAACACTAAAGTGTTTTATTTTATAAAGATGATATTGAGATAAACACATTAGATGTGAATAACAGTATTTATTTTTTGAATATAAATAAATCTCAAACGTATAAAATGACAAACAAATAGCTCAAACTGATTTGATCAAATAAGACTTAATTGTGGCATTGTTGTCTGGGACACAATTAACAAAGACTCGTATATCCACACTTTTGAAGAGTGGGTACTAGGACAGATTTGATTCTATTCAAATAATGTTAACGAATCAAGTTTATTGGGCAAAGTGCCTAAAACACCTTTTACTTTGTAAAAGTATAAGTGCCACCGATCTGTTAGCCCTCGTTCATAGTGATGTGAGTGGGCCCATGTCTAGCTAGGCTAGAGGTGGATATGAATTTTTCGTGACCTTTACGGATGTGGCATCGCGTTATGGTTATGTGTTTCTTTTAAAACACATATCGAAAACTTTTGATGAATTCAAAGAGTTTCGATACGAAGTAGACAGACAGACCGGCTAAAGTATTAAAACCGTCACGGTTAGACCATAATGGAAAATACTTAAGCAATAAGTTTCTCAAATACTTGAAAGAGTATAGTATTCTTTCAATGAGGACTCCTCCCGGAACACGTTAGTTTGACGGTGTGTCCGAATAGAGAAACCGAATTTTGTTGGACATGATAAGGTTAATCATGAGTCGCTCGTAGCTACCATTTCCTTCAACGGATACGCATTAAATAATGCAAAACTTATTTTGAATAAGGTTCCATAAAAATCTGTTTGACAGACTTAATATTAGATATGAACATGAAAGAAATTGAGTTTTCTCATTCCTGAAAATTTGGGAATGTTGGGCATATGTTTGGATGATACCAAACTAGAACCAAAATCGGATAAGTGCATAAGTTGTGGGTTATCCTAGGGAAACCAAAGTATAGTACTTATACAACTCACAAGAGAACAATGTAATTGTTTCTCGCCATGCGGTTTTCCTAAGAGAAATACCTATATGCAGTGGTAAGTGGGAGGAAAGTAAAACTCGATGAAAATCGGAGTAATACTATTCCAGGCATTGATTCCTTAATGGAACACAAATAGTTCATCGCGGATGAGACTAGACCAATAATCTTCGAATACACAAGAACCGCGTAAGTCGGAGAGAGTCAGAAAACAACCTGGGAGGTATGGGTTTCTGATCTCACCTCATAAAGATGTCAATCTTATTGAGGAATACGAATTGACTACGTATGAGGAAGTGATACAAGGTATCGACTCCCTATTATGGAAAAGTGTCATGATATCCGAAATGGATTCCATGTATACCAACCAAGTTTAGACACTAGTTGATGTACCGAAAGAAATT
Source organism: Zanthoxylum bungeanum (assembly GCA_019454045.1). Classification (NCBI taxonomy): domain Eukaryota; kingdom Viridiplantae; phylum Streptophyta; class Magnoliopsida; order Sapindales; family Rutaceae; genus Zanthoxylum; species Zanthoxylum bungeanum. Next base: position 215,897 of record SKCR01031736.1, on the reverse strand, counting down.
ATGCCTATTGGTACTATATAAGTCTTCAAGGAAGACATACATGGAAGGCAACATACCAACGTAAAAATCTAGGCTTGTAGCGAAAAGGTATCATTATCAACATTGTGTCGATTATGAAGAAACCTTTTACCTGTTGCCATAGTTAAATCCATTTGGATAATGCTTGCTGAAGTCGCATGTTTCATTTATGGAAATATGGCAGCTGAATGCCAAAACTGCTTCCCTTAAGGGAAACCTTTTGGAGGATGTTTACAACATCCTGACGGTTTTGTCGTACCAAAAAGAGCAAACAAGGTTTGCAAGTTAATTCGATCCATAGATGGAATGAAGCAAGAATAGAGTTCTTGGAATTATCGTTTTGATGTAATCATAATGGTGTATGATTTAATTCAAGACGAAAATGATTCTTGTGTACATAAGGAGGTTAGTGAGAGGGCACTGACATTGATTGTCCTAAAAAAATGATGACATATCATTTCTTGGAAATGATATTCCCATAATTACAATCGGTGAAAGCTTGGCTTTCATGAAAAATTCTCCGTAGAATTCTTAGGAGAAACAACCTTTATTATGGGAATAAAGATCTAATGGGATAGATCTAAAGATTGTTCGTACTCTCCGAGAACTCGTACATTGAAAAATGTACATGACCTAGTGTCTCATATGCTTTGAGCATATGGAGTCACAATCAGGCCAATCCAAGTGATAGTCACTGGATTAATGTTATGAACATCCTTTAGTATCTTAGAGAACTAAGGATGCTGTCTTATACTATGGAGAAGGAGAACTTGAAGTGACTGGGTTCACTGCTGCAAGTTTCCAAACCGATAAAACGACTATGAGTCCTAAAAACGGTACTATAAATTTTAAATAACGGAACATTGAGTTGAAAATCTTCCATACAAGATACTGTTACCGAATAAACAACAAAAGTAGAATATTGCTGCAGCTGAGGCAGCAATAGAAGCCTTTTAGATTGATAATAATCCTAATTAGATTAGGAATAGTTCAGTTAGCAGCTGAGCTAGGCTTCAGCACAGGCTAAAGAATTAATGGTCTCATCAACGATCCAGATATATACTTCAATATTCATCTGATTCATTCGGATCATACATCGTGGCGATGTGATGATCGAATAAATCGCATCAGATAATAATCATGCAAATCCGCTGACGAAAGCCTTTCCTCAGCAGAAATTTGAGCGAACCGTATATACTTCGGGTGTAGGACACTTGAGTGACTGGCTATAGGCCAAGTGGGAGATTGTTGGACAGTTATGACTCATAGCATCACTATTTGTACAGATCATGGTGTTGTTGTACAAATTAACTATATGACAAAGGAAATTACTATTTTATCATTTGTAATTAGATTACCAAGATGTATAAATGATAGAAGGTCCATATGATTAGTTCCAGATTGATAAGATATGAGACAATATCAATCCATGAAGTTTTAATCATTAAATATCCCTAGTCGTAGTATTATCGAGACTGGACATCGATAATGCGGAATAGACTAGTATTACTCTTGTGCGCGTTGTGGGAGCATAACGACATAGTTCTCATATATTTGGGTATAAGATACTCATGCAAGTGTAATAGGAGGTTGTGTTTTCCGATGGTACAGAAACAGCTTCGCTCTGGATGGACCCCTCGGAATTCCATTGGTAGTATGACTATGTGTCTATGGAAGTCCGAATCAGGGTAGGTGTATTTGGTCTTAACTTGAGACTTGCACCGCTAATACTTGCGAAAATCAATATACTTTGGTTTTGGTCGTCCAGGGCTTTAACAGGTTCTGTGTACGCCACTTCTGGGTATATTGAGAATCATAGTGTATTGGGTGTGATGTCGAGATGGAAGTATCACTCCAGTCATAGTGGAGATGATGATCACGTAGGATACGGAACTGGTTCTCTTATATGCTGCAGCTATCAGGATATTATGACTATGTCATGTTTATCTGACTACATAGACTAGTTACTAGAGATCCGATATGTGCTTCGTACGGGGCAGACACATTTCCAGCCCCAGGCCTTGCACGTGACATCCGATACTGGATAAAAATATGCAATACTACGTATACTACGCCTGATATAGATCACATATTCCAGTAAGAATATTTATGGAGAATTGGGTAGGCACGGTGATTTGCTAGAAGCCAACCATGTCTTATAAATCGGTAAAAACGTAGTGCTAGGTACATACAAGTTCGGATAGTCCGACGACTGGATTTACTGCCTACATATCCGGGTATCTCATGGGTCGCTTCCCGAAGATTCACCGATGACGTATGACTCGCACTTTATTAATCTGGGATTAATTAATAAGTTACGGAGATATTTTATCTGGGATAAAATATTATTTAAAATAGAGAAAATGATTAATTTGGAATTAATCGATAAAATAATATATTCGATATATTATACGAAATTGGATTTCGACGCGGAATTAAAATTAGATTTTAATTCGGGCGAACGAGTTGATTTAGAATTAATTCGTTAGCGACATGAATAGTGATTTTGCTAGGCATAATTATTTAATTACGTCGCAACGGAAAATTCATTAATTTGGAATTAGCGAACCCGAGCCCGGGAATGTTTGCGGGCGCACTCGCATTGTGAATTTAAGTGCGGCCCACAAGTCACATCAAGCGTCAAATCACTAGTCAATCAAGTGATGGAAGTCACATCACTTTGAGTGAAGTGATGTCTATCACTTTTGATGTGAATAGTTGATGGAGGTGGTTGTAGGCTTAAATGCCTTGACTTTTTTAAAGCAAAAATTGGTATATCTTTATTTGATTTTTGGAAAATCAAATAAGTGTATTAGATACACAAAACCAACTTCTTCTCTCTCACTCTTTCCCTCTCACGGCCTTGGGCCATTTTCTTCTTCATTTTTCTTTCAAAGCCGAGACATGAAGGAGAAGCAAAGGGATTTTGTGGCAAATTTCCAAGGTGCTAGCACACTTCCGGAGTCATACAAAGGTGGAGAATCTTTTTTCATGAGCATGGAATCATCAAACAAAGCTTGGAGATCATTCCATGGTGATGACCGAAATCTTGGAGGACCAAAATGGGTAAAAGCCGAGAGCTTCTTCAAGGGAGCAAAGGGCTTGTGTTCATCGCATCCAAAACCGATCAATGTAAGTATGATTCTGCCATTCTTCGTTGAGTATTCACATGTGTTTCATTGCTTGAAATTGATCCCGGGACTAATTAGAAACCCAACAGGTCTTGGATTCTAACATCCCTCTGTAATATCTAGCTAAATTCATCACCATCATTGCAAGCCTCTGAAGAAATTTAGGTGGAAGATTGACAATAGTGCACCACCTTTAGAAATTGAAGCAAACTACCAAAATAGCTTTATGTGGATTTGTTGTTTTGTTGAATTTTGAGTCATATATTTTACTATAAATAGGGAGCTCATTAGAGAGCTCAATTCATCCAAAAAATATTAAGCTCCAAGGCAAGAAAGCTTAGAGAGTGTAGAGAGAGTGACATTTTTTGTAAATTTTAAATACTTTGTAAAGTATAATCTTGTAATAATAAAATTCGATTTTTCTCATAAACACTCTTCAACGATCGGATAATCATAATAAGTTATATCAGTAGCTTTGGTTATACACTGAGGTCGTAAAACCGAAGAACAGAACTCGGTTCAGAAAATTCAAGTTTTGAGAAAGTTGTCAAAAATCAGTTTTAAGCATACCATCAGCTTGTTCATGTCGAGACGATCACAGTGGTATTTTCGTCGATCAAATCGACATCCGGAAATGCCGCACACACATACACAAGCCTGGCAGAGGAGCTGTTCACGCGCTACATGCGCTGCTAGAGGTTGAAGACGACTACGTTAGTGCCATGTCAACACACAATCAGCAGCAAGATCAGCTACATGTCATCGCCATGTTAGCACAAAGGTCCAGTCATCAGCCACGTCATAAGACACGTGTCATCCACGTCAGCATTCCTGGTAATTTTCATTGATCCCCTTGAAGTCTTTGGAATTTATATTTTAACCCTAGAAGATTTAGAGATTTACAAATTAGACCATGTGTCGGATTTAGACCAATGAAGTATCTAATCTACCATTTTTCACCGTTCCCGACACAATTATGACATTTGATTTGTGAAAATCAACCCCGATTTTATCCTATTTTAATTTTAATCCATAAAACTTAAAATAGAAATGGAAGATTCCTCTTCTGGTGCAATGATCAACTTGAAGGCAATCAATTACTCCTTCTGGAGGTCTCGGATGATAGATTATATGCACTGCAATGAACTGTTCAATATTATTAAGGTTAAGGGAGTGAGATCAGAATTTATTAAAGAGTATGACTTTGATAAACTCAATAACATATCTTTAGCTCAGATTAGGTAGTGGATCGGCCACAGTGTCTTCCATCATTTAGTACATGATAAAAATGCTTATGAAATATGGATAAAATTGGAAGACATGTTCCATGCCAAGACAGCTCGGAATAAAACCTTAATAATGAGGTGTTTAGTGAACTTGAAGTTACGAAGTGGAACTTTAATTGCAGAACACACCAATGAGTTCCAAAGCCTGGTGAACCAGTCGTCTACAGTAGACATGCAAGTTGGAGATGAAGTTCAAGCCTTCTTACTACTAAGTTCTCTTTCTGATAGTTGGGAGACATTGGTGGTTACTCTCAGCAATTCGGCTCCAGGAGGCAAACATACCATGCCTATGGTAAAAGATGCCCTGTCAAATCAGGAGGCCAGAAGAAAAGACGTGGGCACAGATTAGACAGAAGCCCTTGTCACGGAGAATCGAGGAAGACAACAAGATAAAAAATAGAGGTAGAGGGAGAGGTAGAAGCAAAAGTATAGGCAAATCCATAAATGGAAGAAAACATACCTACAAGTGCTACCATTGTGGCATAGAAGGCCACTTAAAGAAGAATTGCCGAAAGCTGCAACAAGTACAGGGTCAAGGCAATTCTCAGTTGGAGAAAAACGATGCAGAGACACTAATAGTTGCATTGGGAGATGTAGTTATCTACTCCATCCAGGAAGAAGCATACATTGACACTGCAACTCAAGATGTTAAGTGGGTGGTGGATACTGCATCTTTCTACCACGTCACCCATCACAAGGATTTCATCACAACATACAAAGCATGAGACTTTGGAGCAGTGAAGATGTGAAATACCAGTTCATCTCAAATAGTAGGATTTGGTGAAATTCAGATATGGACAAATACATGGTATACAATAACCCTGAAGGATGTGAGACATGTTCCAGAACTTCAGCTTAATATACTCTCGGGGTAGGCCTTGACAAACAGGGTTATGCTAGCCACTTTAGTAATGACACACGGAAAATGATAAAAAGTGCTATGATCGTCGCCCGAGGACATGTTTGTGGCACTTTATACAAGACTAATGTGAAGATATGTGCAGAAAGCCTCAATTTATTTGAGTAGGCTGTCTTCAAGAATGCTTCTCTAAATCTCGTGACACGCCGAGACCTTTTGCCCGCGCTGAAACTTCATTTTCTTCGTTCCGGAGTTTCCGGACTTCGATTTGGTCCCCGTCTTTCCCTACGGACTCGTAACAGAATGTAGTTTTTATTAAAATAATTTTAAAATATACCCATGCTTGATATCCATGGGTTAGACCCACTTCCGCTACATGACGCACTGATCGGACCCTGAAGGTTCCACATCCGCCCAATCAAAAGATTCAATTGAAATACTGATTTACTGACTAGTATAGAGTTTGGTATTTCAATGCGCTTACTGATATGTGGACCGATATGGTCCATGCCGGTTTCTAATAGCATGTAATGTTGGGGTTTGTAAGTGGTATTACCGGGTAACCCAGCGGAATGCGAAAAATCAAAATTTTCCGATTTCAATAATTTTTCTTGGGTAATTAAAATGAACTCATTTATTCTAGTTACTTAATACTCAAAAATTCATTTTTTACCCAAAATCTTGCATTTTACCTTAATTGCTATGAGAGCCCAAAGGATTGCATTTTGATTATTTTAGTCCTAATTTGTCAAATATAAATTTAAGTATTTTCAAATCACTACCAAAATGATTTATACATGACACATACATCAAAATATAACTCACAACAAAAATTCCTAATTTCCTTCAAATTGCCGAATGTCTCCAAACTTTTCAACTTTGATCATTTTGATCCAATTTTGTCAAAATAAACTTAGATGATTTCTAATCAATTCCAAAATGATTTTTATATCTAATATACATCAAAATACAACACATATATGAAAAGCCCCAATTTTGATTTAGGTTAAAACCTTAATTTTTCCAATTAATCAAATTAACCAAAATTAACCAAATCCAACACTTTAATCTAATCTTTACAACACCAAACAAGTTTCACCACTTTGAAAAAACTCAAGAATAATTCCAGGTCATCAATGAGTGGCCTAAAATCTCTAGAATGGCAATAAGATCATCAAATGAACAAAAGTGAGCTCATACACCATTAACAAGCACACTTTATTAACATACATGCTTACATCTTTCATTCATGCTTCCAACCATATTATTACAAAACCAAGAGAGTATAAAAACAATAGAACATCTTATGTTGTATCCTAAAGCAATAGAAACAATTTCTTAGAAGAGGAAAGAATGAAAATACCATGATTTCCAAGCTTTTTATTAACTTAAAGCTTTAGCACTTTAGTTTTTCTCTCAAGTCTCTCTTTTGTAATTTGGAGGCTTAACCTAAATTACGAAGCAAATGAGAAATGAAACCTTATATACTATATGGCTTGGCCGAAAATTTGGTGAAAAAGAAAATAGATATTTTCAATTTTTCAAACAAAAATAAATTCAAACATTTACACTTTATTATTTCAAAAATAAATACCACTTAGATATTTTATATTTAATTAATTTAATTATTAATAATTTAATAATTACATTAATATAAATATCTAAATATATGTATTATATTTACTTTGAATAATCCAAATACATATATTAATGATATATGTCAAATATCATGATTTGATAATTAATTAATGTGTATTTAATCAAATCATATATTAAATACAAATATACATTAATTAGGAAATGACCGAAAGGTCCCCTAAGCGTGTATCTTTCGTTTATCCATTAAATGATTTATAAATAATCATTATTATTCATAAAAGTTGCCCTAGTGTTATACAAGTATATTTCATTAGTGAGACTCTCTAGGTTCAGACATATCCATCACGAAATCCAATTTCGTGTCCATAATCTACCCACCCGTAAATTATGACGACCATAAATAAACTCATTGTACCATACAAGTCTAGGTCATTGCATATGTATAATCCCTCCGACACAGGTATCCAGATTATTCTAGAGATATAGATATAAACGTCAAATCTCTATAGATATAATCTCGTCGACGTTTCTATTAGCAATCTCTTAATAAAACTTATAAATCACTTCTACAGTGTACCACGGGCCCATGGATTTAATAGATTTCTAATCCCACATGAATACTCTTGCTCTCTACACAAAGCTGACAGATTTTATCTTGACACACACATGATATCTCGAGGATCAGTCCACACCCAACAAACAGGCGGAGAACTGGCCTAAATAGGTCGGTGATGTGACTGCCATCAAAGTGTGAAGGATATCTCATATATCCACAGTGGTATCTCAAGTCAAATAATCATTATGCTACTCAACCCGAGAAGATTCTTATTGACGTTGGTGTACCATCCATTAAGAATCTTTGGTGAGTCATTAAGTGTTTATCCAATATAAACACCCACATATCTATACGAGTCTCCAAGACACTTGGTTAATTGAGAATCTACCATTGAAATCCAAGATTCCAATATACGACATGTACTGGTCTCAGCGGGTTTTACTTACTGACCAAGTAGTGTAAACATTGACTATGAACTATTAAAGAATTGATACTGTTATGATACAACTCAATGTCAGTTGTGACGCTTTTGCAACTGTATCATAACTAATCATTTTAAGGTCAATTACGTCTTTACCATATATAAAGAAATATTATATTATAGAAACTTCTTATTTTATTCCTAATAAAAAGTTTGCATAGGTATTTACAGGTAAATACAAAAGAAATTGGCGCTCTGAGCACCAATCCCAACAAATTCTCCCACTTTCTTTAATGCCAATATCGTTTGTATCTCATACCCATCGACTCCATATGTTTATCAAATAACTTCGGAAGAATAGCCTTGGTAAGTGGGTCTGCTACATTATCTTCATTCGGGACCTTGCACACGATAATATCCCATCGCGACACAATTTCTCAAATGTTGTGATACTTCCATTCCACATGCTTCAATTTGTGATGTGCCCTCGGTTCCTTTGCTTGTGCAATGGTTCCACCATTATCACAGTATAACGGAATCAGATTCTCGATACTTGGGACTACTCACAACTCTGTGATAAAGTTATTAACCCAAACATCTTCTTTTGCAACTTCAGAAGCTACAATATATTCCGCCTCTGTGGTGGAATCAGTTGTGGACCCATGTTTGGAACTTTTCCAACAAACTACCCCTATGTTAAGGGTAAACACGAATCCTGATGTAGACTTTCTATCATCAGGATCCGATTTGAAATCTGAATCTGTATGCCTATTAACCTATAGTTCATTTCCTCTATAAATCAGAAACTTATCATTTGTAACTTTAAGATACTTTAGGATATTTTTAATGGCCATCCAATGTTCATTACCTATATTAGACAAATATCTATTGGTCACACTAAGAGTGAAGCTGATATCAGGCCTAATACATAACATGGCATATATGATGCTTCCCAAACACGAGGCATAAGGCTGATTAGACATTATAATCTTCTCATCTTCATTTTGTGGACACATCTTCTTTGAAAGATGAAGGCCATGTCTGAACGATATATTTGTTGTCTTACAATTACCAAAATTATACCATGCTAAGATCTTATCTATGTACGTTGATTGTGATAACCCAATAAGTTTTCTTTCTCTATCCCTATAGAGTTTTATGCCTAAGACATAAGAAGTTTCACCCAAGTCCTTCATGGAGAAATTCTTACAGAGGTAAGATTTGAAGCCATACATCATCCTGATATCATTCCCAATGATCAGAATGTCATCAACATAGAGAACTAAAACTACCAACATACTCCCACTGGCCTTCTTCTAAACACGGGATTCTTCTGAATTCTTGAGAAAACTAGACAATTTGATTATCTCGTCGAATCGAAGATTCCAACTTCGTGAAGCTTGTTTAAGTCCATAAATGGACTTTTTAAGCTTACATATCATGCCCGAGTTTTCGCTGGATATAAAACCCTCTGACTGTTCCATATAGATTTCTTCGTCAAGAAATCCATTTAGAAAAGCCGTTTTGACATCCATCTACCAAATCTCATAATCATGGTAAGCAGCAATAGATAATAAAGTCCTAATAGAATTTATCATCGCAACTGGTGAAAATGTTTCATCGTAGTCGATACCAGGTCACTGCATATAACCCTTAGCTACCAGTCGGGCCTTAAAGGTTTTAATCTTTCCGTCAGACCCACGTTTCCTCTTGTAAACCCATTTACAACTCAATTCAAGTGTAATTTCCATAATTAATTAATTAATATAATTTTTCCAAAATATCAATTTAATCTAATTAATCATGCCTAACATTTCCAATTCATGTCCAATATAAATTGAAGCAAAATCAATCTAAAACATGCTACTTAGCTCACGGCATTGGCAATAAAATTGACATCAAATTTGATTTCAATCTAATTAAATCAACATCTAAAATTCATTTCATGCCAACAACACATCCAATTTGTCAAATTTCAAAAAATTCCCATGAGCTTCTAGGGTTCATATTCTCTGCCAAGGGGTAATTTTTGGGGAAAATTAATCCTATCAATTTTTCACAAAATTGAAGATGCACAAATCCAATTCAACATCATTCAAACACAACCCAATAACCAATTTAGGAAAATCAAGTTCTAAACACAAAAATCCCAAATAAAGTCCATAAACCCTAAAATTCAAATCAAACTTAGATGGCTCTAATACCATTGTAAGTGTTCCTAGAACATGCCAAGATCTCTGAGTTGTGATTTTTGTGTGAATAAATCAAAGGGAAATGCGGAATACTCACATTGACCGGATATAGGCTTTCAAAAATTCCTTTGGATGTAGTAGCTCGGAGCATGAAGACGAGTTCCAAACTCTCAGGTAAGTCTCCATATCACCTTGATTCACTCCTTTAAGTGCTAGCTTGGAACAAATGAAAGAAAAAAATTTCCACCATGAAAGCTTGAAGTTTCGGCCGAGCATGAGAGAGGAAGAGAGAATAGTGTTTTCAACTTTTTGATTTCTAAAATCAAATTCCAAAAACAAATCAAAAGTTACATTTATATTTTCCAAAAAGTAAAGTGTGTTGGACAAGTAAGCTTTAACAGCTTCCAACCACTTCCATCAATCAAGTGACTTGTTGATGTAAGTTGGTGGGCCCCACTTTAAATTCCAAATTTAAGTCGGACAATCCAACATGCAACTTCGCTCGAGCCCGGGTTCATTTAATTCCGAATTAAACGAATTTTCCATTGCGACTTAATTAAATCCAATTTAATTAAATAATAATGCCTAGCAAAATTATTACGGAAGTCGCTGGCGAATTAATTCTAAAATAATTCATTCGCTTGAATTAAAATCCAATTTTAATTCCGCGTTGAAATCTAATTTCAATTAATATATCTAACATATTTTTTTAGCCCAATTAAGTAAATTAAATAATAAAATCTAATTTCACTATTAAATTTACTTTACCGATTAATTCCAAATTAATCGCGTTCTCTCTTCTCGACGAATTTAATCCCAGATTAATTATTACCATAATTAATCCTAGATTAATTTTCTCTTTCATAATTAATCCCAGATTAATTTTCTGTTCGAGTCAAATCTCAACGGTGAATCTTCGGGAGGCGACCCAAGAGATCTCTGGATATGTTGGTAGTAAATACGATTATCGGACTATCCGAATATGTGTGTACCTAGTGCCACATTCTTACCGATTTACAATACATGGTTGGCTTCTAGCAAATCACCGTGCCTACCCAATTCTCCAGAAATATACTCAATATGGAATATACATAATCTTTATCAGGCATAGTATACTAAGTATTGCGTATTGCGATCCAGTATCGGATGTCACATGCTAGGCCTGGGGCTGGAATTGTGTCTGCCCCGTACGAAGCGTATATCGGATTAACAGCAACTAGTCTCTTTAGTCGGATAATCATGACCTTGCAATATTATCCCGATAGCTACAGCATTTAAGAGAGTACCAGTTCTGTATCCCTGCATGATCATCATCTCCATATTACTGAAGTGATACTTCCATTTTGACATCACACCCAATACACTACGATTCTCAGTATACCTAGAAGAGGCATACACAGAACATGTTAAAGCCCCGGACGACCAAAACCAAAGTATACTGATTGTCGCAAGTATTAGCGATGCAAGTCTCAGGTTAAGACCAAATACACCTACCCTGATTCGGACTCCCATAGACACATAGTATTACTACCAATGGGATTCCGAGGGGCCTATCCAGAGCGAAGCTGTTTCCGTACCATCGGTAAACACAACCTCCTATTACACTTGCATAAGTATCCAATACTTAAATATATGAGAACTATGTTGTTATGCTCCCACAACGCGCACAAGTGCAATATTAGTCTATTCTGCATTATCGATGTCCAATCTCGATAATACTACGACTATGGATATTTTAATGATTAAAACTTAGTGGATTAATGTTATCTCATATCTTATTAATCTGGAACTAGTCATATGGAATTTTATCATTTATGTATCTTGGTAATCCAATTACAAATTATAAAAGAGCAATTTCTTTTGTCACATAGTTAATTTGTACAACAACACCATGTTCTGTACAAATAGTGATGCTATGGGTCATAATTGTCCAACAATCTCCCACTTGGCCTATAGCCAATCACTCAAGTGTCCTACACCTGAATTATGTACGGGTCGCTCAAACTTCTGCTGAGAAACTGCTTTCGTCAGCGGATTTGCAAAGTTATCATCTGATGCGATTTATTCGATCATCACATCGCCACGATGTATGATCTTACGAATCAGATGAAACAGTTGAAGTACATATTTGGATCGTTGATAAAACCATTAATTCTTTAGCCTGTGTTGTAGCCTAGCTCAGCTGCTAACAGAACTATACCTAATCTAATTAGGATTATATATATAGATCCAAAATGCTTCTTTTGCTGCCTCAGCTGCAGCAATATTCTGCCTTCGTTGTTTATTCGGAAACAGTATCTTGCTTGGAAGATTTCCAGCTCACTATTCTGTTATTCAAACTATATAGTACCTTTATTATGACTTATAGTCGTTTTTGTCGGTTTGGAAACTTGCAACGGTGAACCCAGTCACTTTAAGTTCTCATTCTCCATAGCTTAAGAAAGCATCATGAGTTAATCTAAGATACTGAAGGATGTTCTTAACATCAATCTAGTGACTATCACTTGGATTGGCCTGATTGTGATTCCTTATGCTCAAAGCATATGAGACACCAGGTCACGTACATATCTTTCAATGTACAAGTTCTCGGAGAGTGCCAACAACTTTTAGATCTATCCCAGTAGATCCTTATTCCTAGAATAAAGGTTGTCTCTCCCAAGTATTCTACGGAGAATTTTTATGAAAGCCAAGCTTTCACCGATTGTATTATGGGAATGTCATTTCCAAGAAATGACATATCATCATTATGTAGGACAATCATTTTCAGTGCGCTCCAACTAACCTCCTTATATACACAAGAATCATATTCGTTTTGAATTAAATCATATACCATTATGATCTTATCAAAACGTTAGTTCCAATAACACAATGCTTGCTTCAATCCATAAATGGATCGAATTAACTTGCAAACCTTGTTTGCATGTTTTGGTATGAAAAAATCGTCAAGATGTTGTAAACATCCTCCAAAAGGTTTCCGTCAAGGAAAGAGGTTTTGGCGTTCAGCTGCCATATTTCATAAATGAAACATGCAGCGTTAGCAAGCATTATCCGAATGGATTTAATCATGGCAACGAGTAAAAGGTTTTTGTCGTAATCGACACTATGTTGATGACGATACCTTTTCTGTACAAGCCTAGTTGTGTACATTTGTATGTTTCCATCCATGTATGTCTTCCTTGAAGACTCATATAGTACCAATAGGCACAATGCCTCGCAGTTCTTGTGTATTTGAAGATTGTGGTACAGTTTCATCCCTGATGAACTGTTTGTGTTCCATGAGGACTCGGTGCCTGGAACAGTATTACTCTGATTTTCATCGAGTTTTACTTTCCTCCCACTTACCACTGTATATAGGTATTCCTTTTAGGAAAACCGCATGGAGAGCAACAATTAAATTGTTCTCTTGTGAGTTGTATAAGTACTATACTTTGGTTACCCTATGATAACCTACAAATAAGCACTTATCCGATTTGGGTTTTAGTTTGGTATCATCCAAACATATGCCCAGCATTCCCAGATCTTCAGGAATGAGAAAACCCGGTTTTTTTCATGTTCATATCTAATATGAAGTCTGTCTAACAGATTTTATGGAACCTTATTCAAAATAAGTTTTGCACTGATTAATGCGTATCTCTAGAAGGAAAATGGTAGCTCAAAGCGACTCATCAGTAACCTTACCATGTCCAACGAAGTTCGGTTTCTTTGTTCAGACACACCGTCAAATTGAGGTGTTCCGAGAGTAGTCCATTATGAAAGAATACTATACTCTTTCAAATATTCGAGAAACTTATTGCTTAAGTACTTTCCACCACGGTCTAACCGTGACGGTTTAATACTTTACCCAGTTTGTCTGTCTACTTCGAGTTGAAACTCTAAAAGCTTCTGACTTGTGTCTCATTAAGATACCCATAACCATAACGCGATGCCACATCCGCATAGGTTACAAAGTATTCATATCCACCTCTAGCCTTGCTAGATATGGGCCCACTTACGTCACTATGAACGAGGGCTAACAGATCGGTGGCACTTGTACTTTTACCAAGTAAAAGTTGTTTTAGGCACTTTGCCTAATAAACTAGATTCGTAGATATTATTTGAATAGAATCAAATCTGTCCTAGTATCCACTCTTCGAAAGTGTGGATATACGAGTCTTGTTAATGTGTCCCATGTTGGAGTTTCTACGGTCCCGAGGATCGATTATCAAGCAAGAAACATGTATGAATATATCGAGGAAGTTGCGGAACACTTACATCGATCGGTTGAGGCGATGCGGTGAAGAATAAAAATTCTTTAAGTCCTCCTCCAAGCTCTCGGCAGTGAGCATTCTTCTTGTCCTCAAATTTGGCCATAGGTGAGTCACCAAGATCAAAGCTTGTGATGATGATTCCATGCTCATGAAATTAGTTCTCTATCACCTTTGTATGAACTCATTTAAGTGCTAGTTCTTGATGTTTTTGCCATAAAAACACCACTTATTCTTATTGGAAGCTCACGACTTTGTGAAGAATTTGGGAGAGAGATGAAGCCCTTTTTGGGAGTGAATGAGAGAGAGAGAAGTGATGAGAGTAAGTTGGTTTTTGTGTATCTAATACTCTTATTTGAATTTCCAAAATTCAATTACCAATTTTCTCTTTCCAAAAAGTCAAGCATTAAAGCTTGCCAACTACCAACATCAACTCTCATCAATCAATGAATAGTGACTGGTGTCAAACACTCAAAGTGAAAGACATCTATCACTTGATTGACGAATGATGTGACGCTAGATGCGACTAGCAATTTGATGCTTGATGTGACTTGCGTGCCGCACTCGAATTCGAAATACGAATGCGCTCGCAAACAGTCCCGGGCTCGGGTTCGCTAATTCCAAATTAACGAATTTTCCGTTGCGACGTAATTAAATCTAATTTAATTAAATAATCATGCCTAGCATAATTACTATTCATGTCGCTAACGAATTAATTCTAAATTAACTCGTTCGCCCGAATTAAAATCTAATTTCAATTCCGCGTCGAAATCCAATTTCGTATAATATATCGAATATATTATTTAATCGATTAATTCCAAATTAATCGTTATCTCTCTTTAAATGATATTTTATCCTAGATAAAATATCTCTGTAATTAATACCAGATTAATTTTCTCTCTCATCTAATTAATCTCAGATTAATAAAGTGTGAGTCATACGTCATTGGTGAATCTTCGGGAAACGACCCATGAGATCCCCGGATATGTTGGCAGTAAATTCGGTCGTCGGACTATCCGAACACGTAAGTACCTAGTACTACGTTTATACCAATTTACAAGACAAGGTTGGCTTCTAGCAAAGCGCCATGGCTACCCAATTCTCCAGAAATATCCTTACAGGAATATGTGATCTATATCAGACGTGGTATATGTAGTATTGTGTATTTCGATCCAGTATCGGATGTAACGTGCTAGGCCTGGGGCTGGAAATTTGTCTACCCCGTACGAAGCACATATCGGATCTCTGGTAACTAGTCTCTATAATCGGATAAATATTACCTAGTCATTTTATCCCGATAGCTGCAGCATATAAGAGAACGAGTTTCGTATCCTACGTGACCATCATCTCCACTATGACTGGAGTGATACTTCCATCTTGACATCACACCCAACATACTACGATTCTCAATATACCCAGCAGAGGCGTACAAAAAACCTGTTAAAGCCCTGGACGACCTAAAACCAAAGCATATTGATTGTCGCAAGTATTAGCGGTGCAAGTCTCAGGTTAAGACCAAATACACCTACCCTGATTTTGGACTTCCATAGACACATAGTCATACTACCAATGGAATTCTGAGGGGGTCTATCCAGAGTGAAGCTGTTTTCCGTACCATCGGTAAAACACAACCTCCTACTACACTTGCATGAGTATCCTATACTCAAATATATGAGAACTATGACGTTATGCCCTCACAACACACACAAGTGTAATACTAGTCTTTTACGCATTATCGATGTCCAATCTCGATAATACTCTGACTAGGGATATTTAATGATTAAACCTTCGTGGATTGATATTGTCTCATATCATATAAATCTAGGTACTAATCATAAGGACCTCCTATCATTTATACATCTTGGTGATCTAATCACAAATGATAAGAGAGCAATTTCCTTTGTCACATAGTTAATTTGTACAACAACACCATGATCTGTACAAATAGTGACGCTATGGGTCATAACTGTCCAACAATCTCCCACTTGGCCTATAGCCAGTCACTCGAGTGTCCTACACCCGAACTATGTACGGTTCACTTAAATTACTGAGAAAAGACTTTCGTCAGCGGATTTACATGATTATCATCTGATGCGATTTATACGATCATCACATCGCTATGATGTATGATCCGAACGAATCAGATGAATAGTTGTAGTATATATCTGGATCGTTGATGAGACCATTAATTATTTAGCCTGCGTTGAAGCCTAGCTCAGCTGCTAACAGAACTATATCTAATCTAATTAGATTTATTATTGACCCAAATGGCTTCTATTGCTGCCTCTGCTGCAGCAATAACCCGCATTTTTTGTTTATTCGGTAACAGTATCATGCTTAGAAGATTTCCAGCTCATTGTACCGTTATTCAAACTGTATAGTACCGTTGTTACGACTTAAAGTCGTTATTATCGGTTTGGAAACTTGCAGCAGTGAACCTAGTCACTTCAAGTTCTCCTTCTCCATAGTATAAGACATCATCATTAGTTCTCTAAGATACTAACAGATGTTCTTAATATTAATCCAGTGACCATCACATGGATTGGCCTGATTGTGAATCCATATGCTCAAAGCGTATGAGACACCAGGTCACGTATATTTATTAATGTACGATTTCTCAGAGAGTGTTTCATGAAAGCCAAGCTTTCACCGATTGTAATATGGGAATATCATTTCCAAGAAATGACATGTCATCATTTTTAGGACTTTCACTGTCAGTGCGCTCCCACTAACCTCCTTATATACACAAGAATCATTTCATTTTGAATTAAATCATACACCATCATGATTAAATCGTCAGGATGTTGTAAACATCCTCCAAAAGGTTTCCTTTTCAGGAAAGCGATTTTCCCGTTCAGCTACCATATTTCATAAATGAAACATGCAGCATTAGCAAGCATTATCCAAATGGATTTACCGTGGCAACAGGTAAAAGGTTTCGTTATAATCAACACAATATTGATAACGATACCTTTCCGCTACAAGCCTAGCTTAGTACGTTGGTATGTTGTCATCCATGTATGTCTTCCTTGAAGACTTATATAGTACTAATAGGCATAATGCCTTTCGGTACAACAACTAGTGTCTAAACTTAGTTGGTATACATGGGATCCATTTCGGACATCATGGCACTTTGCCATAATAGGGAGTCGATATCTTGCATCACTTCCTCATACGTTGTCAGTTCGTATTCTTCAATAAGATAGACATCTTTATGAGGTGAGATCAGAAACCCATACCCCAGGTTGTTTTCTGACTTTCTCTGAATTACGTGGTTCTTGTGTATTCGAAGATTATGGTATAGTTACATCCTTGATGAACTATTTGTGTTCCATTAAGGAATCGGTGCCTGGAATAGTATTACTCTGATTTTCATCGAGTTTTACTTTCCTCCCACTTACCACTGCATATAGGTATTCCTCTTAGGAAAACCGCATGGCGAGCAACAATTACATTGTTTTCTAGTGAGTTGTATAAGTACTATACTTTGGTATCCCTAGGATAACCAACAACTTAGGCACTTATCCGACTTGGGTTCTAGTTTGATATCATCCAAACATATGCCCAGCATACCCAAATCATCAGGAATGAGAAACCCGATTTCTTTCCTGTTCATATCTAATATGAAATCAGTCTAACAGAGTTTTATGGAACCTTATTCTAAATAAGTTCTTCACTATTTATGCGTATCTGTTGAAGGAAATGGCAGCTCAAAGCGACTCATGATTAACCTTATCATGTCCGACAAAATTTGGTTTCTCCGTTCAGACACACCGTCAGGATGACGTGTTCCGGGAGGAGTCCTCATTGAAAGAATATTATACTTTTTTTTTTGAAATCGTTGGAAACCCCGCCACCAAACCACCCATTCTGGGCCGCGGCTGCCCCAGGCTCTTACAAGAAGTTGCACCCCCTGGATTCGAACCCAGAACCTCAAGGTGAGATTCTGCACACTATACTCTTTCAAGTATATGAGAAAATTATTGGTTAAGTATTTTCCATCATGGTCTAACCATGACGGTTTAATACTTTAGCCGATCTGTATGTCTATTTCGTGTCGAAACTCTAAAAGTTTCCGATTTGTCTTCCATAGATTTGATCTTACAGTCTCTGCCTGAATGCTGGGGTGAGTTCGTCATGAACTATAACATGATGAACCAAGAGAAAACTCTTGGAGAGTTAATGGCAATGTTGAAAGAAGCAAAGCCAGAGCTTCTGAAGGGCAAGAAGCGCGAGGCATATCTTACTTCGACATCCCAGAAGGCCAAGGCTTGGCCGAAGGCTTCTGGGGGTGTGAAGAAGAAAAATTAAAAGGGAAAGGCTAAATCATCATAGTCTTCTAGGAAGACTAATGACATATCCCAAGACGTCTACCTATATTGTAGCAAACGGGGTCACTGGAAGCGTGACTGCCATGAGTACTAGGCGGAGTTGAAGGAAGTGAAGACGTGCAAGGCTCCGGCTTCAGGTATGTTTGTTATAAACATGTCCATTACTAGTTTTAAAAATTGGATTTTTGATTCTGGATGTGGTACTCACATATGTACTGATTTGCAAGATCTGCTGATTAGTAGAAGACTAGCTTCATGCGAGATCGACCTACGAGTCGGAAACGGGACGAGAGTCGCTGTTTTGGCCGTTGGGACCTATGTTTTGTATCTGCCCTTGGGGCATGTAATTACATTGGGTGACTGTTATTTTGTACCTAGTTTGACTAGGAACATCATCTCTGCATTTTGTTTAACCCGATGTGGGTATACCTTTGTATTCAGAAACACTGGGTGTTTTGTATATAAAGATGACATTTTGATATGTACAGCAGATGTTAATAATGGTCTTTATATTTTGAATATAAATGAATCTCAAACATATAACATGCAAACAAAAAGCTCAAATTGAGTAATTCTAATGAGACTTATTTGTGGCATTCTCGTCTGGGACGCATTAACAAGACTCGTATATCCACTCTTTGGAAGAATGGATACTTGGACGGATTTAATTCCAATTCAAATGATGTCTGCGAATCTTGTTTATTAGGCAAAATGCCTAAAACGCCTTTTAGCGGTAAGGGTGTACGTGCCACCGAGCTGTTAGCCCTCGTTCATGGTGACGTATGTGGGCCCATGTCTAGCTAGGCTAGAGGTGGATAACAATACTTCGTAACCTTTACGGATGTTGCATCGCGTTATAGTTATTTATATCTTATGAAACACAAGTCGGAAACTTTTGATAAATTCAAAGAGTTTCGACACGAAGTAGAAAAAAAGACAGGCAAAAGTATTAAAACTATTGCGGTTGGACCGTGGTGTAGAATACTTAAGCAATGAGTTTCAAGATTACTTGAAAGAGTATGGTATTCTTTCACAGTGGACTCCTTCCGGAACACCTCAATTGAAAGGTGTGTCCGAACAGAGAAACCAAACTTTGTTAGACATGGTAAGGTTTATGATGAGTCACACTGAGCTACCAATTTCCTTCACGGAATACGCATTGAACAGTGCAATACTTATTTTGAATAAGGTTTCGTCAAAGTCTGTTGGACAGACTTCATATGAAATATGAACAGGAAAGAAACTGGGTTTCTCTTTCCTGAAGATTTGGGGATACTGGGCATATGTTAAACGTTTGGATGGTACTAAATTAGAACCCAAATCAGATAAGTGCCTATTTGTAATTGGTTATCCTAGGGAAACCAAAGGATATTATTTCCACAACCCATAAGAGAGAAAAATATGTGTTGCTCTCCATGCGGTTTTCCTTAGAGGAATTCCTAAATGCAATGGCAAGTGGGAGGAAAGTAAAACTCGATGAAAATTGGAGTGATACTGTTCCTGGCACCGACCCCTAACGGAACACAAACAGTTCATCAGGGATAAGACTGTTCCACAATCTTCTAATACACAAGAACCGCGTAGGTCAGCGAGAGTCAGAAAATAATCTTAGAGGTATGGGTTTCTGATCTCACCTCATGTAGATATTAATCTCATTAAGGGATATAAACCGGCTACGTATGAGGAAGTGATACAAGGTATAGACTCCGCTTTATGGCAAGATGCCATGAAGTTCGAAATGGATTCCATGTATACCAACCAAGTTTGGACACTGGTTGATGTACTAGAAGGCATAGTGCTTATTGGTAGAAAATGGTCTTCATGGTAAAGACAGACATGGATGGCAACATACAAATGTACAAAGCTAGACTTGTAGCGAAAGGGTATCGTCATCAACATGGTGTCGATTACGACGAAACCTTTTACCCGTTGCCATGATTAAATCCATTCGGATAATGCTTGCTAATGCTACATATTTCGATTATGAAATATGACAGATGGACGTCAAAACCGCTTTACTTAACGGAAACCTTTTGGAGGATGTTTATATACAACACCCTGACGGTTTTATCGTGCCAAAACATGCAAACAATGTTTTCAAAGGAAACACATAACCATAACGCGATGTCACATCCGTAAAGGTCACGAAATATTCATTATCCACCTCTAGCCTAACTATACATGGGCCCACTTGCTTCACTATGAATTAGGGCTAACAGATCGGTGGCATTTGCACTTTTACCAAGTAAATAGTGTTTTAGGCACTTTGCCCAATAAACTAGATTCGTAGACTTTATTTGAATGGAATCAAATTTGTCCTAGTATCCACTCTTCAAAAGTGTGGATATACAAGTCTTGTTTAATTGTGTCCCAGACAATAATGCCACAATTAAGTTTCATCTGATCAAATCAGTTTGAGCTATTTATTTGTCATGTTATATGTTTGAGATTTATTTATATTCAAAATATAAATACTGTTATTTCACATCTAATGTGTTTATCTCAATATCAACTTTATAAAATGAAACACTTTAGTGTTCTAGAATATAAAGGTATACTCGCAACGGGTTAAACCCTGATATAGAGATAATGTTTCTAGTCAAACTAGTTACATTGTACAGTTTCCTAATATAAGTACACACCCGAAGGTAGTTCCTAAACTTAGGTATCTACGGTTAAAACAGCGACTTTCATACCGTTTTCAATTCACAGATTTATCTCAATTGAAGTCAGTATCCTGCTCATAGCAGATTCTGCACATCAATACATATTTATGTACCACACTAAGTATTTAAAATCCAATTTTAATACTAGTAGTGAACATATTTATGAAAAACATATTTGAAGTCAGAGCCTTGCCCGTCTTCAATTCCTTCATGTCTGCTTTGTCCAAACGGCAGTCACGCTTCCGCGATCCCGTTTGCAATAATTTAGGCAGATATTTTGGGATATGTCCTTTGTCTTCCTAGAAGATTATAATGATTTTGCTTTTGCCCTTTTTCACATTCCAGAAGCCTTTGGCCTTCTAGAATGTCGAAGTAATATGCGCATTGCGCTTCTTGCCTTATTGCAAACTTTGGCTTTGACTCATTGAGTATAGCCATTAACTCTCCAAGAGTTTACTATTGCAATTTAGTATTTCAAAGATCTAAAATAGATCTATGAAGATTCTTCAATTTCATTATCATACTTTAAGTATCTAATCCTTAGTTCTGATTAAGAAATTAAGGAGTTTAATTTGCAAGCATAATGGATTAACCACTAAAGTTATCATCACATGAATCTTCCAAAGATCATGCTCCACTATTTGCTTAACTCCGTGCTTAGGCTTAATATGTTATTTTATCAAATAAAGTAACTTATTAGTTTCCAGGACTATCCTGAAACCTTATTCCCAATTTGAAAATTAAAGTCATTTAAAACATTTTTCACCCAGGATTATGTTTTAAACACCAATCTTTCAATTTATCTTGATTCTAATAGTCCAACTATTTAATCAACGATTTGAGGTACTATTTATGATAATGATTACT
Source organism: Zanthoxylum bungeanum (assembly GCA_019454045.1). Taxonomy (NCBI): domain Eukaryota; kingdom Viridiplantae; phylum Streptophyta; class Magnoliopsida; order Sapindales; family Rutaceae; genus Zanthoxylum; species Zanthoxylum bungeanum. Next base: position 193,727 of record SKCR01031736.1, on the reverse strand, counting down.
ATAGTCCAACTATAAAATCAACTATAATTAATTAAATCAAATATATTGATTACTATAATCCAATTATATAATCAACTATAAAAGAATAGTTTGAATACAGTCCAACTGTTTATTAAAACAACCATTTAAATATTAGTCCAACTAACATTTAATTTATTTGACGTGATATTTGAAATGAGCGCGTATGGCAAGTTACTAAACGAATATTGCAAATTTAATACTTGCCTCCCACTATTTTTCGGCGAGCCTCTAACCTTTTGTTGAGTACTCGGGAAACCGTGTTTCCTAGTGGGCTAGGATCCCGTTAAATGTCACACAATCTTGACTTTGGCCAACAAATTGTATGATAATTAACTAGGTAGATCTCTAAGATCAATTGGATCCCATCCAATTCCTAGATCCAGTAGGTGGACATCTAAGTCCGAAACATATATCTTATATATGCCAATATATTACCTAACCTTTTTTCCTCTGAATCAACTAAGCCTTGGCTTTGGCACAACAAACTTAGTGATCCCAGTTAAGCGGAACCCATTGACCATGGAAAGCTTCGTAATCAATGTCGATGGACAAGAAGCAGTCTTGACTTTGGCCAACAAACCACAACTTGGACAAGACACCAATATGGAACAAAGCCTTCGTGATTCAAACACATCCTTGACGGACAAAGGTCTTGACTTTGGCCAACAAACCAATGCCAGTCTTAGATCTTGAGTAAGAATCACTCAATGGAAGGAAAAACGCTTAATATTTTATGAGGGTTTTTCGCGTACAAATTGGCAACCAATTTATTATCTTTGTTTAGGTATCATCATCATACACCCTTAAACATGCATTATAAACACATAATAAGGCGCGTAAATAAATATAATAATGATATGCGGATTGATACTTAACATATTGATCCTAGATCAAATCTCTCACTTTCCTTTCTCCCGCTAGCACAAGTATTTGCTTCTACCCATTACCCTACACTTCTAAAGAAACCTCATTTACATTGAGGGGAATAGGTGAGAAGAGAAATACATAGAGTAAGGAGGTATTAGGCTGGACACGCAAGTCCAATTAATAAATTCTAAATTTATTACAATAATTTCGAAAATTGCCCCACCCATCTAATATCAATCTGATATACATTATTCATGCATTGCAACCATGTATTCACACAAGCATTGGTAGTATGACTATGTGTCTATGGAAGTCCGAAATCAGGGTAGGTGTATTTGGTCTTAACAAGAGACTTGCACCGCTAATACTTGCGACAATCAATATACTTTGGTTTTGGTCATCCAGGGATTTAACCGGTTTCTGTGTACGCCTCTTCTGGGTATATCGAGAATTGTAGTGTGTTGGGTATGATGTCAAGACAGAAGTATCAGTCCAGTCATAGTGGAGATGATGGTCACGTAGGATACGGGACTGGTTCTCTTAAATGCTGCAGCTATCGGGATATTATGACAAGGTCATGTATATCCGATTATAGAGACTAGTTACCAGACATCCGACATGTGCTTCGTACGAGGCAGACACAATTCCAGCCCTAGGCCTAGAACGTGATCATCCGATACTGGATCGACATACATAATACTACGTATACTACGTCTGATATAGATCGCTTATTCTTGTAAGCATGTTTCTGGAGAATTGGGTAGACATGGCGCTTTGCTAGAAGCCAACCTTGTCTTGTAAATCGGTAAAAACGTAGTACTAGGTATATACGTGTTCGGATAGTCCGACGACCGAATTTACTGCCAACATATCTGGGGATCTCATGGGTCGCTTCCCAAAGATTCACCGATGACGTATGACTCGCACTTTTAATTAATCTGGGATTAATTAGATGAGAGAGAAAATCAATCTGGGATTAATTGCGGAGATATTTTATCTGGGATAAAATATCAATTAAAGAGATATAACGATTAATTTGGAATTAATCGATAAATTAATATATTTGATATATTAATCGAAATTGGATTTCGACGCGGAATTAAAATTAGATTTTAATTCGGGCGAACAAATTAATTTATAATTAATTCATTAGCGATGTGAATAGTAATTTTGCTAATCATAAATATTTAATTACGTCGCAACGGAAAATTCGTTAATTTGGAATTAGCGAACCCGAGCCCGGGAGTGTTTGCGAGCGCATTCGCATTTTGAATTCGAGTGCGGCACGCAAGTCACATCAAGCGTCAAATCAATCGTCAATCGATTGATGCGATGTCTAGTCACTTTGAGTGATGAGACAACATGTCACTATTGATTGATGTTGGTAGTTGGAAAACATTGATTATTTTTTGCTTTTTTGACTTTTGAGATTTGAAATGGTTTTGGTATTTGATTTATTTTTGGAAAATAAATATAAAATACACTTAACACATTTCTTTTACTCTCTCTCTCCATCTTTCACGGTTTGGAACCTTTCCCACCTTCTCTCCCATTCGGCTTTGAGCCAACTTCTTCTTCTCCAAAAATCAGTCACTGCCGAATACAAAAGAGAAGCAAGATGATGATTTTGTTGCAAAATCAAAGTGCTAGCACACCAAGGAGTTATCCTAAGGTGATAAGGAACCGAACACATGAGTATGGAATGGTCATTGAAAGCTTGGAGCTTGGTGCATCAATTGAGGGCATCCATGGCCGAAAATGGAGGAGGCAAAACCAGTCACTACCGAGCACATCTTGGAGAAGAGATCAAAGTTTTGTTCTTCGAAGCATCCAATCCGTTCATTGTGAGTATGATTCCGCAATTCTCCTTTGTTGTATTCACTTGTTTTCATTGCTTGATAATGATCCTTGGACCTTAGAGAATCCAATAATGGTATCAGAGCCAATATTGAGCATGAAAATGATTTAGGGTTAAAATTTGGGTAAAATGTGTTTGAGCATGAATTAATGAAATTGGATGATTTGGTATGCTTAAAGTATGTTTAATTGAAGATTGATTGGATCAATTTGTTGAAATTTTGTTTGGAACAAATTTGCCCAAAATTTTAATGTTGGCTGAATCTTCACTAGCCCTAAATGTCTTGGATTTTTGATTTTTTGATCATTGGATGTGTTGGAAATCAATTGGGGATGTTGATTTAATGTTGATTTGGATTTAATTGGATTGAATTTAAATTGGACATAAAAATCCCCTTAATGCCGAGACATGTAGCATGGTATATGGGTTTGATTTTTGATAAAATGTGTTGGACATGTTTTGTTATTAAAGAGCATGATTAATTAGGCTAATTGGTGTTTTGGAAATGTTAATTGGGTAATTAATTGTGTAATACACTTTGGTTAATTAAATATGAAATTTGGAATTTTTTGTATTTAATTAAATTGGGCCTATTTTGGAAATTGGGCTTGTTATGTTGTTATTGGGCTTATTGGGCTTGGTTGTACTAAGTTGGGTTTAGGCAAAATTGGTTGGATCCAATTGGGCCCAAAACCGCCTCCATAAAGCCCAAATGCGACTAATGGACCTTTAAAGTTTGATTAGGCCTAATGGGCCTAAATTGATTTATAGGCTTATGGGGTAATTCCCGGATTGGACTTTGGTTATCGGTTTGAACCGAGTTGACCAAAAGTCCACGCCTTAAGAAATTAATTAAAAGCCCATTGGACTTTAATTAAATTGACGTTGGACGTTAATCGGGCTTTGAGACCCGTAACGATTAAATTTGGAATTTAAATCGTAAAGGTTCGTTAAATAAAGTGTAATATTTAATTTGGAATTAAATAAGCTAATTAGTATTAAATGCATATTAAATTAGATTTAATGTTGTAGTTTAATTTAATTCGAGAATTCGTACTTTGAGTACTTATTCGCAAAACGAGTTTGACTCGAGCAAAATCAAATCGTTGTTTGAACATTGGATGGTCACTAATTATCAGATTAATTAATTTGATTGGATTGATTGATAACATGCTTGTGTGAATACATGGTTGCGATGCATGAATAATGTATATCGGATGGATATTAGATGGGTGGGGCAATTTTAGAAATTGTTGTAATAAATTTGATTTATTAATTGGACCTGCGTGTCCAGCCTTATACCTCCATATTCTTTGTATTCTCTTTTCACCTATTCCCCTCAATGTAAATGAGGTTTCTTTAGAAGTGTAGTGTAACAGGTAGAAGAAATATTTGTGCTAGCGGGAGAGAGAGAAAGGAAGAGATTTGATCTAGGATCATGGTGTAAAGTATCCATCCGCATATCATTATTATTTATCATACGCGCTTTATTATGTGTTTAGAATGCATGTTTAATGGTGTATGATGATAAGACCTTAACAAAGATAATAAATTGGTTGCCAATTTGCACTCGAAAAACCCTCACAAAATCTTAAGCGTCTTTCCTTCCATTGAGTGATTCTCACTCAAGATCCGAGACTGGCATTGGCTTGTTGGCTAAAGTCAAGGCCTTTGTCCATCGAGGATGTGTTTGAATCACGAAGGCTTTGTTCCATATTTGTGTCTTGTCCAAGTTGTGGTTTGTTGGCCAAAGTCAAGACCACTTCTTGTCCATCGACATTGATTACGAAGCTTTCCATGGTCAATAGGTCGCGCTTAACTGGGATCACTAAGTTTGTTGTGCCAAAGCCAAGGCTTAGTTGATTCAGAGGAAAAAGGTTAGATAATATATTGGATATATTGGCATATATAAGATATATGTTTCGGACTTGGATGTCCCCCTACTGGATCTAGGAATTGGATTGGATCCAATTGATCTTAGAGATCCACCTAGTTAATTATCATACAATTTGTTGGCCAAAGTCAAGATTGTGTGATATTTAACGGGATCCTAGCCCGCTAGGAAACACTGTTTCCCAAGTACTCGACAGAGGGTTAGAGGCTCGCCGAAAAATAGTGGGAGGCAAGAACTGAATTTGCAATATTCGTTTAATTACTTGCCATACGCGCTCAATCAAACATCATTTTGTCAAATAAATTAAATGTTAGTTGGACTAATATTTAAACGTTGTTTTAATAAAACAGTTGGATTGTATTCAAACTAATTCAATAAATAGTTGATTTTATAATTGGATTATAGTAATCAATATAATTGAATTAACAAATTAAAAGTATAATTGATTATATAGTTGGACTATAGTAATCATTATATATAATAGTACATGAAATCGTTGATTGAATAGTTGGACTATTAGAATCAAGATAAAATTGAAAAATTGACGTTTAATACATAATCCTAGGGAAAATATATTTAAATGGTTTAATTTAAAATTGGGAATAAATTTCAGGATGGTCCTGGAAAATAATAAGTTACTTTATTTAATAAAATAACATATTATGCCTAAGCCCGGAGTTAAGCAAATAGTAGAGCATAATCTTTGGAAGATTTATGTAATGATAACTTAAGTGCTTAATCCATTAAGCTTGTCACAGTAGACTACTTAATTTATTTGTCATAACTAAGGGTTAGATCCTTAAAGTATGATAATGAAATTGAAGGATCTTCATAAATCTATACTTAGATTTTAGAAGTACTAAATTGCAATAATAACTCTTGGATGGTTAATGACTATTCTCAAGGAGACAAAGTCAAAGTTTGCAATAAGAGAAGTAGCGCTAGTCGCACCTTACTTTGATATTCTAGAAACCCGAGGCTTGGCCAAAGGCTACTGGAATGTCAAAAGGGAAACGGCAAAATCATTATAATCTTATAGGAAGATAAATGACATATCCCAAAATGTCTGCTTAAATGTGGCAAACGGGATCGCGGAAGCGTGACTGCCGTTTGGACAAAGCAGACATGAAGGAATTGAAGACGAGCAAGGATCTGACTTCAAATATGTTTGTCAAGATTATGTTCACTACTAGTAATAAAATTGGATTTTAAATACTTAGTGTGGTACATAAATACATACTGATGTTCAGAATCTGCTATGAGCAGGATACTGACTTCAGTTGAGATTAATCTACGAATTGGAAACGGGATGAAATTCGCTGTTTCAACCGTAGATACCTAAGTTTAGGAACTACCTTCATGTGTGTACCTAAATTTGGAAATTGTTATAATGTAACTAGTTTGACTAGAAACATTATCTCTTTATCAGTGTATAATCCGTTGCGGATTGACCTTTATGTTCTAGAACACTAAAGTGTTTTATTATATAATGATGATATTGAGATAAACACATTAGATGTGAATAACAGAATTTATATTTTAAATATAAATAAATCTCGAACATATAACATGACAAACAAATAGCTCAAACTGATTTGATCAGATGAAACTTAATTGTGGCATTATAGTCTGGGACACAATCAAACAAGAATCGTATATCCACACTTTTGAAGAGTAGGTACTCGGACTGATTTGATTCTATTCAAATAAAGTCTACGAATCTAGTTAATTGGGCAAAGTGCCTAAAACACTATTTACTTGGTAAAAGTGTAAATGCCACCGATTTGTTAGCCATAGTTCATAGTGAATCAAGTGGGCCCATGTCTAGCTAGGCTAGAGATGGATATGGATATTTCGTGACCTATACGGATGTGGCATCGCGTTATGGTTATGTGTCTCTTTTGAAACACAAATCAGAAACTTTTAAGTTTCGACACGAAAATAGACAAACAGATCGGCTATAATATTATACCGTCACGGTAAGACCGTAATGGAAAATACTTAAGCAATAAGTTTCTAATATACTTGAAAGAGTATAGTATTTTTTCAAATGAGGACTCCTCTCGGAACACGTCAGTATGATGGTATGTCCGAACAGAGTAACCGAATCTTGTTGGACATGATAAGGTTAATCATGAGTCGCTCTGAGCTACCATTTCCTTCAACGGATAAGCTTTAACAGTGCAAAAACTTATTTAGAATAAGGTTCCATAAAAATTGTTTGACAGACTTCATATTAGATAAGAACAGGAACAAAACTGGGATTCTCATTCCTGGAAATTTAGGTATGCTAGGCATACGTTTGGATTATACCAAACTAAAACCCAAATTGGATAAGTGCATAATTGTAGGTTATCCTAGAGATACCAAAGTATAGTACTTATACGTCTCACCAGAGAACAATGTAATTGTTGCTCACCATGTGGTTTTCCTAAGAGGAATACCGATATGCAGTGGTAAGTGGGAGGATAGTAAAACTCGATGAAAATCAGAGTAATACTATTCAAGGCACCGATTCCTAATGGAACACAAATAGTTCATCAAGGATGAAACTATGCCATTAATCCTCGAATACACAAGAACCACGTAGGTCGGAGAGAGTCAGAAAACAACCTAGGGTATGGGTTTCTGATCTCACCTCATAAAGATGTCTATCTTATTGAGGTATACCAACTGACTACGTATGAGATTATGGCAAAGTGCCATGAGTCCGAAATGGATTCCAAGTATACCAACTACGTTTGGACACTAGTTGTTGTACCGCAAGGCATTGTGCCAATTGGTACTTATAAGTCTTCAAGGAAGACAAACATGGAAGGCAACATACCAACGTACTAAGCTAGGCTTGTAGCGGAAAGGTATCGTTATCAACATTGTGTTGATTACAATTCAACCTTTTACCTGTTGCCACGGTAAATCCATTTGGATAATGCTTGCTAAAGCTGCATGTTTCATTTATGAAATATGTCATCTGAACGAAAAAATCGCTTTCCTTAAAAGGAAACCTTTTGGAGGATGTTTACAACATCCTCTCGGTTTTGTCGTAACATAACTAGCAAACAAGGTTTGCAGGTTATTCGATCCATTTTTTAATTGAAGCAAGCATAGGTTCTAGGAATTATCGTTTTGATGTAATCATAATAGTTTATGATTTAATTCAAAAACGAAAAGATTCTTGTGTATATAAGAGGGTTAGTGGGAGCGCACTGACAGTGGTTGTCCTATAAATAATGATAATAATATATCATTTCTTGGAAATGATATTCCCATAAATATAATCGGTGAAATCTTGGCTTTCATGAAAACTCTCCGAGAAATCGTACATTGAAAAATGTACTCGACCTGGTATCTCATATGCTTTGAGCATATGGATTCACAAACAGGCCAATCCAAGTGATAGTCACTGGATTGATGTTAAGAACATCCGTTAGTATCTTAGAGAACTAAGGATGCTACATTAAACTATGGAGAAGAAGAACTTGAAGTGACTGGGATCACTGTAGCAAGTTTCCTAACCGATAAAAATGACTATAAGTCACAAACGGTACTATACAGTTTGAATAACGGAACAGTGAGCTGGAAATCTTCCAAGCAAGATACTGTTACCGAATAAACAACAAATGCGGGTTATAATAAATCTAATTAGATTAGATATAATTCTTTTAGCAGCTGAGCTAGGCGTCAGCACAGGCTACAGAATTAACGGTCTCATCAATGATCCAGATACATATTTCGATATTCATCTGATTCGTTCGGATTATACATCGTGGCGATGTAATGATCGTATAAATCGCATCAGATGATAATCATGCAAATCCGCTGACGAAAGCCTTTCCTCAGCAGTTTGAGCCAACCGTACATAGTTCAGGTGTAAGACACTCGAGTGACTGGCTATAGGCCAAGTGGGAGATTGTTGGACAATTATGACCCATAGCGTCACTATTTGTACAGATCACGGTGTTGTTTTACAAATTAACTATGTGACAAAGGAGATTGCTCTCTTATCATTTGTGATTAGATCACCAAGATGTATAAATGATAGGAGGTCCTTATGATTTGTTCCTGGATTGAGAATGATATGAGACAGTATCAGTCCACGAATGATAAATCATTAAATATCCCTAGTCAGAGTATTATCAAGATCGGACATCGATAAATACGTAAAAGATTAGTATTACACTTGTGCGCGTTGTGAGGGCACAACGACATAGTTCTCATATATTTGGGTATAGGATACTCATGCAAGTGTAATATGAGGTTGTGTTTTACCGATGGTACAGGAAACAGTTTCGCTCTGGATAGACCCCCTCAGAATTCCATTGGTAGGATGACTATGTGTCTATGGAAGTCCGAAATTAGGGTAGGTGTATTTGGTCTTAACCTGAGACTTGCACCGCTAATACTTGCGAAAATCAATATACTTTGGTTTTGGTCATCCAGTGATTTAACTGATTTCTGTGTACGCCACTTCTAGGTATATCGAGAATCGTAGTGTGTTGGGTGTGATGTCAAGACGGAAGTATCACTCCAGTCATAGTGGAGATGATGATCACGTAGGATATGGGACTGGTTCTCTTAAATGCTGCAGCTATCGGGATATTATGACAAGGCCATGTATATCCAATTATAGAGACTAGTTACCAGACATCCGACATGTGCTTCGTACGGGGCAGACACAATTCCAGCCCCAGGCCTAGCACGTGATCATCCGATACTGGATCGACATACACAATACTACGTATACTACGTCTGATATAGATCGCTTATTCCTGTAAGCATGTTTCTGGAGAATTGGGTAGGTATGGCGCTTTGCTAGAAGCCAACCTTGTCTTGTAAATCGGTAAAAACGTAGTACTAGGTACTTACGTGTTCGGATAGTCCGACGACCGAATTTACTGCCAACATATCCGGGGATCTCATGGGTCGCTTCCCGAAGATTCACCGATGACGTATGACTCGCACTCTTAATTAATCTGGGATTAATTAGATGAGAGAGAAAATCAATCTGGGATTAAATGCGGAGATATTTTATCTGGGATAAAATATCAATTAAAGAGATATAACGATTAATTTGGAATTAATCGATAAATTAATATATTTGATATATTAATCGAATTGGATTTCGACGCGGAATTAAAATTAGATTTTAATTCGGGCGAACAAATTAATTTAGAATTAATTCATTAGCGACGTGAATAGTAATTTTGCTAGGCATAAATATTTAATTACGTCGCAACGGAAAATTCGTTAATTTGGAATTAGCGAACCCGAGCCCGGGAGTGTTTGCGAGCGCATTCGCATTTTGAATTCGAGTGCGGCACGCAAGTCACATCAAGCGTCAAATCAATCGTCAATCGATTGATGTGATGTCTAGTCACTTTGAGTGATGAGACAACATGTCACTATTGATTGATGTTGGTAGTTTGAAAGCATTGATTATTTTTTGCTTTTTTGACTTTTGAGATTTGAAATGGTTTTGGTATTTGATTTATTTTTGGAAAATAAATATAAAATACACTTAACACATTTCTTTTACTCTCTCTCTCCATCTTTCACGGTTTGGAACCTTTCCCTCATTCTCTCCCATTCGGCTTTGAGCCAACTTCTTCTTCTCAAAAAATCAGTCACTGTCGAATACAAAAGAGAAGCAATATGATGATTTTGTTGCAAAATCAAAGTGCTAGCACACAAATGAGTTATCCTAAGGTGATAGGAACCGAACACATGAGCATGGAATGGTCATTGAAAGCTTGGAGCTTGGTGCATCAATGGAGGACATCTATGGCCGAAAATGGAGGAGGTAAAACCAGTCACTGCCGAGCACATCTTGGAGAAGAGATCAAAGTTTTGTTCTTCGTAGCATCCAATCTGTTCATTGTGAGTATGATTCCGCCATTCTCCTTTATTGTATTCACTTGTTTTCATTGCTTGATAATGATCCTTGGACCTTAGAGAATCCAACACTCACAACGCGCACAAGTGTAATACTAGTCTTTTATGCATTATCGATGTCCAATCTCGATAATACTCTGACTAGGGATATTTAATGATTAAACCTTCGTGGATTGATACTGTCTCATATCATCTCAATCCAGGTACTAATCATAAGGACCTTCTATCATTTATACATCTTGTTGATCTAATCACAAATGATAAGAGAGCAATTTCCTTGGTCACATAGTTAATTTGTACAACAACACCATGATCTGTACAAATAGTGACGCTATGGGTCATAACTGTCCAACAAAGACACCAATCCCACAAATAAGTCTCATCTGATTAATTCAGTTTGAGCTATTTGTTTGTCATGTTATATGTTTGAGATTCATTTATATTCAAAATATAAATATTGTTATCCATATCTAATGTGTTTATCTCAATATCATCTTTATAAAATAAAACACTTAGTGTTCTAGAATATAAAGGTATACCCGCAACTGGTTAAACTTAGATATAGAGATAATGTTTCTAGTCAAACTAGGTACATTTTAACAGTTTCCTAATTTAGGTACATACCTAAAGGGCAGTTCTTAAACTTAGGTTTCTACGGTTAAAACAGCGACTATCGTCCCGTTTCCGACTCGCAGGTTGATCTCATCTGAAGCCAGTCTCCTGGTTATCAGCAGATCCCGCACATCAGTACATATATTTATGTACCACAAATAGTATCTAAAATCCAATTTTAAAACCAGCAGTGGACATGTTTATAACAAACATACCTGAAGCCGGAGCCTTACCCCTCTTCACTTCCTTTATATCCGCCTTGTCCATACGGCAGTCACGCTTCCAGTGACCCCGTTTGCCACAATTTAGGCAGATATCTTGGGATATGTCATTTGTCTTCCCAAAAGACTATGATGATTTTGCTTTGCCCTTCTTCGAAGCTCTGGCTCTGCCTCCTTGAGCATAGCCATCAACTCTCCAAGAGTTTACTCTTGATTCATAATGAACCTGCCCCAGCTTTCGGGTAGAAACTATAAGATCAAATCTTTGGTAGTCTCGGCCACATAGGTAATGCCCAGCTAATCTAGATGATCGATGTCAGTAATCATCTGCAACACCTAGTGCTTGACAGATGTACTCTCTGACATACACGAGCGAAAGAGCTTTTTTTGCAATTTATACTTCTAAGATCTAAGAATAAATCTATGAAGATCCTTTAATTTCACCATCATAGTACAAGGATCTAATCCTTAATTTTGACGACGAAATTAAAGAGTTATTACGGTAGGCATAAAGGATTGAGCACTAAAGTTATCATCACCATGAGTCTTCCAAAACTCATGCTCCACTATTTGCTCAACTCCGGGCTTAGGCCCGAGATGTCACTCTATCAAATAGAATAACTTCTCAGTTCCCAGGACTGTCCTGAGGTTTTATTCCCAATCTGAAAATTAAAGCCGCTTAAAGACATTTTCACCTAGGATTATGTTTTAAGCGCTAATCTTTCAGTTATTTTTTATTGTTATAGTCCAACTATCCAATCAACGATTTCGGGTACAATCGAATATAATGATTACTATAGTCTAACTATATAATCAACTACTATTTGATTGATTAAATTCAAATATATTGATTACTATAATCCAATTATATATTCAACTATAAATGAAATAGTTTGAGTACAGTCCAACTGTTTAATTAAAACAACAATTAAATATTAGTCCAACTAATATATATTTAAATAATGACGAAAAATGAAATGAGTGCGTATTGGCAAGTATCTAAACGAAATTTTAAATTTAATACTTGTCTCCCACTATTTTTGGCGAGCCTCTAACCCTCTGTTGAGTACTCAGGAAACCGTGTTTCATAGTGGGCTAGGATCCCGTTAAATAGCACACAACATTGACTTTGGCCAACAAGTTGTATGAAACTTAACTAGGTAGATCTCTAAGATCAATTGTATCTCATCCAATTCCTAGATCCAGTAGGTGGACATCCAAGTCCGAAACATATATCTAATATATGCCAATATATCTGATATATTCCCTAACCTTTTTCCTCTGAATCAACTAAGTCTTGGCTTTGGCACAACAAGCTTAATGATTCCAGTTAAGCGAGACCCATTGACTTTGGAAAGCTTCGTAATCGATGTCGATGGATAAAAAGTGATCTTGACTTTGGCCAAAAAATCACAACTTGGACAAGACATGCGATATGAAACAAAGCCTTCATGATTCAAACACATTCGCGATGGACAAAGGTCTTGACTTTGGCCAACAAACCAGTGCCAATCTTGGATCTTGAGAGAGATCATTCAATGGAAGGAAATCGCTTAATATTTGTTGAGGGTTTTTCGCGTAATTGGCAACCAATTAATTATCTTTGATTAGGTCTCATCATACACCCTTAAGCATGCATTATAAAAGCATAATAAGGCGCGATAAATAAATTAATAATGATATGCGGATGGATATCTCACAAATTATTTCTAGAACAAATCTCTCTATTTCCTCTCTCCCGCTAGCACTATTCTTACTTCTACCCAATTACATAACACTTCTAAAGAAACCTCATTTACATTGAGGGGAATATGTAAGAAGAGAAATACAATGAGAAAATAGGTAATAGGCTGGACACGCAAGTCCAATTTAATAAATTCTAAATTTATTACAACAATTTCCAAAATTGCCATCACCCTTCTAATATCCATTTGATATACACTATTCATACATACATCCAACTATTCACACATATCATGTTATCAATCAATCTAATCCAATTAATTAATCTTTAATTAATGACCATCCAATGTTCAAACAACGATTTGATTTGCGCGAGTCAAACTCGTTTAAGAATAAATACTCAAAGTATGTATTATTGAATTATATCGAACTACAATTTCAAATCCAATTTAAAATTATATTCAATACTAATTCATATTTAATTCCAAATTAAATAATTACACTTTTAAAAGTGCCTTTTAGACTTGGATTCCAAATCCAATCTTCATGAGTCTCAAAGGCCCAATTAGTATCCAATACTATTCAATTAAAGTCCAATGGGCTTTTAATTAATTCTTTAGGCATGGGCTTTGGCAATTATGGGTCAAACCCAAGATGCCAAGGCCCAATTAGGAATCACCTTATGCCAAAATCAATTTAGGCCCATTAGGCCCAATTAAAATTTTAAAGGCCCAATTATCATATTTGGACTTTATGGAAATGATTTTAGGCCCAATTGGATCCAACCAATTATCCTAAACCAAACTTGGCCCAACCAAGCCCATTAAGCCCAAATACAACAATTAAATTAATTCATTATTCCAAATTATAAATTAACTCAATTCAGGTTTAATTGCCATAATTAATTAATTAATATAATGTTTCCAAAACATCAATTTAATCTAATTAATCATGCCTAACATTACCAATTCATGTCCAACATAAATTGAAGCAAAATCAATCTAAAACATGCTACTTAGCTCACGGCATTGGCAATAAAATTGACATCCAATTTGATTTCAATCTAATTAAATCAACATCTAAAATTCATTTCATGCCAACAACACATCCAATATGTCAAATTTAAAAAAATTTCCATGAGCTTCTAGGGTTCATATTCTCGGCCAAGGGGTAATTTTTTGGGAAAATTAATCCTATCAATTTTTCACAAAATTGAAGATGCAAAAATCCAATTCAACATCATTCAAACACAACCCAATAACCAATTTAGGAAAATCAAGTTCTAAACACAAAAATCCCAAATAAAGTCCATAAACCCTAAAATTCAAATCAAACTTAGATGGCTCTGATACCATTGTAAGTGTTCCTAGAACATGCCAAGATCTCTAAGTTGTGATTTGTGTGTGAATAAATCAAAGGGAGTTGCGGAATACTCACATTGACCGGATATAGGCTTTCAAAAATTCCTTTGGATGTAGTAGCTCGGAGCTTGAAGACGAGTTCCAAACTCTCGGGTAAGTCTCCATATCACCTTGATTCACTCCTTTAAGTGCTAGCTTGGAACAAATGAAAGAAAAAAACTTCCACCATGGAAGCTTGAAGTTTCGGCCGAGCATGAGAGAGGAAGAGAGAATAGTGTTTTCAACTTTTTGATTTCTAAAATCAAATTCCAAAAACAAATCAAAAGTTCATTTATATTTTCCAAAAAGTAAAGTGTGTTGGACAAGTAAGCTTTAAAAGCTTCCAACCACTTCCATCAATCAAGTGACTTGTTGATGTAAGTTGGTGGGCCCCACTTTAAATTCCAAATTTAAGTCGGACAATCCAACATGCAACTTCGCTCGAGCCCGGGTTCGTTTAATTCCGAATTAAATGAATTTTCCGTTGCGACTTAATTAAATCCAATTTAATTAAATAATAATGCCTAGAAAAATTATTACGGAGGTCACTGGCGAATTAATTCTAAAACAATTCGTTCGCTTGAATTAAAATCCAATTTTAATTCCGCGTTGAAATCTAATTTCAATTAATATATCTAATATATTATTTTAGCTCAATTAAGTAAATTAAATAATAAAATCTAATTTCACTATTAAATTTACTTTACCGATTAATTCCAAATTAATCGTGTTCTCTCTTCTCGACGAATTTAATCCCAGATAAATTCTCGACGCAATTAATCCCAGATTAATTCTCTCTTTTGATAATTAATTCCCAGATTAATTATTTCCATAATTAATCCCAGATTAATTTTCTCTTTCATAATTAATCCCATATTAATTTTCTGTTCGAGTCAAATCTCAACGGTGAATCTTCGGGAGGTGACCCAAGAGATCTCTGGATATGTTGGCAGTAAATACGGTTATCGGACTATCCGAATATGTGTGTACCTAGTACCACGTTCTTACCGATTTACAAGACATGGGTCGCTTCTAGCAAAGCACCGTGCCTACCCAATTATCCAGAAATATATTCAATATGGAATATACATAATCTTTATCAGGCATAGTATACTAAGTATTGCGTATTGCGATCCAGTATCGGATGTCACATGCTAGGCCTGAGGCTGGAATTGTGTCTGCCCCGTACGAAGCATTTATCGGATTAACAACAACTAGTCTCTTTAATCAGATAATCATGACCTTGTCATATTATCCCGATAGCTGCAGCATTTAAGAGAGTACCAGTTCTGTATCCTTGCGTGATCATCATCTTCATATTACTGAAGTGATACTTCCATTTTGCATCACACCTAATACACTACGATTCTCAGTATACCCAGAAGAGGCATACATAGAACCTATTAAAGCCCCGGACGACCAAAACCAAAGTATACTGATTGTCGCAAGTATTAGCGATGCAAGTCTCAGGTTAAAACCAAATACACCTACCCTGATTCGGACTCCCATAGACACATAGTACTACTACCAATGGGATTTCGAGGGGTCTATCCAGAGCGAAGCTGTTTCTGTACCATCGGTAAACACAACCTCCTATTACACTTGCATAAGTATCCAATACTTAAATATATGAGAACTATGCTGTTATGCTCCCACAACGCGCACAAGTGCAATACTAGTCTATTCTGCATTATCGATGTCCAATCTCGATAATATTACGACTAGGGATATTTTAATGATTAAACCTTAGTGGATTAATATTGTCTCATATCTTATTAATCTGGAACTAATCATATGGACTTTTATCATTTATGTATCTTGGTAATCCAATTACAAATGATAAAAGAGCAATTTCCTTTGTCACATAGTTAATTTGTAAAACAACACCATGTTCTGTACAAATAGTGATGCTATGGGTCATAATTGTCCAACATTCAGAAGGTCTAGATACCCTTTCGGACCTACGGAGTGTGGGTAATGAAGGTTCTTCATGTACTTGAACTTCAGGTTCCTCTGTTGGTTCGTCGATCTCAGGTTGTACTTCATCAAGTTCAACTAGTATATGATTACCTCATCCAGACAAAAATTCTACCTCTAGAAATTTTGCAAAGCGAGCTACTAACACATTTCAATGCTCGGTTTCATAGAAAAAATATCCTTTCGTATTTGAAGGATATCCAATAAACCTAAAATTTTACCCTCGATGGAAAAACTTATTCCTCTCAGCCACCCTGACGTATGCAGGACAACCCCAAACCCTAACATAATTAAGATTTGGTTTTCTACTGGTCCATATCTCATACGGAGTCATAGGAACTATTTTAGAAGGAATCTTATTCAAAAAATGAGCGGGAGTTAAAAGAGCATAACCCCATAAGTAATAGGGCAAATCTGTAAAACTCAACATAGATCAGACCTTATCCAATAATGTCCGATTTCTCTTCTCTGACACTCCATTATGCTGTGGAGTACCAGGAGGAGTATATTAAGTGAGAATCTCATTCTCCTTTAAATAATCAGTAAACTCTCCGATAATATATTCACCGCGTCGATCCGATTGAAGACATTTAATATATTGACCAGTTTGTTTTTCTACTTCATATCAGAATTCTTTGAACTTTTAAAATATTTTTGATTTATGTTTCATCAGATAAACATAACCATATCGTGACACATCATCGATAAAAGTGACAAAGTATGAAAAACCATTGTGAGCAGTCTTACTTATGGGACCACATACATCAGAATATATGAGTTCCAATAAGTCAGTGGCTCGGTGTCCAACACCCGAAAATAGGACTTTGGTCATTTTACCCCGAATAGAAGATTCACAGGTTGGATAGAGTCCAATGATGAGATCCTGAATCAAATCATTCATATCCAACTAGGTTATGTGTTTCATGCCTATATGACCTAACCTTATATGCCAAAGTTCTGTATTATTTATTTTTGATAGTTTCCGTTTATTAATTTCAGAATTCAAGATATCTCAAGAGGTATGCAAAATGTAATGACCATGTTCATTTGGACAAACAATGATCTGAATATTATTTCTATCATATACATACAAGGAATAATTTTTAATATTTACATGATATCCCTCTGGATCTAATATAAAAAATGATATAATATTTACTACGCATCCCGATACAACATAGCAGTCATGCAATAAAAGTCTCACACTGAGTTAGGGAATCTCACATAATCTCACTACAACTGCATCCAGAGAGTGACCACCCCCGAATCGCAACTATATCTCTCCAAATTTCAACTATCTACTTTCCTTCAGCACCTGTAACGAATTACAAATGTGAACAGGACAAGCGGAATCTAAAATCCAACTAGATGTGACAGCTTCACAAACTAAAAAAATATCAATAACAAGAAAAATAAAAGTATCTGATGTCGATGCTCTTTCCTTCCTGATTTGAGCAAGGTAGTCAGGACAGTTCTTCTTTCAGCGCCCAAACTTACTACAGTGATGGCACTTGTCTTCAAAAGCTCTATTGGGCTTCGCTATCTTAGCCTGCGGAGGAACATTGAATCCCTTTTTTTTTTCTTTCCCTTTGTCTTCTTCCTCTTCGAATTGTAGTGGGAAGAAGCGGAAAGTGAAGTGAGTTTCGGAAGGCGAGTCGGCACTCCCTTCCTCAAATCCTCCTCCGTTGTGAGAAGCATCCTATGTAACTCATGATAAGAACATTGAATCTCATTCATGTTGAAGTACATTATAAATTGGCGATACGACGTCGGGAGCGAACCAAGAATGACACTCTGTCTCAGAGTATCATTGAGAGGGAAATAATTGCGCCTCAATTGCTTGATCATATCGATCAAATGAAGCACATGTGTGCTAACAGCCTGTCTCTCATCGAGTTTTAAATGGAACAATTTCATCGCAACTCTATGAACCAAGACCTGTTCTTGATTCATGAATGATTCTCGGACTTGTGTCATCATGCTATATGTATCAGACCAAAAAACATGCATCAAATATATATTAATTATTAAACCTTATTTTAAATATGGATTTTCACAAAAGATGTTATTCACTTTATTTAATCAAATTAAATAAATACATGTATGCATAAAATAAAGATTATATTACACTCTAAATTTAAAGGCATAATTATATCATTTTTTTCAGAATTAGACTAGCTCTAATACCATTTTCTTGGGGTTTGTATGGGGTATTACCGAGTAACGCAGCGGAACGCAAAAATTAAATTTTTCCGATTTCAATAATTTTTCTTGGGTAATTAAAATAAACTAATTTATTCTAATTACAAAATACTCAAAAATTCAGTTTTTATCCAAAATCTAAAGTTTTTCCTTAATTATCGTGAGACCCCAAATATTTGTATTTTGATCATTTTAGTCATAATTTGTCAAATATAAATTTAAGTGATTTAAAATCACTACCAAAATGATTTATACATGTCACATACATAAAAATACAACTCACAACAAAAATTCTCAATTTCCTTCAAATTGCCGAATGTCCCCAAACTTTTCAACTTTGATCATTTTGATCCAATTTTGTCAAAACAAGCTTAGATGATTTCCAATCAATTCCAAAATGATTTGTATATCTAATATACATCAAAATACAACACATATATGAAAAGTCCCAATTTTGATTTAGGTTAAGACCTTAATTTTTCCAATTAATCAAATTAACCAAAATTAACCAAATCCAACACTTTATTCTAATCTCTACAACACCAAACAAGTCTCACCACTTTGAAACAACTCAAAAATAATTATAGGTCATCAATGAGTGGCCTAACAACTCTAGAATTACAACAAGATCATCAAATGATCAAAAGTGTGCTTATACACCATTTACAAACATACTTTATTAACATACATGCTTACATCTTTCATTCATGCTTCCAAACAACTTATTACAAAACCAAGAGAGTAGAAAAATAATAGAACATCCTATGTTGTAGCCTAAAGCAATAGAAACAATTTCTTAGAATATAAAAGAATGAAAATACCTTGATTTCCAAGCTTTTTCTTAACTTAAAACTTTAGCACTTTAGTTTTTCTCTCAAGTCTTTCTTTTGTAATTTCCGAAATTATGAGGCAAATGAAAAATGAAACCTTATATACTATAAGGCTTGGCCGAAATTTTGGTGAAAAAGTAAATATATATTTTCAATTTTTCAAACAAAAAAAAAGAAGTCAAATTCCATTTGATGACCTTTATTTTAAATGCAAAAGTCAAACATTTACACTTTAATCATTTCAAAAATAAATATCAACTTGGATATTTTATGTTTTAATTACTTTAATTATTTAACAATTAAATAATTAAATAATTACTTAAATACAAATATCTAAATATCTAAATATCTAAATATATGTATTATATTTACTTTAAATAATCCAAATAAATATATTAATGATATATGTCAAATATCATAATTTGACAACTAATTAATGTGTATTTAATACAATCACATATTAAATACAAATACACATTAATTTGAAAATGACCGAAAGGTCCCATAAGCATGTATCTTTCATTTAACCATTAAATGATTTATAAATAATCATTATTATTCATAAAAGTTGCCCTAGTGCTCTACTAGTATATTTCATTAGTGAGACTCTCTAGGTTCAGACATATCCGTAACGAAATCCAATTTCGTGTCAATGATCTACACACCCGTAAATTATGACGACCACAGATAAACTCGTTGTAGCATACAGGTCGAGGTCATTGCATACGTATAATCCCTCCAACATAGGTATTAGATTATTCCAGAGATATAGATATAAACGTCAAATCTCTATAGATATAATCATGTCGATGTTTCTATTAGCAATCTTTTAATAACACTTAGAACTTACTTCTACAGTGTGCCATGAGCCCATGGATTTAACAGATTGCTAATCCCATATTAATACCCATGCTTTATACACAGAGCTGACAGATTCTATCTTGACATACACAGGATATCCTGAGGATCAGTCCATACCCAACGAACAAGCGGAGGTCTGGCCTAAATAGGTCGATGACGTGACTGCCATCAAAGTGTTGAGGATATCTCATATATCCACAATGGTATCTCAAGTCAAAGAATCAATATGCTACTCAACCCAAGAATATTCTTATTGACGTTGGTATATCATCCATTAAGAATCTTCGGTGAGTCATTCAGTATTTATCCAATATAAACACTCACATGTCTATATGAGTCTCCAAGACTCATGGTTCATTGAGAATCTACCATTGAAATCCAAGATTCTAATATACGACATGTACCGGTGTCAGCGGGTTTACTTACTGACCAAGTAATGTAAGCTTTGACCAGGAACTGTTAAAGAAATGATATTGTTATGATACAACATAAGAAATTATATTATATTACCGTGTATAAAGAGATATTATATTATAGAAACTGCTTATTTTATTCTTAATAAAAAGTTTACATAAGTATTTACAAGGAAATACAAAAGAAATTGGGGCTCTGAGCACCAATCCCAACATGTAAAATATGAAGGTTCACCGGTATGAAGACTGATATGCTCTAGCCCGGTTCCAGTAACTGTGCAAACTCTATAGTGATCGGTATGGGCGACCAGGTATGGAGTAGCCGGGTTTTGGAGGCAATGCAAAACTGCTCATAACATAGTAGGGGCACCGGTATGCCGGTGTGGGGATCAGTATGCTGGTCTCAGTGCCAAAATATAAGGATTCAAAAATTAAAATCATTTTGGACATGACCCTAATGCATCTATATGAATGTGCATATGTCCTATGAGCTTAGAGACTTAAATTAACAATTCACTTACAAAGATAGCTCTAAGCGAAGACTACACAAGATTTTCTTCAATAAGGTGCTAGTATTCACATCCATTGCTCTTCATCACCAATGTTTCGAACATCTTTTTGTAATGTCTGCTAAGGCGCGTCGAAATTTTCTAGTATTGTATCATCAAAACCAATTTTAAGAATATGTCGCTAATAATCTCCTTCTTTTTTATGATGGCAACATTTAAAACTTATGGGCTTTGAGAGTTCAAAATTTGATGATGATTTTGTTCCACCTCAATGTGTGATTGTCTTCAATATACCTCTATAAAACTAAGACAAACACATTAGTACAACTTTGCTCCTCCTTAATACAAGGGTGAGAGTATGTAAGTTTTAATCTCATTCCTATGATTTCTTCTCATTTGACATTATAATGTCCGCTAATGTGCGTCGAAATCTTCTAATGTTGCATCATCAAAAATTATATTGAGAATATGTCTCTAACACATATAACTAAATTCGGCTCAAGAATAGCTCAAATTAGGAGGGAAATAAGAAGGAGATTTGGGAGGGTTGAGGATGAAGGAAAAATTGAGGAATGGATTTGAAATTTAGTATATATAGTTGTGCACATGTGTACTGCAGGTGCTGAAATTCTACAGCCTAATTGTTTAGTGCTTTAGCCACGATAGCAACCATTGCTAGTGATTTGAGTTTTTGTTTGTCGTAGATCTAAAATTAAAATTAAATTTTTCCATGCATAACTTTAATTTATATATATGATAAACAGAAGCTCAATCACCGAAAAGAACGGCATCATTATATAGAACTGATGATGAAGTTTCTAATTGTATGATGTAAAAATATACTGGTTACCGGTCTTTAGCGGTAGTTCTGTTCATGAGAAAAACTTATGTGGAGTTTACATACCAGCTCAGTATTTTCTGTTAAGATAGGGAGTGGATCCTAAAGTCAAGTAATGGGTCACATCATTAATGATGTGAGATCCACTAATTTTAAAATATTAAATTTTATAATTTTATAATATATGAAACTGACCATAATTTAATATTATATATATATATATATATATATATATATATATATATATATATATATATTAACTCTCTCTAGTAACAGTATTGAGTTACTATGCTTGTCCCATCTAAATTTTTATTTCAGTTGTTTGCTTATTTCAAATAATTTTTTATTTTTTATTTTGATAAATCTCTTCAATTGTAACTGGCCTATTAGACTAGCATGGTTATTGGGTTTTTGGGGGCTGAATTAGCTGAGCCCGTAAATGGTCTGTTAAAGTGATTGCTTTAGAGCCTTGCCAAAAATACCAAAAACAAAATAAAATTAAAATTGAAATTAGGGATAATCTTCTGAACTAGATTCACTTGTCACGTATTCTTCAAGCTAGAAAAATATAAAATATTAATAACTGATTACTTGTGGTGAACAAACGTTGATTTATAAATAATAATACGTAATTTTTTTTTTATATTCAAAAATAACTGCAATACGCTTTTTCAATATTTTGATGATTGAGTAAAAACTAAAAATCTAAATTTTAATAAAATTCGATTTTTAAAAGAAAACGAGATTAATAATAACAATATTTTATAATTAACAAAACACTTAAAATTTGTGTTTTAACCAAAACATATTTTTATTATCTCACTATAAACCATACCACAATATCAAATAAGGCCAAAAATTTTAACAAGTCGTGTTGCTGTATAATATTAAGATACACCTACCATGTATTTTTGTGTTTGTTGAATTTTTCTATAGAACCATGTTGAAGAAAAAACAGTGAAAAATCTAGTTTTGATACGTATATAACATTATCTTATAGTAATATTTACCCACATTATGTGTTGTAAGGTTCCACATTATGTGTTGTAAGGTTGCAGGTAAATTTACTCTAATTTTACAAAACTTTTTATAGATTCAAACAACACTTTGTTGAATCTCTTAATAACATATTCAAAAGAAAAAAAATTATATATATTTTGAAACCGTGTCTGATTTATAAATAATCAAAATTAGCTCCAACAGACATGATATTTAGCCACCAAAAATCATATTTTTTAGCACCAAAAAATACGAAATTCGATGCATCAATAATAACCGAATCAAAATGAATTTATGATATTCATATTTTGTAACATCTTACATTCATAAATTAATCATCCTAATGTGAATATATATTCAAATTCAATAACAATCAAAACTTGGAATCATGTACTCAGAGCTATGGCCCCCAAATTTTGTTTTATAACTTCCAAAAAAACTAATAGTTAAAGAGTCCTTATTATTTTTATAGAAGTATTGGACCCTCATGATACCAGTGTCGGCCCTGCTCTACTAATGGCGATGATTATTATTTTGATAATTCATCAGACAAGAACCCAAGCTCTGGCAATGAAGTTAAGACCACTAGCTGAGGAAATTGTTTTATCTTTACTTTTAGTGGTAAATTTAATTTCCTCACTAAAAATATATTTTCGGCATTAAAACTTTTATTTCTAACAAAATAAATAATTTCTAAATTTTTAGTAGACCATGCGATAATTTGTATTGGAAAATCTTACAACATAAAAATTTTGATATATTAATCTACTGTTCATATGCATTAATATATTGAAATATAATATTTTATAGTTACAAGCAAAAAATATATATTCTATTATAATACCAAAACCGACAAATGATCAACTAATTACAATTCAAAATCAAAAGTTATTGTTTCCATCTTATATCAAAGTTTACATTCTTTATCTAAACTACAAGGGGAAAAAAAATCTTTGAACATATGATGAGGATCATCAACAAAATCATTTATCAAATAAAATTAGCTCCTCATTTGTTTACTATGCGTATGATAATAATTATATCACCATATATTAATCTCATATCGATAGATAAATAAAAACTAATTATAAATATATAAAAAAGACCGAATAAATGAGAAAAATTCAAGAAATAAATTTAAAGTCAATTAGAGCTTATAGTTTGAACAAAGTTTCAAATTACCTATATTTATGAAATTTCTATTGAATAAAAGTTACAAAACTATGGTCGAAATATATCATCTGAAACTGAATCGATCTAATTTCTGTCTTTTCTTCTTAACTTGACCATCATGAGGTTAAGTTGAAAAAAAATATTATCACAACTAAAATACTTTACTTTGTAATCTTAAAATCTTATATCAACTCACTTTTGTCTGCAAAGTTCTCATTGGAATTGATCCTCCTGCTACTTCATTAATAACCTTTTGATCTATATAATATAAATGGAAATTCCGCAATAATAGTATTATAAGAAGTACACATATATTTGATTGAAAAAATAAGTTCAAGTTACTCACGTTATTGTCAACGGATATAAGAAATATATTATGTTACACCCTTCCCCGTAATATGAGATACCATGCAAGTGTACAACTCCTACAAAATAGGACCATTAAATATGACCATCAAATAATAGGAACAAAGACATTTTGCTTCTGGTTTTATACTGAGCTCTTTGAAATCAAAATCTGTGTTCCTATTTATTGCTTAATCAGAATTCAAACTTTTTTCTTCTTTCCGGTCTCAGTTAAATAAAATGAAGTAAAATAATAGAATTTTACTTGTTACTAAATTCTTTTGGCGTTTATAAAGCCTTTTTAATCACTACACTGCTTGATTCAAAAGGTTCTCAACGGCTTACATTAAGACTAATTTTCGTTTATTTACATGGTCCTATGTACGTCTTTATCAAACCATTTCCCCGATTTAAGTATATGTTATGTTGACGACTGTTTTTCATTTCAAGGATAATTTGGGAAATCAGCCCCTCGAACAAACCTCCATTGACAGTGAATTTGTTTGGTTAATAGGGAACCAAAGTAAACTTAGCAAGCAGACAGATAATCACAAAGATAAGGATTTATGTGGTTCAGCAGAGAGTGGATCAAACTTACGTATACTGGAGTAAATGTGGGTATTATATTACCTGCTCGGGGTCAAAAACCGACCCGAGCTTAGAAATGGTGTGAGCTTTTAAAAGGGTTTATAACTTCTCGGGCCTTATACAAGCCCGTTACAAATCTCTCAAATGATCGGATACTGACCATATTTCTCTCTATATCACTAGGTTTTAGAGCTCTTTTTTACAAATAATGAGATGTTAAAATTATGACCCCTAAAGACTCCATATCTCCTTTTGAATCTGAACCTTCAATCTTTATATATGCCTCCGAATTCAGTATTCCACTGCCTATGATGTGAGCTCATCTCATATTGTCATCATTGTCAACACAACTTTCCTCAACTACCCACAATTCGGCCAATCAGAATAGTCAATTTTCACTGTCACTGTACCAACCTATGGCAGCCTTTGGTGGCCTAAAAAAGCTTTGCTCTGTCACTCACATGTCACTGCACCGTCCTATGGCGGCTGGCAAATACTATTTCCAATCAGAATCGTTATTTTTCCCTTAATCATCACAAGTCTTCCAGAAGCTCATCATTTTTTCTAGGGCATACGTCACATACTTTTAAGCAAAAAACTTGTGGTCCAAACTTCGCTCCTCGGATCGGTATATCGAGGTGAATGATGCTTGGTCAAACTTCCGGACTTCTCAAGCTAGGTCAGGTTGGTAAGCGTGGACCCTCTAGGGTTAGATTCTGCAAACACTTTAATACTACCAAATCCAGCACTTCTTCCCTAGGTCGGGTCAGTATCCCCACTTTCTTAATCATCAGTAGGTTCTGCCCTCGAAAATTACTCATTCGCATATTGGGGTTAGGCCCATCTGTCTGACATCACCCCCTTTGAGTCTTTAGACCTTTCATCATTCTCTTTTAACCTCTGTCGTTCTTGTATCCACTATTCTACCGATGCTTCCCCAATTATGTGGCTTTCATCTCCTATCATCATCTTAATGTGTTTGCTACTTTTGTACTATGTCCTAACAGACGACGCCAACTATTGACGGCTGTTTTTCGTTCCAATGGTAATTTGGGATATCAGCCCATTCAATGGTAATTAGGGAAATCAGCCCCTCCAAGGGTAATTTGGGAAATTAGCCCTTCGAAGAAACCTCCCTTAGTAGTGAATTTATTTTGGTTAGTAGGGAATCAAAGCAAACTTAGCAAGCAGACAGAGAACCACAAAGATAAGGATTTACGTGGTTCGATGGAGAGCGACTCCAACCTACGTCCAAGGGAGAAATAGAGTATTTTTTTCTATTATTCCTCGGAGTCAAGACCGACCCGAGAAACAAGTGGTGTGAGCTTTCAAAAGGGTTTACAACTTCTCAGGTTTTATACAAGCCCATTACAAATCTCTCAGATTATCGATTACCAACCATTTTTTTCTCTCTCTATCACTAGTTTGTAAGCTCTTATTTTTTTTACAAGTAGTGAGATATCAAAAAAATACTATCCCAAACGACCTCAGATCTCCCATTGAATCTAAACCTTCAACCTCTTTATACATGCCTCCAAATTTACTATTCAATCGCCTATGATGTTAGCTCATGTCACATTGTCATTATTGCCATCGTAACTCTCCTCAACTATTCTCAATTAGGCCAATGATAATTCTCCCTTTTCACTATCATCATACCGACCTACTCTGCTCTACCACTCTTGCCACTCCACTGCCCTATGGTGGCTGACAAGGGCTACTTCCAATGAGAACCATTGCTTTTTCAATAATCATCACAAGTCCTTCAAAAGCTCATCTTACCAACTAGGGCATAGGTCACATATTCTTGAGCAAAGAATGATATGTGATTCCAGCCAGGCTTATCTGGTCGGTTTACCAATGTGAATGATGTTTGGTCAAACTTCATCACTTCTCAAACCAGGTCGGGTCGGTAAGCGTGGACTCCACGGGTCAGATTCTGCAAATACTCTAATACTGCCAAATCCAGCACTTCTTCCCTGGGTCGGGTCAGTATCCCAACTTGCTTCATCATCAGCAGGTTCTTCCCGCGAAAGAACTCATTCGCATAGTGGGGTCAAACTATTCTGTCTAACATCAACCCTATTGAGCCCTTAGACCTTTCATCATCTTCTTTTAGCTATGTACAATCCATATTTTACCCTTCTTCGGTATTCGAACTTCATCTGGGAGAAAAATCATCATCAACATCTTATGAAGCTCGAATACCGCGGAAGAGTAATATGAGGTTTTCACTTGACCAGAAAGAAAATGATGAGGACCTAGATAGGCTGAAGACAAACGGAAGACCCGGGCCCATTGTGCGAAAGAGTTTTACCGAGGAAAGATTTGGTTAATTGGGCAGGGTTGGGATACCGACCTGACCAAAAAAATAAGCATTAGATTTGACAGCATTGAGCATTTGTGGTAGCCGACCCAAGGTAGTCATTATGTAAACTCAACTTGGTTAGAAAAGATATGAAGTTTGTGTTGGACAATTATGACCCATAGCGTCAATATTTGTACAGATCATGGTGTTGTTGTACAAATTAACTATGTGACAAAGGAGATTGCTCTCTTATCATTTGTGATTAGATCACCCAGATATATAAATGATAGGAGGTCCTTATGATTTGTTCCTAGACTGATAATGATATGAGACAATATCAGTCCACGAAGGATAAATCATTAAATATCCCTAGTCAGAGTATTATCGAGATTGAACATCGATAAATACGTAAAAGACTAATATTACACTTGTGCGTGTTTGTGAGGGCACAACGGCATAGTTCTCATATATTTGGGTATATGATACTCATGCAAGTGTAATAGGAGGTTGTGTTTTACCGATGGTACGGGAAACAGCTTCGCTCTGGATAGACCCCCTCGGAATTCCATTGGTAGTATGACTATGTGTCTATGGAAGTCTGAAATCAGAGTAGGTGTATTTGGTCTTAACCTGAGACTTGAACCGCTAATACTTGCGAAAATCAATATACTTTGGTTGCGGTCGTCTAGGACTTTAACAGGTTCTGTGTACGCCAATACTGGGTATATTGAGAATCGTAGTGTATTGGGTGTGATGTTAAGACGGAAATATCACTCCAGTCATATGGAGATGATGGTCACATAGGATACAGAACTCGTTCTCTTAAATGCTCGAGCTATCGGGATATTATGACTAGGTCATGTATATCTGATTATAGAGACTAGTTACCAGACATCTGATTTGTGCTTCGTACAGGGCAGACACAATTCCAGCCCCAGGCCTAGCACGTGATCATCCGATACTGGATCGACATACACAATACTACGGTATACTACGCTTGATATAGATCACATATTCCTATAAGGATATTTCTGGAGAATTGGGTAGGCATGGCGCTTTGCTAGAAGCCAACCTTGTCTTGTAAATCAGTATAAACGTAGTACGAGGTACTTACGTGTTCGGATAGTCCGACGACCGTATTTACTGCCAACATATCCGGGGATCTCATGGGTCGCTTCCCAAAGATTCACTGATGATGTATGACTCACACTTTATTAATCTGGGATTAATTTGAAGATAGAGAAAATTAATATGGGATTAATTACAGAGATATTTTATCTGTGAAAAAATATTAATTATAGAGAGAAAATGATTAATTTGGAATTAATCGATAAAATAATATATTTGATATATTATACGAAATTGGATTTCAACGCGGAATTAAAATTAGATTTTAATTCGGGCGAACGAATTAATTTAGAATTAATATGTTAGCGACGTGAATAGTTATTTCGCTAGGCGTAATCGTTTAATTGCGTCGCAACGGAAAATTCGTTAATTTGGAATTAGCGAACCCGAGCCCTGGATTATTTGTGAGCGCATTCGCATTTCGAATTCGAGTGCGGCACGCAAGTCAAATCAAGCGTCAAATCGATAGTCGCATCAAGCGTCAAATCATTAGTCAATTTGAGTGATGTGACAACTTGTCACTTGATTGATTGATTAATGTGAATAGTGATGTGGTAGTTGAAAAGCATTAATTGCTTTTGTTTTGACTTTTTTGGAAAAATGGAAAAGTGTATTTGTTATTTGATTTTTGGAAAATCAAATATATATATAAAACATTTTTCTTTTTCCTTTTCGCTCTCCACAATTTCGGTCTTCTCTCTTTCCCTCATTCTCTCTCACACGGCTTGGAGCCATTTTTCTTCTTCTCCATTTTCTGGTTCTGCCGAAAAGCAATGAGAAGCAAGAGAGTATTTTGTTGCAAAATAAATAGTGCTAGCACACACTTGAGTCTTCCTAAGGTGATATGGCAGTGAACACATGAGCTTGGAATCATTTTTGAAGCTTGAAGCTTGGAGCTTCAGTGGAGGTCTCCCATGGCCGATTCTTGGAGGAGCCAAACCAGTCAAAACCGAGCAGTCCACTGCCAAGGGGAGCTGATGCCGTGACTTTTGAGGGACCTTGAAGGCTCGTGTTCATCGCGTCGCAAGATCCGTTCATTGTGAGTATATTTCTGCCATTCTCTTTTGTGTATTCATGCGTTTTTCATGCTTGTTTGATGATTCTTGGGACCTAATTAGAAATCAACAATGGTATCAGAGCTTATATCAAGCATGAAATATTTTAGGGTTTAAAATTGGGCAAAATCAATTTGAGCATGATTTGGTTAAATTGATTGATTAAGTATGATTGGATGTTGATTAATTGAAGTTGTGCATGATCAATTTCATGAAATTTGATTGGATCAAATTTTCCCCAATTTTGAAGGCTTGGCCGATAATGTGGAACCCTAATGTCTTGTTAATTTTTGTTTGTTTGATCATTGGATGACTTAAAACAATTGGGTAATGTTGATTTGAGGTTTAATTGGATTGAATTTTAAATTGGACAATTTTCCCCAAATTAATGGCTTGGCCGAAACTTGATGATTTTTTGAAATTCATGGTGTTTTTTATTTGATTCATTCAATGAGTTGAATTGATTTGGGAAATGATGATTGTGGATTCGATTGGATTGAAACCGAATCGAATTGTAATAAACCCTAATTGCCGAGACACTTGAAGCATGTATTGGGTTTGATTTTGATAAAATGTGTTGGACATGTTTTGTTGTTAATGTGCATGATTAATTAGTATAATTGATGTTTTAGAAATGTTAATTGGGTGATTAATTGTGTATTACACTTAGGTTAATTAATTGTGAAATTTAGAATTTTATAAGTTAATTATTTGGGCTTATTTTGGAAATTGGGCCTTATATGTGAGACTTGCGTTTTAGCTGGCAAGCAAAAAAAAAATATAAAATATGGTTTTGCTTTTATCATTATAAGAGAGAGAGAGAGAGGGACAGCAGAGAGAGATAGCTTACGAATACAAAAATAGAAAGCAGAAGATAAAAAAAAAGAATTTCCTTTTCTCTCTCATATTTCTTTCTTTTTCTTGCCGAAACTTTGAAGCGTCGCTGCCGTGTCACCGTCGACCGCCTTCATCCACGCGCCGGACCACCGTGTATCTGCCGCCGTCAGCTTTCCAGCGCCACCGAGATCGAGTCCAACGGCCTCCTGACGCGCCGCCACGCGCCACCAGAAGAGAACGCTACGCCACCGACCATTTTGCAATTTTCGGCCGTCTCCGGTCACTTTTGACGGCCACCTCCGGTGAGTGAGTGTTTCTCAGGCCGAGATCTTTCCAACGCCAGTGGTCACTTCCTGATCCGACATCGTTTGGGTTATTTTCCGTTTTGTAATTACCGGCAATTCGGGAATATTACTAGTAATTGAGATCCGACCGTTGGATCGGCGATCCGATCGCACCAGATTGTTGCTCTCGATTATACGAGCATTTTGATATATATATTGACCGTTGGAAGTATCTGATTGTGGGGTCCACTTTTTGGTAGTGGGGCCTGATCTTCGTTGTGGGGCCCGCTTGCCTCGTCGAGCTTTTCAACTAGTTACGAAGCTGTTCGTTGCTGTTTTTCAATTCAGCATAGAGGTTTGGAAATATCGAGTTGATTGCCGTTATCGATTTGGCTATTTGAGCGACCGATTGAGATTCTTAGCGATAACATAGACATATTCGAGACTTGTACACGGATCGAGGTAAGTACACTCTGTGGTGATTCTCTTAACATTTGTTTGATGATTGATGGTTGTTGTGTGAGTCGGTATATATATATATATATTATATATATGTTGGTATATTATATATATATATTTTTGTTATATAATTACATTTTGTGAGATATAATATTGAGATATTGAAAGCATGATAATATGAAATCATGATTGTTGAGATGAGTTTGATTGGATTGGATGCGAGATGTGATTGTGTTGGATGATGTGTGTTGTTGTGTTATGCTGCCGGGTTTTGTATAATAGTGGTTGGATTTGAGATGATGTGATGATACATCAGATGGTATGAGATGATATAAAACCTTGGGAGTTGTGATGAGATACTCTCCCATTGTTTTTATTTGATTTGGGGGTATATGGGGACTCCCCCTTTGGTTATATTTCACTCACATTTTGCGAGTTGATATGGTTGGAAACCTTGGGAGTTGTGATGAGGTACTCTCCCATTGGTTTCAATCCTCTGTTATACTAAACCCGGATTAGCAACCATGTTTGATGGATGTTTGTATTGTTGTGGGATGATTGTGCGAGATGATATTATAATATATGTTATTTTCATATATTATATTATATATATATATATATATATATATATATATATCTATATATATAACCTTATTTTGTTGGTGAGGTCATGTTGGAGAATGAGTGTTTACTGCTGAGCTTTTTAAGCTCACTCCCCTCTTCCCCCAAACATTTCAGGTAGTTCGCGTGAATAGCAGGAGCAGTACCAGATTGGGATCCACGTGCCACAGTCGTATTTTCGGGTTGGTCCAGACATTTGAGTCGTCATTTGTATTTTTTTTAAGTCTTGTGTTGTAAACCATAAAGGTTGTGTATACTTTATGAGTTTGTCATTTGTGATGTATTATTTGTGTGTTTTAAATTGGTTGATTTGGTTGATTTGGCATATAGAGTGCTCGAGCTGAAGTTGATCGCGGACCTCTTTCTAGGGTTGGGCCCGCTCTAGGGAGGGGGTCGTGACAGATTTGGTATCAGAGCTTAGGGTTATAGATTCTGTAGACACATTGTATTGGAGAGGGTATTAACTGGATAGTTTTATGTTTGTAGGAAAATGTCTGGACGTGGCCGTGGTACTGGTACTCAACGCGGGAGAGGGAGAGCTCGACGAATTATGAGGTTGTCGAGTATAGGTATTGAGAGACCCCAGGCTCTGCCTGTAGATCCTGTACCAGATGTAGCTTCATCTGGTGTTCCGCCGGTTTATGAGATTGGTGAAGGTTCTAGACCTGTACCTCCAGTAGTTTCGGCAGCTGCCCCCACTGCTATTCCTGTAGCTGCACCTGATGATGTTCCTGGAACTGTACCTAATGTGACCCATGCCGTTCATTCAGTTCCCCCGACAGCCACTCATCTAGAAGATGTATTGGGAAGATTTATCGATGTAGTTGCACAGATGGTTACCAGAGGGCCATCAAGTAATGTACCTTTGAGCAGTAGTGGTAACACGAGTAAGTTGGATCAGTTCCTTAATTTGAGGCCCCCACAGTTTCATGACACGGCCGATCCCTTAGTTGCAGAAAAATGGAAGGATGATATTCAGCACATATTTAGTGTGTTGGATTTGACCGATCAAGAGAAGGTTAGATTTGTAGCATTTATGATGAGGGGTGAAGTAGAGATGTGGTGGAAGCATACTGAGACTGTACTGATAGACAGATTGAGATCACCTGATTTCTGGAGAACTGATGGACCTGGAAGACCTCAGTTTATTACATGGGATATGTTCGAGGAAGCCTTCAATGAGAAGTACTTTCCGTATGCTTATCGTAGTGAGCAGCGTCGTCTGTTCGAGCACATGGTTCAGGGACCGTCGGAGACAGTAATGGAGTATGAGAGGCGTATGATTTCTTTATCTCGTTACTATCCAGAATTGATACGACGTGATGACGATAAGTGTGAAAAGTTCAAGGGTGGGCTGAGACAACAAATTAGATCGAGGATTTCGATTTTGGGGAAACTGCCATACTCAGTATTGGTTGACAGAGCCATGATTGCGGAGAGTGACATAAAAACTGAGAAAGAGAATAGAGCCGCCTTTCAAGAGAGCAGGAAGAGGGGGCGAAATGAGGTTTCTGAGGGAGGACATGGTAGATCTAACAGTAGACAGTATCCTCCACAGCTGGGTCACAGCGGGTTGCCACCTAGAGGCGCACAGAGTGCCCCTTTCAGAGGACAGTTTCGTAGGGGTCAGACTGAGCAGGTTCAGAGTAGAGGCCCAGTACCATCCGTTGATCAGAGTGCTGTGAGTGTAGCATCTCGGCCTACTGGCCCTCGTCGGTGTTTTAATTGTGGTCAAGAAGGTCATCTCATCATGCAATGTACCAGAGAGAAGAAGTGTTTTGAATGCCAACAACCTGGACATTTTGCTAGAGATTGCCCTACTAGTGGTGGATCTCGAGGAGCCGAGCCGACAGTGGGACGTGGTAGAGGGATAGATTCCAGTGGTAGTCGTGGAAGAGGTTCGGGTTTTCCACAGAACCGAGGTAGAGGAACTTCGAGTGGACCATATGGTGGTAGAGGACAGACATCTCAGGCACATACTGCACCTGGTGTTGATAGAGGACGAGTCTTTGCCATGACAGAGCACGAGGCACAAGATGGTGGTGATACTGTATCAGGCACAGTACGAGTATCAGGTATACTTGTTCGAGCTTTATTTGATACGGGTTCTACGCATTCATTTATTTCTGCTAGTTGTATTCCTTGTTTGAGTAGTGTACCGGAGACTAGTAAGATTCCTTTGATTGTGAGTCTTCCTTCGGGGAAAGACATCAGGATAGATGCGGTATTTAGGGGATTGAGTGTTGAGATTGAGGCGAGACAACTACCAGATATACTTTACCCGTTAGAAATGGAGGACTTCGGTTTGATTTTAGGGATGGATTGGTTAACTGCTCATGGAGCCGTTATTGATTGTAGCGACAAAGAAGTACGGTTTAAGGCAGATGATGGAGAGTTTAAGGTGGTCAGTGATTGTAATCGGGTTGTAGTACCTATCATTTCTGCCATGTCGGCTTGTAGGATGATTAGACAGGGGTGCATTGGCTTTTTAGCGAGTATCACTACGGTGGAAAAAGAGGAATCGATACGGATAGCAGATATTCCAGTTGTGAGTGAGTATCAGGATGTCTTTCCTGATGAGTTACCAGGGTTGCCACCTCGTAGAGATCTAGAATTCACTATAGATCTAATGTCTGGTACTACTCCTATTTCGGTGACTCCATATCGTTTGGCCCCGGCAGAAATGAAGGAGCTGAAGGAACAGTTGCAAGAGCTGTTGGATCGAGGATTTATTCGGCCCAGTGTTTCGCCCTGGGGAGCACCAGTGTTGTTTGTGAAGAAGAAGGATGGCACCTTAAGATTGTGTATAGATTATCGTCAACTTAATAAGGTGACTATCAAGAATCGGTATCCGCTACCCCGAATTGATGATTTATTTGACCAACTTCAGGGAGCTTCGGTGTTTTCAAAGATTGATCTTCGATCGGGGTATCATCAGATGAGGATTCGGGATACAGATATTCCCAAGACTGCATTCCGAACGAGATACGGACACTATGAATTTTTAGTAATGCCATTTGGACTTACAAATGCACCTGCAGCATTCATGGATTTGATGAATAGAGTGTTCCAGCCGTATCTAGATAAATTTGTTGTAGTGTTCATTGATGACATCCTTGTGTATTCACCTTCTCAGATCGATCATGAGCAACATCTTCGGTTGATACTTGAGATTTTGAGGAGAGAACAATTATATGCCAAGTTCTCTAAATGTGAATTTTGGTTGGATAGAGTGGTATTTCTGGGACACATCATCTCAGGAGAAGGTATTTATGTTGATCCACAAAAGGTTGAAGCAGTTCTGAGATGGGAGAGACCGAGAACAGTGACGGAGATTCGAAGTTTCCTGGGGTTAGCAGGCTACTACCGTCGATTTATACAAGATTTCTCTATTATTGCTGCTCCGATGACTCAGCTGACAAGGAAGAAGATACCGTTCGTGTGGACTGATGATTGTGAAAAGAGCTTCCAAACTCTGAAGGAGAAATTAACTACTGCACCAGTACTTACGTTACCTTCCGGACTGGATGAATATGTTGTTTATACTGATGCATCACATCAAGGGTTAGGATGTGTACTGATGCAACATGGAAAAGTGATCGCTTATGCCTCGAGACAATTGAAGACCCATGAGAAGAATTATCCTACTCATGATTTGGAGATGGCAGCGATTGTTCATGCTCTAAAGATTTGGAGGCATTATTTATATGGTGCCAAGTGTGAGATTTTTACTGATCATAAGAGTTTGAAATACCTTCCCACTCAAAAGGAGTTGAATTTGAGACAGAGACGTTGGATGGAATTCCTTAGTGATTACGATTGCACTATTAATTACCATCCAGGGAAGGCCAATGTTGTAGCTGATGCCCTTAGTAGGAAAAACGTGGGTAAATTACAGTTCTTAAGAGTCAGACAAAAGATGTTCGAGGAGTTAGCGGAGTTGCGATTGACCTTTGGGATATCCGTCAGAGCAGGCCTTCTTGCTCATATGAAAGTCCGACCTACATTGCTTGATAGACTTAAAACAGCACAGAGTGAGGATGATCAGTGTGGGAAATGGAGAGCAGAGATTCCTAAGGGGGAGAATTCTAATTTCAGATTGAGTTCGGAGGATGTATTACTTTTGGGTGATAGAGTTGTGGTACCACATTCGGGATCGCTCAAACATGAAATCTTGGATGAGGCCCACGATGCTCCTATAATATGCATCATGGGAGTACCAGATATCAAAATCTGAAGAAGACTTATTGGTGGCCGGGAATGAAGAGAGATATTTCAGAGTTTGTATCTCGATGTTTGGTTTGTCAACAAGTTAAAGCAGAGCATCAACATCCAGCCGGGCTACTCCAGCCTCTACCTATACCCGAGTGGCCATGGGAAAATATTGCGATGGACTTTGTAGTAGGGCTGCCGAGGACACAGAAGGGTTATGACGCAATTTGGGTGATAGTGGATCGATTGTCTAAGTCTGCCCATTTTCTACCGATTCGAGTTACTTGGGGACCAGAGAGACTAGCAGAATTGTATGTTGAGCAGATTGTACGATTACATGGAGTACCGGCATCGATTGTATCAGATAGAGATGCCAGATTTACTTCTCGTTTTTGGCGGGGTTTCCAGAAGTCTATGGGATCAAAGATTTCTATGAGGATGGTCATCTTCATTTGATAGAGTTTGCCTACAACAACAGCTTTCAGGCAAGTATCGGTATGGCTCCATTTGAGGCATTGTATGGGAGGAGGTGCAGAACCCCTGTTTGTTGGGGTGAGGTTGGAGATAGACAAATTCATGGCTCAGACTTGGTAGATATGACGTCAGAGAGAATCAGGCTGATTCGAACTAGACTGTTAGAGGTGCAAAGTCGACAAAAGAGTTATGCTGATCGTAGGAGGAAAGACCTTGAGTTCCAAGTGGGGGATAAAGTCTTTTTGAAAGTCTCTCATTGGAAGGGAATTTTGAGATTTGGCCGGAAGGGAAAGTTAGCACCCCGCTATATTGGTCCTTACGAGATATTGGAAAGAGTGGGCATTGTGGCTTATCGTCTGACATTACCACCAGAGTTAGAAAGGATTCACAATGTATTTCATGTGTCGATGCTGAAAAAGTACGTACCAGATTCTACTCACATCCTGGAGAACCAACCGGTCGAGTTGAGTGAGAATATGACTTATGAGGAAAAGCCTGTGAAGATTGTAGAACGGAAGGTCCAAGAGTTGAGATCCAGACAGATTCCCCTTGTAAAGGTCTTGTGGACTAATCATCATATTCGAGAGGCAACTTGGGAATTGGAAAAAGATATGAAGGAAAAATATCCAGAACTATTTGAGGATTTAGAAATTTCGGGGACGAAATTTTTGTAAGGTGGGTAGATTGTGAGACTTGCGTTTTAGCTGGCAAGCAAAAAAAAAATATAAAATATTAGTTTTGCTTTTATCATTATAAGAGAGAGAGAGAGGGACAGCAGAGAGAGAGAGCTTACGAATACAAAAAATAGAAAGTAGTAGATAAAAAAAAAAAGAATTTCATTTTCTCTCTCATATTTCTTTCTTTTTCTTGCCGAAACTTTGAAGCGTCGCTGCCGTGTCACCATCGACCGCCTTCATCCATGCGCCGGACCACCGTGTAGCTGCCGCCGTCAGCTTTCCAGCGCCACCGAGATCGAGTCCAACGAACTCCGGACGCGCCGCCACGCGCCACCAGAAGAGAACGCTACGCCGCCGACCATTTTGCAATTTCCGGCCGTCTCCGGTCACTTTTGACGGCCACCTCCGGCGAGTGAGTGTTTCTCAGGCCGAGATCTTTCCAACGCCAGTGGTCACTTCCTGATCCGACATCGTTTGGGTTGTTTTCCGTTTTGTAATTACCGGCAATTCGGGAATATTACTAGTAATTGAGATCCGACCGTTGGATCGGCGATCCGATCGCACCAGATTGTTGCTCTCGATTATACGAGCATTTTGATATATATATTGACCGTTGGAAGTATCTGATTGTGGGGTCCGCTTTTTGGTGGTGGGGCCCGATCTTCGTTGTGGGGCCCGCTTGCCTCGTCGAGCGTTTCAACTAGTTGCGAAGCTGTTCGTTGCTGTTTCTCAACTCAGCATAGAGGTTTGGAAATATCGAGTTGATTGCCGTTATCGATTTGGCTATTTGAGCGACCGATTGAGATTCTTAGCGATAACATAGACATATTCGAGACTTGTACACGGATCGAGGTAAGTACACTCTGTGGTGATTCTCTTAACATTTGTTTGATTTTGATGGTTGTTGTGTGAGTCGGTATATATATATATATATATATATATAATATAATTGTTGGTATAATTATATATATATATTTTTTGTTATATATAATTACATTTTGTGAGATATAATATTGAGATATTGAAAGCATGATAATATGAAATCATGATTGTTGAGATGAGTTTGATTGGATTGGATGCGAGATGTGATTGTGTTGGATGATGTGTGTTGTTGTGTTATGCTGCCGGGTTTTGTATAATAGTGGTCGGATTTGATGATGTGATGATACATCAGATGGTATGAGATGATATAAAACCTTGGGAGTTGTGATGAGATACTCTCCCATTGTTTTTATTTGATTGGGGGTATACGGGGACTCCCCCTTTGGTTATATTTCACTCACATTTTGCGAGTTGATATGGTTGGAAACCTTGGGAGTTGTGATGAGGTACTCTCCCATTGGTTTCAATCCTCTGTTATACTAAACCCGGACTAGCAACCATGTTTGATGGATGTTTGTATTTTTGTGGGATGATTGTGCGAGATGATATTATAATATATGCTATTTTCATATATTATATTATATATATATCTATATATATAACCTTATTTTGTTGGTGAGGTCATGTTGAGAGAATGAGTGTTTACTGCTGAGCTTTTTAAGCTCACTCCCCTCTTCCCCCAAACATTTCAGGTAGTTCGCGTGAAAAGCAGGAGCAGTACCAGATTGGGATCCACGTGCCACAGTCGTATTTTCAGGTTGGTCCAGACATTTGAGTCGTCATTTGTATTTTTTTTTTTAAGTCTTGTGTTGTAAACCATAAAGGTTGTGTATACTTTATGAGTTTGTCATTTGTGATGTATTATTTGTGTGTTTTAAATTGGTTGATTTGGTTGATTTGGCATATAGAGTGCTCGAGCTGAAGTTGATCGCGGACCTCTTTCTAGGGTCGGGCCCGCTCTAGGGAGGGGGTCGTGACATTATAGGTTGTAATTGGGCTTGGTTGTACCAAGTTAGGTTTAGGCTCAATTGGTTGGATCCAATTGGGCCCAAAACCGCATCCATAAAGTCCAATTATGACTTAATCAACCTTAATTATTTAATTGGGCCTAATGGACCAAAATTGATTTTTGGACTTATGGGTTAAATCCCGGATTGGACTTTGGTTATCGGTTTGATCCGAGTTGACCAAAAGTCCACGCCTTAAAGAAATAATTAAAAGCCCATTGGAATTTAATTAAATAAACATTGGATGTTAATCGGGCTTTGAGACCCGTTACGATTGAATTTGGAATTTAAGTCGTAAAGGTTCGTTAATAAAGTGTAATATTTAATTTGGAATTAAATAGTGAATTAGTATTAAATACAAATTGAATTGGATTTAATTTTATAGTTTAATATAGTTCAAGAGTTCGTACTTTGAGTACTTATTCGCAAAACGAGTTTGACTCGAGCAAAATCAAATCGTTGTTTGAACATTGAATGATCACTAATTATCAGATTAATTAATTGGATTAGATTGATTGATAACATGCTTGTGTGAATACATGGTTGCGATGCATGAATAATGTATATCGGATGGATATTAGATGGGTGGGGCAATTTTGGAAATTGTAATAAATTTGATTTATTAATTGGACCTGCGTGTCCAGTCTATTACCTTCTTTCTCTTTGTATTTCTCTTCTCACCTATTCCCCTCAATGTAAATGAGGTTTCTTTAGAAGTGTAGTGTAACGGGTAGAAGTAAATACATGTGCTAGCAGGAGAGAGAAAATGAGAGATTTGATCTAGGATCAATGTAAATTATCCATCCACATATCATAATTATTTTTCATATGCGCTTTATTATGTCTTTAGAATGCATGTTTAAGGGTGTATGATGATGAGACCTTAACAAAGATAATAAATTGGTTGCCAATTTACACGCGAAAAACCCTCAAATAATATTAAGCGTCTTTCCTTCCATTGAGTGATTCTCACTCAAGATCCGAGACGGCATTGATTTGTTGGCCAAAATCAAGGCCTTTATCTGTCGAAGATGTGTTTGAATCACGAAGGCTTTGTTCCATATCGGTGTCTAGTCTAAGTTGTGGTTTGTTGGCCAAAGTCAAGACCACTTCTTGTCCATCGACATTGATTACGAAGCTTTCCATGGTCAATGGGTCGCGCTTGACTGGGATCACTAAGTTTGTTGTGCCAAAGCCAAGGCTTAGTTGATTCAGAGGAAAAAGGTTAAGTAATACATTGGATGTATTGACATATATAAGATATATGTTTCAGACTTGGACGTCCCCCTACCGGATCTAGGAATCGGATTGGATCCAATTGATCTTAGAGATCTACCTAATTAATTATCTTACAATTTGTTGGCCAAAGTCAAGATTGTGTGATATTTAACGGGATCCTAGCCCACTAGGAAAAGCGGTTTCCCGAGTACTCGACAGAGGGTTAGAGGCTCGCCGAAAAATAGTGGGGGGCAAGTATTGAATTTACAATATTCGTTTAGTAACTTGCCATACGCGCTCAATCACAAATCATTTCGTCGTTAGATTAAATGTTAGTTGGACTAATATTTAATTGTTGTTTTTATAAGCAGTTGGACTGTATTATAGTTGATTATATAATTGGATTATTGTAATCAATATATTTGAATTAATTAATTTCAATTTACAGTTGATTTTATAATTGGATTATAGTAATCAATGTAATTGAGGTTAATTAATTTAAATTATATTTGATTATATAGTTGGACTATAATAATCAATATAATACATAGTACCACAAATCGTTGATTAAATAGTTGGACTATCAGAATCAAGATAAAAGAAAGATTAGTGTTTAAAACATAATCCTGGGTGAAAATGTATTTAAACGACTATATTTTTCAAATTCGGAATAAAGTTTCAGGATGGTCCTGGAAACTAATAAGTTACTTTATTTGATAAAATAACATATTAGGCCTAAGCCTGAAGTTAAGCAAATAAGTGGAACATGATATTTGGAATATTCATTTAATGATAACTTTAGTGCTTAATCTATTATACTTGTCATATAGACTCCTTAATTTCTTTATCAGAACTAAGGATTAGATTCTTAAAGTATGATATTGAAATTGAAGGATCTTCATAAATCTATACTTAGATTTTAGAAATATATATAGCAATAATAAACTCTTGGAGAGTTAATGACTATTCTCAAGGAGACAAAGTCAAAGTTTGCAATAAGACAAGTAGTGCAAGGCACACCTTACTTCGATATTCTAGAAGGCCAAGGCTTGACCAAAGGCTTCTGGAGTGTTGAAACTGGTAAAGGCAAAATCATTATAATCTTCTAGGAAGATAAAAGGACATATCCAAAGAAGGAATTGAAGACAAACAAGGCTCTGACTTCAAATATTTTTTTGTCATAAATATGTTCACAACTAGTATTAAAATTGGATTTTAAATACTTAGTGTGGTACATAAAATATATGTATTGATGTTCAGAATCTGTTTTGAACAGGATACTGACTTCAATAGAGATTCATCTGCGAATTGGAAACGGGACGAAAGTCGCTGTTTTAACCGTAGATACCTGAATTTAGGAACTACCTTCGGGTTAGTACTTAAATTAAGAAATTGTTATAATGTAACTGGTTTGACTAGATACATTATCTCTATATCAGTGGTTAACCCGCTGCGGGTGAACCT
Organism: Zanthoxylum bungeanum; assembly: GCA_019454045.1. NCBI lineage: Eukaryota > Viridiplantae > Streptophyta > Magnoliopsida > Sapindales > Rutaceae > Zanthoxylum > Zanthoxylum bungeanum. The sequence continues at coordinate 151,918 of SKCR01031736.1, read as the reverse complement.
TTATATTCTAGAACACTAAAGTGTTTTATTATATAAAGATGATATTGAGATAAACACATTAGATGTGAATAACAGCATTTATATTTTGAATATAAATAAATCTCAAATATATAACATGACAAATAAATAGCTCAAACTTATTTGATCAGAAGAAACTAATTGTGGCATAGTTGTCAGAGACACTATTAAACAAGAATCGTATATCCACACTTTCGAAGAGTGGGTACTAGGACTAATTTGATTCTATTCAAATAAAGTCTACGAATCTAGTTTATTGGGCAAAGTGCCTAAAACACTATTTACTTGGTAAAAGTGCCAGTGCCACTGATCTGTTAGTCCTAGTTCATATTGAAGCAAGTGGGCCCATGTCTAGCTAGGCTAGATGTGGATATGAATATTTCGTGACCTTTACGGATGTGGCATCGCGTATGGTTATGTGTTTCTTTTGAAACACAAATCGGAAACTTTCACAGTTTCGACACGAAATAGACAAACAGATCGGCTAAAGTATTAAACCATCACGGTAAGACCGTAATGGAAAATACTTAAGCAATAAATTTCTCGTATACTTGAAAGAGTATAGTATTCTTTCAAAAATGACTCCTCCCGGAACACGTCAGTTTGACGGTGTGTCCGAACAGGATTAACCGAATTTTGTTAGACGTGATAAGGTTAATCACGAGTCGCTCTGAGCTACCATTTCCTTCAACGGATAAGCTTTAAACAGTGCAAGAACTTATTTTGAATAAGGTTCCATTAAAATCTGTTTGACAGATAACATATTAGATATGAACGGGAAAGAAATCAGGTTTCTTATTCCTGTTAGATTTGGGTATGTTAGGCATACATTTGGATGATACCAAACAAGAACCCAAATTGGATAAGTGCCAAATGTAGGTTATCCTAGGGATACCATAAGTATTGTACTTATACATCTCACCAGAGAACAATTAGATTGTTGCTCACCATGCGGTTTTCCTAAGAGGAATACCGATATGCAGTGGTAAGTGGGAGGATAGTAAAACTCGATGAAAATCGGAGTAATACTATTCCTGGCACCGAATCTTAATGGAACATAAATAGTTCATCAATGATGAGACTATTACCAATAATCTTCGAATACACAAGAACCGTGTATGTCGGAAAGAGTCAGAAAACAACCTGGGGTATGGTTTTCTGATCTCACCTCATAAAGATGTCAATCTTATTGAGGAATACCAACTGACTACGTATGAGGAAGTGATACAAGGTATCGACTCCCTATTATGGCAAAGTGCCATAAAGTCCGAAGTGGATTCCATGTATACCAACTATGTTTAGACACTAGTTGATGTACCACAAGACATTGTGCCTATTGGTACTTATAAGTCTTTAAGGAAGACGTACATGGATGGCAACATACCAACGAATAAAGCTAGGCTTTTAGCGGAAAGGTATCGTTATCAACATTGTGTTGATTACGATTCAACCTTTTACCTGTTGCCACGGTAAATCCATTTGGATAATGCTTGTTATTCGATCCATGATTGGATTGAAGCAAGCATTAGGTTCTTGGAATTATCGTTTTGATGTAATCATAATGATTTATGATTTAATTCAAAACGAAAATGATGCTTATGTATGTAAGAGGGTTAGTGGGAGCGCACTGACAGTGGTTGTCCTATAAAATAATGATAATACATCATTTCTTGGAAATGATATTCCCATAAAATAACTATCGGCGAAAGCTTGGCTTTCGAAAACTCTCCGAGAAACCGTACATTGAAAAATGTATGCGACCTGGTGTCTCATACGCTTTGAGCATATGGATTCACAAACATGCCAATCCGAGTGATAGTCACTGAATTGATGTTAAGAACATCCGTTAGTATCTTAGAGAACTAAGGATGTTGTCTTAGTCTATGGAGAATGAGAACTTGAAGTGACTGGGATCACTGAAGCAAGTTTCCTATAACCGATAAAGACGACTATAAGTTGCAAACGGTACTATACAGTTTGAATAACAGTACAGTGAGCTGGAAATCTTCCAAGCAAGATACTGTTACCGAATAAACAACAAATGCGGGTTAATTGCAGCAGCTGAGGCAGCAATATAAGCCATCCGAGTCAATAACAAATCTAATTAGATTAGATATTGTTCTGTTAGTAGCTGAGCTAGGCATCAGCACAGGCTAAAGAAGTAATGGTCTCATCAACGATCCAGATAAATACTTAGATATTCATCTGATTCGTTCGGATCAAACATCGTGGCGATGTGATGATCGAATAAATTGCATCAGATGATATTCATACAAATCCGCTGACGAAAGCTTTCTCAGCAGTTTGAGCCAACCGTACATAGTTCGGGTGTCAAGAACTCGAGTGACTGGCTATAGGCCAAGTGGGAGATTATTGGACAATTATGACCCATAGCGTCACTATTTGTACAGATCATGGTGTTGTTGTACAAATTAACTATGTGACAAAGGAGATTGCTCTCTTATCATTTGTGATTAGATCACCTAGATATATAAATGATATGAGGTCCTTATGATTTGTTCCTAGACTGAGAATGATATGAGACAGTATCAGTCCACGAAGGATAAATCATTAAATATCCCTAGTCAGAGTATTATCGAGATTGGACATCGATAAATACGTAAAAGACTAGTATTACACTTGTGCGCATTTGTGAGGGCACAACGGCATAGTTCTCATATATTTGGGTATAGGATACTCATGCAAGTGTAATAGGAGGTTGTGTTTTACCGATGGTACGGGAAACAGCTTCGCTCTGGATAGACCCCCTCGGAATTCCATTGGTAGTATGACTATGTGTCTATGGAAGTCCGAAATCAGGGTAGGTGTATTTGGTCTTAACCTGAGACTTGCACCGCTAATACTTGCGACAATCAATATACTTTGGTTACGGTCGTCCAGGACTTTAACAGGTTCTGTGTACGCCAATACTGGGTATATTGAGAATCGTAGTGTATTGGGTGTGATGTTAAGACGGAAGTATCATTCCAGTCATATGGAGATGATGGTCACATATGATACGAAACTCGTTCTCTTAAATGCTCGAACTATCGGGATATTATGACTAGGTCATGTATATCCGATTATAGAGACTAGTTACCAGACATCCGATATGTGCTTCGTACGAGGCAGACACAATTCCAGCCCCAGGCCTAGCATGTGATCATCCGATACTGGATCGACATACACAATACTACGGTATACTACGCTTGATATAGATCACATATTCCTATAAGGATATTTCTGGAGAATTGGGTAGGCATGGCGCTTTGCTAGAAGCCAACCTTGTCTTGTAAATCGGTATAAACGTAGTACGAGGTACTTATGTGTTCGGATAGTCCGACGACCGTATTTACTGCCAACATATCTGGGGATCTCATGGATCGCTTCCCAAAGATTCACCGATGATGTATGACTCGCACTTTATTAATATGGGATTAATTTGAAGATAGAGAAAATTAATATGGGATTAATTACAGAGATATTTTATCTGTGATAAAATATTAATTACAGATAGAGAATGATTACTTTGGAATTAATCGATAAAATAATATATTTGATATATTATACGAAATTGGATTTCGACGCGGAATTAAAATTAGATTTTAATTCGGGCGAACGAATTAATTTAGAATTAATTCGTTAGTGACGTGAATAGTGATTTCGCTAGGCGTAATCGTTTAATTGCGTCGCAACGGAAAATTCGTTAATTTGGAATTAGCGAACCCGAGCCCTGGATTATTTGCGAGCGCATTCGCATTTCGAATTCGAGTGCGGCACGCAAGTCAAATCAAGCGTCAAATCGATAGTCGCATCAAGCGTCAAATTATTAGTCACTTTGAGTGATGTGATAACTTGTCACTTGATTGATTGATTGATGTGAATAGTGATGTGGTAGTTGAAAAGCATTAATTGCTTTTGTTTTGACTTTTTTGGAAAAATGGAAAAGTGTATTTGTTATTTGATTTTTGGAAAATGAAATATATATATAAAACATTTTTCTTTTTCTTTTTCTCTCTCCACAATTTCGGTCTTCTCTCTTTCCCTCATTCTCTCTCACACGGCTTGGAGCCATTTTTCTTCTTCTCCATGTTCTGGTTCTGCCGAGAAGCAATGAGAAGCAAGAGAGTATTTTGTTGCAAAATACATAGTGCTAGCACACACTTGAGTCTTCCTAAGGTGATATGGCAGTGAACACATGAGCTTGGAATCATTTTTGAAGCTTGAAGCTTGGAGCTTCAGTGGAGGTCTCCCATGGCCGATTCTTGGAGGAGCCAAACCAGTCAAAACCGAGCAGTCCACTGCCAATGGGAGCTGCTGCCGTGACTTTTGAGGGAGCTTGAAGGCTCGTGTTCATCGCGTCGCAAGATCCATTCATTGTGAGTATGTTTCCGCCATTCTCATTTGTGTATTCATGCGTTTTTCATGCTTGTTTGATGATTCTTGGGACCTAATTAGAAATAAACAGTTTGATCAACCATCATTCACCTCGGTATGCCGACCCGGGGATCGAAGTTAGGACCACAAGTTTTTTGCTTAAGAGTTTGTGACTTATACCCTAGAAAAAAAGGATGAGCTTCTCGAAGACTTGTTATGATTATGGAAAAATCAACTATTTTCATTGGAAGTAGTCCTTGTCAAACTCCATATGATGGTGGAGTGGTAGGGGATGACAAAGCAAAGCCACCAGACAGTGAAAATGGAGCATTCTGATTGGCCGAATTGAGGGTGGTTGAGGAGAGTTGTTATTGCAATGATGTAATTACATGGGCTGACATCATAGGTGGTGAAATACTGAATTTGGATGCTTATATAAAGGGGTCGAAGGTTCAAAATCAATGGGATTTCTGGAGTCTTTATAGATCGTAATTTTCACATCTCATTATTTGTAAAAAAAGCTCTAAAACCTAGTGATGGAGAGATAAAGTTGGTCATTACCCAATCATCTGAGACATTTGTAACGAGCTTGAATAAGACCCGAGAAGTTCTCAACTATTTCGAAAACTCACACCATTTGTAAGTTCAGGTCGGTTTGTGACCCTGAGCAGGTAATATAATACCTCATTTTACTCATGCGGACGTAGGTTAGAGTCACTATATGTAAACCACATAAATCCTTATCTTTGTGATTATCTGTCTGTTTACTAAGTTTGCCTTGGTTCTCTATTATCCAAATAAATTCACTGTTGATGTAGGTTTGTTTGAGGGGCTGATTTCCTAAATTACCATTGGAACGAAAATTACTGTCAATAGTTGTCGCCGTCTATGAGGACATAGTAAAAAAATAGCAAATATATTAATACGATGGCAGAAGATGGAAGCAATAAAGCTAGGGAAGCATCAGTAGAAGGATGGATGCAAGAACGACAGAGGTCATCAAGTCTGACACCTATCTTTCAAAACAGTCGAATGACACCTGTGTTGAGGCATCATCATACATGAGGCATGGAAAAAGAGCTACATAGCACAATTGGGTGGGAGGACCTACGTGATGATTGTAACCTTGGGATGATCATAGCACGTATTGTGTGAGGGTCGGTGTGGCGCTTGACATCCCTATTGGAGGTGCATAGCGCATGGAATGACCAGAGCCTACGTGACATTTGATGCCTCGAAGTAACCATAGCACCAGTGGCTGGAGGTCTCCGTGGCATTCAGAACTCGAGGTAACCATAACACATATGGTTAAAGGTCCTCCGTGATAATTACATTGTCGGGGTCTGCATAGTATGAGGAAGGATCATGCCCTCATAGCGTTTACCAACCATTTCTATGATGCATAGCCTTGGGATAACATAGGACCCCGAGACAATTGGGCTAGGAGGTAAATATCACATAAGGCCCCCGGACATCTGTGGCTAATTGTAGTCCGTAAGGGATAGCTCGAGGTCATAATTTCTCCCATGAGGCCTTGTTGTTTTATTAATGGCACGAGGAGGCAAGCTTTCCCTCGTCGTGGGTTTTTTATTTTACAGTTTTTCAGGTCATTCCCCGCTGTGATTTTAAGGATACAAGAGAGCATGTGTGAGCTTCTTCAAACAAAGAGGCACATAGAGGGAACATTCTCTTATGGCCAGGTGTATTAGATGGCTTGTGGGCGAAATTTCTCCCCAAGGCCTCTCTTGGCTGGAGGCTGGGTTACGTCCCGCTGAGGCCCTATTTCTATGTGTTGGTGCTAAAATGGATCATTCCCTTACGGTCAAGTGATTTAGATGGCTTGGGGTAGTAGTTTTTCCCCCAATACCTCTTTTCAGATTGGCCTGATGTTAGATTACGTCTCACAAGGCTCTATTGCTGGGTGATGGCCCGAGGATGGAATTTTCCTTTTTGGCTCGTCTTTCTGTTTTGTAGGACTTAACATAACATTCCCCCCAAAATTTCGGATTAGAAGGCATGAGGTCAGAGTTTATCCCTCGTGGCTCTACTGAGAAGAATATAGACGATGAAGGTAGTCAGATTTTTGGCTAAACCAATGTAGACTCAGGTCAGCTTGACAATGGTGTAGCAGCCTCACTGTATCGTAGCAGTGGTCAGTTATGAGAAAAAATGATAAACATGATAACCGAGCTATGAGCCAGTTCAGGGTTGTGAGCCCAAGGTTGATTTTCAGAAAGGCTGCGAAGCATGGAATTAACAGATATGAGTATCAGCTCGAGGACATCAGATCGTTCTCCAGCTTCATGTGCCACTATTGTTTTTAATGTTTCCGGCATCAACTCGCAAACTCATTAATACTGAGAATTGAGGGATAGATGTTGATGATGGTTTTTCTCCCTGAGGAAGTTCAAATACCGAGAAAGGGTAAAATGGAGTTTGTACTTGGCTAAAAGAGGATGATAAAAGGTCTAAGGGTACAAAGAGGCTGATGTTAGACAAATAGGCTTGACCCCATTATGCGAAAGAGTTCTTTCGAGGGCAGACCCTGCTGATAATGAAGCAAGTTGGGATATCGATCTGACCCAGGGAAGAAGTGCTAGATTTAGTAGTATTGGAGTATTTGTTTAATTTGACCCGAAGGGAGTCCACGCTTACCGACCCGACCTGGTTTGAAAAGTCAGAAAGTTTGACCGAACATTATTCACCTATGTATGCCGACTCGAGGAACAAAGTTGGGGCCACAAGATTTTTGCTTAAAAAGTATGTGACGTATACCCTAGAAAAAAAGGATGAGCTTCTGGAAGACTTGTGATGATTACGGAAAAAATAACGATTCTCATTGGAAGTAGCCTTTACCAGTCGTCATAGAACGATGCGTGACATAAGAGTAGCAGAATAAAGCCACCATAGGCCGGTACAGTGACAGTGAAAATAGGCTATTCTGATTGACTGAATTGTGGATTGTTGAGAAGAGTTGCGATGGCAATGATAATTAGGTGACATTAGCTCACATCATAGGCGGTGGAAATGTGAATTTGGAGGCCTATATAAGGGGTTGAAGGTTCAGATTAAATGGGAGTTCTTGAGTCTTTAGGGATCGTAATTTTCACATCTCATTATTTGTAAAAAGAGCTCTAAAACATAGTGATAGAGAGAGAAAGCTAGTTATGAAAGGGTGTTATAGAGGAAATCCGGTAACGCAGCGGAATATGGGAAAATCAAAATTTTCCAATTTCAAAATTTTTTCTCGGATCAATTAAATAAACTTATTAATTTAATTATCCAATTATCAAATTATGAAAAATTACACAAGAAATCATATTTCTTGGTAATTACCGAATTGCCCCAAAACTTTGCATTTTGTTCATTTTAGTCCTTAATTGCCAATCTTAATTTTGGATGATTCTAAATCATTTCTAAGATAAATTTAACATGTCCTACATATCAAAATTCAAATTGCAACAAAATGTCGCGAGCCTCATTAGGTGGGCAAATTGAGCATTTTGCTCCTTTTGTGTTCAAAACACATTAAGATGAAATCCAATCAACCCAATATTTTATATGCATCTTATACACATCCAAATACACAACATAAATGAAAAGTCCCAAATTTGGAGATGGTCTTAAACCCTAATTTTTCAATTTCACCAAATTGGATAAATTAGACCAAATTATTTAAATCCAACACTTCAATCAAGTTTCCACCACACCAATCAAGCCTCACCACAAAGTAATAACTATAGAACAATTCTAGGTCATTTAAGAGTGGATCAAAAACTCTAGAATGACAACTAGTTCATCAAACTATCAAAAGAACAATTACTAACACTTTTTTTTTTTTTGGAAACATTGGAAACCCCACCACCAAACCACCCATTCTGGGCCGCGGCGCAGGTAAAACCACCGGCTGTCCCAGGCTCTTACAAGAAGTGCACCCCCTGGATTCGAACCCAGAACCTCAAGGTGAGATCCTGGACCCTACACCACCAAGCCACACCCCTTGGGGACAACACTTACTAACACATTAGAAGCATTCTATGATCTTTATACATGCTCAACCTTATCCTAAAACTTCCATCCTCCAAAAACACAAAGAATAAAGAATAAAAAAACATAAAAACATCACAAGATGAAGCCAACAACAAGAGGAATATTTTTCTCTCTAATGGCAAGTTGGAAATACTTACAAAAATCCAAGGTTTCTTTGATTTTGTCTTTGCATTTCTCTTATTTCTCTCAAGTTTCTTTGTTTTCTTTTAATGGAGTTTTTTATAAGACTTTTGCTTAATGAAAAAAATATCTAACACTTAGACATTTATCAAGTTGGCCGAATTTTAGGGAAAAATTAAAAGAAAAAAAAAAGATATTTCATTTTGTTTAATCAAATTAAAGGAAAAACATCTATTTCTTTTACTTTATCATTTAATGAAAAAGTCAACAAATTATTCCTTTAGATATTTCCTAATCCAAATATCAAATTAGATATTTTGTATTAGTAATTACTTTAATCATTTAACAATTAAATAATCAAATAATTAACTAAATATAAATATCTAAATATATGTATAATATTTACATTAAATATTACAAATACATATATTAATGATATATGTCAAATATCACAATTTGACAATTAATTAATGTGTATTTAATAATATCAAATATTAAATACAAATACACATTAATTAGGAAATGTCGGTTCGGCCACAAAAGCATGTATCATTCGTTTAAACTTTAAACGACTTATAAATAATCAATATTATTTACAAATGTTGTCCTCGTGCTCTACGAGTATATTTCATTAGTGAGACTCTCTAGATTCAGGCATATCCGTCACGAAATCCAATTTCGTGTCCATAATTTATCCACCAGTAAATTATGACGACCACGAATAAACTCGCTAAATCATACAGGTCGAGGTCATGGAAAATATTTAATTCCTTCATCACAGGTATCCGGATATATCCCAGAGATATAGATGTAAACGTCAAATCTCTATAGGGACTATCCCGTCGACGTCTCTATTAGCAATCTCAAAAAGAACATTTAGAACTGACTTCAAAAATATACCACGGGCCCTATATTTTTATCTGATTGCTAATCATTTATGGACTACCTATGCTCTGTACACAGAACTGACGGATTCTATCTCGACAAACACGGGACACCCTGAGGATCTATCTACACCCAACGAATAGGCGGAGGTCTGATCTTATTAGATGGCGCCTCCATCGCAAATCTATCATATAGATTACGAAAAACGGTTAGCAGATTAAATTAAGCAGTTTCAAGTAATATCAAAAGCATTAACTAGATCATGGATTTTTAATCTAAAAATGTCTCTCCCACTAAATCATGCAATACTGTAATCCCCAAACATAATACAAAGATTTAATAATTAAATTAAATACAAATAGTGACAGGTGGATCTCGTGAATATATTTCAACTCACATCAGAGGCACGTTCTCGCCTACGTATATTCATCAGGTAGACAACTCATTGTCAATCACTCAATAATGACTCCTGGGTTTCCGGTCCTGGTCGTTACTCGTTGTGACAACTAGGGCACGTTCACAAGGAGACGTACCAAGGTTAAACTCATCAATGATAAACTCAAGCTACTTGCGTAACCCTGACAGCTAGGGCACGTTCAGGATTCCGCTTTCGCTTGAATTTATCTAGTATCTAATATACATCCGGTATAAATAAATTTCTATCGGCTACACTCTCACAGCAGAGGTACGGTCTCGGATGTAGTCACGGAAAAACATTCATAAATCATATTGACAATACGGACCAGTTAATATGCATCAAATACATAATTAACATAAACCTTATTAAATAGGGATTTTCCGCAAAGTGTCATACACCCTAAATCTAATCAAATTAGATTAAACCAAGCATGTATAAACAATAAGATTAAACATTGAATTTAAAGGGCTAATCATATTAGGCTGTTCAGAACCAACCTTATGCTCTGATACCATTTTGAAGGGGTGTTATAGCAAAAATCTGGTAACGCAGCGGAATAGGGGAAAATCAAAATTTTTCGATTTCAAAATTTTTTCTCGGATCAATTAAATAAACTTATTTATTTAATTATCCAATTATCAAATTATGAAAAATTACACAAGAAATCATATTTCTTGATAATTACCGGATTGCCCCAAGACTTTACATTTTGTTCATTTTAGTCTTTAATTGCCAAAAATAATTTGGATGATTCTAAATCATTTCTAAGATGAATTTAACATGTCATACATATCAAAATTCAAATTGCAACAAAAATCCCCCAAAATTAACCCAAAATGCCGTGAGCCTCATTAGGTGGGCAAATTGAGCATTTTGCTCATTTTGTATTCAAAACACATTAAGATGAAATCCAATCAACCCAATATTTTATATGAATCTTATACACATCTAAATACACAACATAAATAAAAATCCCCAAATTTGGAGATGGTCTTAAACCCTAATTTTTCAATTTCACCAAATTGGACAAATTAGACCAAATTATCCAACACTTCAATCAAGTTTCCACCACACCAATCAAGCCTCACCACAATGAAATAACTATAGAACAATTTTAGGTCATTTAAGAGTGGATCAATAACTCTAGAATGGCAACTAGTTCATCAAACTATCAAAAGAACGCTTATTAACACATTAAAAGCATTCTATGATCTTTATACATGCTCAACCCTATTCTAAAACTTCCATCCTCCAAAAACACAAAGAATAAAGAATAGAAAAACATAAGAACATCACAAGATGAAGCCAACAACAAGATGAACATTTTTCTCTCTAATGGCAAGTTGGAAATACTTACAAAAATCCAAGTTTTCTTTGATTTTGTCTTTGCTTTTATCTTCTTTCTCTCAAGTTTTTTTGTTTTCTTTTAATGGAGTTTTTGATAAGACTTTTGCTTAATGAAAAAATATCTAACACTTAGACATCTATCAAGTTGGCCGAATTTTAGGGAAAAATTAAAAGAAAAAAAGAATTTCATTTTGTTTAATCAAATTAAAGGAAAAATATCTATTTCTTTTACTTTATCATTTAATGAAAAAGTCAACAAATTATTCCTTTAGATATTTCCTAATCCAAATATCAAATTAGATATTTTGTATTTGTAATTACTTTAATCATTTAACAATTAAATAATCAAATAATTAATTAAATATAAATATCTAAATATATCTATAATATTTACATTAAATATTACAAATACATATATTAATGATATATGTCAAATATCACAATTTGACAATTAATTAATGTGTATTTAATAATATCAAATATTAAATACAAATACACATTAATTATGAAATATCGGTTCGGCCACAAATGCATGTATCTTTCGTTGAAACTTTAAACGACTTATAAATAATCAATATTATTTATAAATGCTGCCATAGTGCTCTACGAGTATATTTCATTAGTGAGACTCTCTAGATTCAGGCATATCTGTCACGAAATCCAATTTCGTATCCATAATTTACCCACCCGTAAATTATGATGACCACGGATAAACTCGCTAAATCATACAGGTCGAGGTCATGGCAAATGTTTAATTCCTCCGTCACAGGTATCCGGATATATCCCAGAGATATAGATGTAAACGTCAAATCTCTATAGGGACTATCTCGTCGACGTCTCTATTAGTAATCTCAAAAAGAACATTTAGAACTGACTTCTAAAATGTACCATGGCCTCATGGTTTTTATCTGATTGCTAATCATATATGGACTACCTATGCTGTGTATACAGAACTGACGGATCCTATCTCGACACACACATGACACCATGAGGATCTATCTACACCCAACGAACAGGCGGAGGTCTGATCTTAATAGATCGGTGATGTGATTGCCATCTAAGTGTAGAAGATGTCTCATGTGCCCACAGTGGTATCTCAAGTCGAAGAATCACAAATGCTACTCAACCCGAGAAGATTCTTATTGACGTTGGTGTACCATCCATTAAGAATCTTCGGTGAGTCGTTCAGTGTTTATCCGCTATAAACACCTACACGTCTATACTAGTCTCCAAGACTTATGGTTCATTGAGAAACCATTGGAATCATATATTCTAGTATACGACATGTATCGGTCTCAACATGTTTACTTTACTGACCAAGTAGTGTAAACCTTGATCAGGAACTGTCTAAGGATGACAACGTCATGATACAACTCAATGTTAGTTGCGACACTTTTGCAACAATATCATGACTAATCATCCTAAGGTCAATTACGTCTTTACCATATTAAAAGATATATTATATTACATAAACTTCTTATATTATTCATAATAAAATATTTTACAGTAGTATTCATAAAGAAATACAACCGGAAATTGGCGCTCTGAGCACCAACCCCAACAGGTCAGTACCCGATCATCTGAGAGATTTATAACAGGCTTGTATAAGACCCGAGAAGTTGTAAATCATTTTGATAGCTCACAATATTTGTAAGCTCGTGTTGATTTTTGACCCCTAGTAGGTAATATAATACCTCCATTTACTCTCATTGACGTAGGTTGGAGTCACTCTCCGTCGAGACATGCAAATTATTGTCTTTGTGATTATCTGTCTGCTAGCTATGTTTGTTTTGATTCCCTACTAACCAAATAAATTCATTGTGATGGAGGTTCGAGGGGCTGATTTCCTAAATTACCCTTGGAACGAAAAAATAGTCGTCAACATGTTAAATTAAATGAATCATAACTATGTAATCCTATTCCTCATAGATTAACTCTAAAATAATATACCCAAATTATAAGAAACGTAGAAGCGACAATTAAATAATTTACATCTTCTAAATTTGTATTTATTCGAATATCACTACTTGAAAAATATATTATCTTGACATTACCCGCTCTGTCAAGAAAGAGGTTTCTTGACAAAAAACTCAGGTGTCAAGAATCAGGGTGTCAGTAATTCTTGATAGACTTTTTAGTGTCAAGAATTCCTGAATTTTTGACAGATTTTTTCTATCAATAATTCTTAATAGAAAGAAATCTGTCAAAAAAATAGGTCATAAACACATGACAAATTATTATGATAGATTTGTTTCTATCAATAATTCTAGGCGGGAAATAAAATTTATAATTTTTATGACACATCTTTTTGACAGATTTGTTTCTGTCAAGAATTTTAGGTGGGAAATAATTTATAATTTTTCATTTTAATGCGAATTTTGGGAGGAAAATTTAAATATATTTTAAAAAATTGAAATAATGGAAAAAATTAAATTTTTTATAATATGGTGTTGAAAAATATAATCTGTCATGTAAATAAATATTGCACAATTTAATTGAAACAAAATATGCATAATATACAAAACTATCAATGTAGTAATTAATAAAATATTATATATCTTCCAACATAATTTTTCTAAACTTAACTATACCCAAAATTAGTATGTCTGTTCAACTACAATTATTCTATATGGATTAAAAAAATTTAAATAAGTCCTAAAACATATGATGTTCAATCCGAATAAATTTTATCGATCTCATTTTGAGAATAAGTTTTTTTTTTTTTTTCCATTGAACTGTAAATATAAAAGTCAAATTAGAATTATATTTAAAAAAAAAAAAAAGATAAAAACAAACATATAAATTCACGATAGACTATGGAATCAAGTTAGAGTTATATTTCAAAATAACAACTTACATGACAAGTTTCCATTGAACTTAATATCATCACGTGTTTGATTGGTTTTCTTCTTTTTATTTAAAAAAAATAAATGAAAATAATTTCTAAAGAAAAGGGACCTTATACAAATTTACATTATAATTGTAATAGAAGTAGGGGGATGAATCGCCCACTGGGTAAAAATAAACAAGGATTTAGAAGAATGGAACTCGAAATAATTTTTGATATATAAATGCTATATGGAAACAAATATTTGTATGAGATCTAGGTATATGTGCCCAAAAATATTTATAATGAGGCCTCATTTGCCTGCCAAGATGTTTAGGTGTTTTCTATTAACATGGCAGCTAGCAACCGATCAGAGCATATGGCCATGGTTTATAGTAATGTATATAAATTAGTTGCAGTTTGTTGTAATTTATTAAAAATTTAAAATCAGATAAGCAGACAATAATGCTAATGAAACTACAGAAGAAAACAAGATGGAAATTATAATTTTTTTGATAATGGTACAAATACAATGTCACATAATGCATAAGCATATCAATTTGGATAAGTACTTCAAGATCTCACTTAGAATTGTTATCATTAATTCATATAGTCAGATCTAGAGTACTTGCCCTTCTAATTGCATGCTCCTTATTATTAGTATGATCTTCTCCTCCTCCTCCTTCCTTCAATAACCTTCTATGTTTTGAAGATGATGATGATGGGGAATACAAAGATAAAGATAACTCACTGTCAACTTCATTAATGTTCTCCTCCATGCCTTGCCACGGCGGCCGGAACTCCTCCTCTTCATTGCTACTAGGTTTCAGCCTTAAAGATAGATCCAAATCAATGTTGCAATCCATAGCTTTTCTTTTCATTGTAGTACTCTTACACTCTTCTATTTTAGATGATGTTTGAATTTCTTCTTTCAATTTGGGCATTTTCCAAATGGAATTTGCACCATAATAGGGATTACATGTAGTAGTCATATGAAAATTTTTGTGAGTAGGCCAGTTGAAATTGTTGCTACCAAAGATCTTTTCAGCAACTGTACCATGTAATCTAGGTCTAGTTCCATCAATTAAACTCCGGCTCATGTAAGGATTTGGCATTAAATATTCACGAGCAGTAATCCAAGAAGCATCCCCATCTCTTCAAAAGTTAAAGCAATTGAAATTAGTTTCAAAATTAAGAAAAATAGCCTACAATGACATATAAACATGATCATCAGAACCTCTTTATGACAGTTTTTATCTATCATCCGAACCTCTTAAGACGTGATGGGTTCGAATTTGGCGATATCGTTAAATTTTAATTTTAAATTTTGACAGCAATTTTGATCAAATTTGAAAAGTGTGAAACACCGTACTGATTGTAATTGCAACTTTCTTACCTGAAACTAGAAGCGTGGATTTGGTTACTATATCCTTGTAGCATGGGAAGTTGGCTAAGCTTATAAATATTTTGATCTCCATTTACCACAAGATGCCTATGATCCCCCATCACTGTCATGTAAAAGCCACATCTATGATTTAGCTTATGATCAATAAAAGAAACCCTAATCTTTAAATCACAAAGTAAAGAAAATGAAATTAATAGTAGAGAAATTTATCGTACTTTGACCTTGATCATCAATCTTTTTGCTTCTATACATCTGATAAGAAACCAAATGCAAAAAAATAAAAATAAAAATAAAAATAAAATGGAGAAATTTTTGTTTAGAGAGTTTGGGTTATTTGAAGATATATTAATTATGAAACAAAATTTGAGGAACTGTGGGTGTTTTTGTTTGAAAAAAAAAAATCAAATATATAATACCTGTAAATGGCTCTTGACATGAGCAATACTAAGTCCATTGATATTCATCATCTGAAGAACAAGCTTAGGAGTTGCTCCTGCATCAAAAAAGATCAATAATTAGAAACAAAATTGCTATTAATAAAAAAGAATAAAAGAAAAAATTTAAATATTTATGACTCACTTTCTTGTCCACCTAGTTTCTCAATAGCATGAACAAAACGAAGATGAAGATCAGGCGTCCACCGGAGCCTGGGCATCTTGGATCTAACATAAGGCCTAACTGATGATGGCTTCTTATGATCATTCTCTTCAACTGTGCTGTTGCTTGAGCTTCCTCCGTTTTCGGGCTTGCTTTCATCTTCATTATTCTCTTCACTTTCAGTGCATGTTTTTGAACACTCAGTACCCCCACTTCCCTCCATCTCCTTTCTTATATTATAAACCCTTTGAAAGCTTAAGATGAAATTGATGAAGATTGACACAAATGATATTAATCAGAAATTATTGATCTTTATCATCTATCTACCTAATCTCTTGTTTGGTTCTCCTAGGGCATGACGGGAGAGAAACTGGTGTTTTGAAGAAAACAGTCATCGGCGAAAACCCTCAGATACTAGAGATGGAAGATTGGACACCCTAGATCTTGACTTAGAAGATAGATGGCTTTGCTAATTTCTTTTTCATTTTCCCTTTGAAATTGTAACCTATCATTCACCTAAACTTTGATTTGTATAATGTGCATGTCATGTCATGTCATGTATGTACATGAATGTGTGTGGATGTGAAATGAACGTATAGGTTAATTTGGCATGACCAAAAGAGAATTAAAAATGATGTATGAAGTTGGGAAAATCTCATAAATAAGTTAAAATTTACTATATATTTGAGAAAAGAATAATTAAGAAATTCCCCCGTTTTATTGTTAAACTTCTATTATGGGAACCAGTTTAAAACTTGAGAGGAAAAAAAATTCAAAATGGACTTTTGTTATTATTTTGTCCCTTGGCTAAATGAACAAAATCTTAGAAATTCGTGCCCTGTTCAAAAATACAAAACATGCATCAGTTCCAAATAATTAATCTTAAAGACATATATATTAAAAATAAGAAGAAATTTATGTTGTGAATAGTGTTTATGAGGAAAATTTATTTTTTATGATTACTTGAATAAAATTTACAAAGATTACAAACTTTATTACAAAAAAACCTCACACTTCACTCTTTAACCTCTCTTACTTGGAGCTTCTTATTGGGATGTTTGAATTTCTCAAATGAGAGCTCAATTTATAGGCAATGACTTGCTTTCTAAATCAACACAATTAATGGAGTGGTTGCCATAATTATCTACTAATTGAGTAGTTAGGGGTGATTACACTAAAACCATTAATTGATTAATGGTGGTTGTAATAAATTAATCATGCATGTTGGATTCATATAAATTATCCCTCTCCAACTGCATCTAAAATGATTGTCATCTGACAACTATATCAGCTATGTCTCTGCATAGCTCTAGCTTGTCCCGAGTAACCATCTTTCCGCTGACATGTCGGTTGTGTCTCTGCACATCACACTTCGATGTGTCTCTACACAGTATTCTTCTGTTGTGTCTCTGCATAGCACTGTTCCACTTTCATGTTTCTTCACTCATTTGTTCCTCAGTGTCTTCTTATCTTTTTGGAAACTCTCTGGCTCCCCCTCATCAATAAGTAAGATGTATTCGGATTCCGCATATCTGATTGATAGAATCCGACATCGCTCATATCTTCATGTATAGGGTCTACTGGTGTCAAGAGGTTTGTCATCATCCAAATCTATGGATGATCATGTAGCTTCTAGTAAACCGAGTTGCGGCTCCTCATGCTCAACACTCTCTTCTGTAATCTCTGATGAAGCGGGTTGTGTCTCCCCCTACTCGACATCCTCATTTGCCTCATCTAGTTTTGCTTCTGGAATTTCACCGTGCACCTTATCTGTAGCCAATTGTGTTGGTGTTGGGTATGGATTTCTGTTGGCACTGAAATTGGAAGACATCTTGGGCTTTTCAATGTCTTCAATTGTCTGGTCTTCAAGAAACTCTACATCCTGACTTATGATGACAATCTTTTCCCTCGGATCTTATAGTATATATCTAAATTCTTCATCTCCATAGCCTAGGAATATACATGGAGTAGTCCTTACATTGAGCTTTTGCCTGAGCTATTTGGATACATATGTAACAGCTAAACATCCAAATACTCTAAGGTGAGAGTATGATGGATTCTTACCAGACCACACTTTTTATGGTATCTCAAAATTCAACGGTACAGATAGTGATCCGGTTATCAGGTAGTCGGCGGCACGAACAGCTTCTGCCAAGAATGACTTTGGTAGTTTAGTCATGTTGATCATACTTCTGACTTTCTCTATAATGGTGCGGTTCATTCTTTCAACTACACCATTACTCTATGAGGGTGTCCCCTCATGTTGAATGCCATATCTCCTACAGTAAGCATCGAACTCCCTGGAACTGTACTCGCCTTATTATCTGTTCGAAGGAACTTTAGCTTCTTTCATGTTTCACTCTCTGCCATGGTGTGGAATAACATGAACTAATCTATAACCTGATCCTTTGTCTTTAGGAAATACACTCATACTTTCCAAGAAGCATCATCAATGAAATTTAAAAAATATTTGTTACCGCCTAGGGAATCAACATCTAAGAGGCCACACATATTAGAGTTCACTAGACTAATCAACTATGATATTCTCTTTGAAGAGAATATAAACGAGACTCTATGTTGCTTACCAAACAAACAATGGTTGCAATGACCTATTGCATCATCTTTGGTAAGTTTCTTCTTGGTCAAAATAGAAAACCATTTCTCACTCATGTGACCAAGTCTCTGGTTCCACAGATTTTGAGAAGCCCTTTTTTCAGCTATATTGAGGTTGTCTACACTAATATTCATATGAGTCTTGTATAGTGTGCCACAAACATTACCTCAGGTGAAAATTATGGCACCTTTTATAATTCTTCATGTGCCATTTCTGAAGTAACTGTCATAGTTCTGTTTGTTAAGGGTTATCCCCGAGAGTACATTCAGCCGAAGTTCTGGAACATGCAGGATAATTTTCAAAATTAATGTACACCCAACATTCGTTCCCATCTTCACTAAACCAAAGTCGCATACTTTATATATTGTGAAGAAATCTGTGTGAGAAGTGACGTGGTGAGATGATGCAGTATCAACCACTCACTTAATATATTGGGTTGCAGTGTGAATGCATGTCTCTTTCTGCATGGAGCATATGGCTACATCTCATTGGACAACTAATAGTGTCTCTTCTTCATTATTCTTCGGCTGGAAATTACCTTGGCCCCCCTCTCGTTGCAGTTTTCGGAAATTCTTCTTTAAGTGGCCTTCTATGGCATAATTTTAGCACTTATAGGTAGACATCCTTCCATATGAGGGTCTACCTCTGGTTGTACTTATGTCTCTCCATCTTTCTCTTCCTCGATGTCTTCCTCGAGTATTTGTGACAAAGGTTTTTATCTATTCTGAGCCAATGTCTTTTCTCTTGAACTCTTCATTCGACAGGGCATCTTTTACCATTGGTATGGTAAGTTTACCTCCTGAAGCCGAGGAGAGTAACCACCAATGTCTCCCAACTATCAGAAAGAGAACTGAGTAGTATGAAGGTTTGTACTTCATCTCCCAGAGGTTCTGAAGAAGGCAGCTTGGTGCGGACTCGAGGAGTTCTTCTAGTTATTATAGTCCATAGGTATTCAAGTCGGTGAAGTTGTCACCATAGGTCTTATACCATCACTGTAAGTTTTCTCAATTATAGTGGATTCGAGTGGTAGCCTATACCCGGAGTGGTTTCTTACTCTTGAGAGTTTTCCACACCGTCAACAAAGTTTCTTATGTTGATTCTATTTACTACTTTCATATATTGATATACTTTATATTTGCTTAGACATAAGGGTGCTTGTTGATTCAAACCATAGTTGCTATAATTTTAACATGTCTTAGGAATAATAGTTGATTGATTAATTCCACACAGGGTCAAAAACTTAGGTCGACTATGAATTTTCAATTGGTATCATAGCCTAAAATCGATCATTGTCCCGTTAACTATGGATAGAAGTCAACCCTTAAATTGTTCCCCATTTTCTGATGGAACTGAGTACCCTCGTTGGAAGTTTCGCATGAGAGCATTCCTCAAATCCCTAGATGAGAGGGTGTGGATGTCAGTAGAATATGGGGGGAAACCTCACATGGCCATGGTTGATAGAGTCTTCTCCCCTAAAGGAACTTACTTGGAAAAAAGAGGAGTTTGGTGCGAGAAATAGGAACAGCAAGGCCATTAATGTCATTCATGCTGCTATTTACTCCACAAAATTTAGGAAAATTTCTATTTATGAGATTGCCAAGGATGCATGAGACATCCTTCAAACAGTACATGATGGCACATTGTCGGTTAGAAACAATAGACTCCAAGAGTTTGCTACTAGGTTTGAAATGGCTAGGATGAAAGAGGATGAAACTTTTGACGAGTTTTACGTTGAGATTAATGATATTTGTTAATTCCAGCTTTAACTTCGGTGAGACTATTCCTACGAATAGGATAGATAGAAAAATCATTAGATCTCTACCTGAAAGGTTTTTACCTAAGATCACTGCTATTGAGGAGAGTAAAGACTTAAATAACCTAAAATTAGAGGACCTCATAAAAAATCTTCAGGTGTATGAGAACAAACTCCCTGGATATAGAAAGCCCAAGGACATAACTATGAAAACTGTGAAGGAAGTTACCAATGAATCATATGATGATGATGATGATGATACTCTCACAGATGTTGATATGGTAATGTTTGTTAACAAGTTCAAAAATTTCTTAAGTTGAAGAATAGTGGTTGTGGCCCTGATAGAAGTATGGATGGGAGATCTAAAAATAGTAGTCATCGTAGGAGAGGGTCTAGAGAAGAAAATGATAGCAAACCTCGAGCTATTCAATGTCATGAATGTGAAGGTTTTGGGCATATAAGATCCGAGTGTCCTATATACCTAAAGTCTAAGGGTAAGAAAGTTAAGACAATCTCCTATAGTGATTCAGAATGTGACTATATCTCTGATGAGTCTTCTAAGGAAAAGTGTAATTACATTGCATGTTCTTTTAATGTGGTGTGTGTGAGAGAGTTAGGGACGCAGATACTTGTTTTGAATTCTCTCACAATGACTCTGAAGATGATGATGATCTTTAGGTAGCTTATACTGAATTGTTTAATGAGAGCTTAAATATCAAGAGAACTAATGTTAAGGTCAATAAGAGGTTGAAAGAAAATGAACTTGAAAAGAATGAAGTTCAAGCCAAGCTTGACAAGAGCTTTACTATTATTGATGACATTAATGAGAGGAATATGGAACTAGCTGATAGAGTCAAATGCTTAGAAATAGAGCTTGAAGATGCTAGAACACAAATATCTATATTTTCCAATGGGACTGGGAAGTTAGACCACATGTTAGGAATTGGTATATATCCATATGAGAATAGAGGATTACACTTTGATGAGTTAAGTTGTGACAGCTTAGTCCATGTCTGGTCAGGTTGAACTAACTCCTCGGGAAACTTGGGAAAGAAACCTATTGGTGAGTGTCATGTAACCTCTTCTGTCGTTCCTTGTCCTGTGACCCAACCTCAATCCAGAGGTGTTTCCGGTAGACCTCGATCTCATCTGAGGTTTATGCATGTTTGCCATCGCTGCAGTAAATTATGACATATTAGGCATAAGTTTTTTATATTAGATAAACAAAAGAAAAACATAAGAGTGTTTCTCTTAAATTTGATTCTTCGAATCTAGTTCGTTAAGTTTCTACATTGGCTAAACAGACGCAGTATATTAGTGAGAAACTTGCTCTACTATCTAGGATTTCTCAAGTGAAAGGATTCATGATAAAATCTGGGGAAAAAGGAAAATTATTTCACATTAACTTTTGAATGCCTTGATTCTACAAGGTATGATGAAAGTGTATTCCAGTGTATCTCTTCTTAAATGGTGCATTCATATCCCATTGCATATGTGTGTGTGTTTTATATATTTACATAACTGAATGTTTGGTTTGTTTTCACTAGATATAGGTGTGTGTGGTTTTTTTTTATATGTCCATTGGTATATAGGATGGAAACCCAAAAATAAATTTCATAGTCGATTTCGAATGGATGATAGTATGATCTACACTTGGGATACAACTCCACGTACCAGCATGTAAAAGCTTGATGCATGTGATCTTGATATATATGATGTATAGTTATGCATGTGTAATATGCTTTTATTTTTCTTGATGCTCTGTGTGCATGAGTGTGTGTGATGGAAACCCTTAGTATATCTTGTGCTTGCTTCTCATATTCATATTTTTATGTTTGAGACTTGGTCGCATGTATGAGTTTTTAGACTGACAGTTTAATCTCAGTCATACTTAGCTCACTAAATAATGTGACCTTTGACTAGATGACATTATGCTATCTTTTCTTTAAAAAAAAAAGTAATTAAATAGGTCTCAAGTGCTTCGATTCAAAAGAGCCAATAAGCCAATGTTAAAAGATAAGTGCAAAAACCCTTAACTCGAAAAAGTTTTGTGATGAGCTCATATATATGGGAAGAAAGTATAGCATAAAACCAATGTTGCTTATTTTTTGGTCCTAGTGGCGCTGAGTTTGAACACCTATTTTGTGGACTTGGCGTGTCATTAGATATGACTTCTTTAACTTTTTCCTGCTCATAAAACAAGGTTTTAAGCCTTGACTTGTTGTGCACTTATTTTTCATGCAAGTGCTTATTATGATTCAATGTTTATGTCACATGCATGCGTGTATTCGTGAGCATGACCAAAAAAATAGTTCATGTTATCTCATGTCATAAACAATTAAATACGAACTGGGAATCAATTTACTTGCTAGTAATATTGTTTTTAGTCGTTTTGACTTATTTTATGTGTATTTATGTGCGCTTCATGTCATTGCATACTTTATTTCATTTAGCATTACATAGTTTTGAGTTTATTTCTCTTATTTCTGGTGAGGTTTTTTACTAACTAAGTTGTGATGTTTGTGAGGGTCATTGCATACTTTATTTCATTTACCATTACATAGTTTTGAGTTTATTTCTCTTATTTCCTGTGAGGTTTTTTACAAACTAAGTTGTGATGTTTGTGAGGGGGAGTAAGTTGGGAAAGTGTGTCTATTTTTGATTGATTTTCCTACATGATTTTTGGTTTTATGGGTACAATACATTGATGCATCTTATTTGTTTGTTTCCCATTGTCTTTTCGTGACAAAAATGGGGATATGTTTAAGTACTGAATGTTTTTAAATACATGAGATTTTTATTTTTATTTTATTATATATGCTCTTTATATTCTCTTTATTTTTCACTGGTATATTGTTGTTTGTGTTTGTTTCAGGTGAGCAGATTAGTTGCGGTGACATTGTGTCTTCATCAAACACAAGACTTTTCGTTTTGATATTAGATAGAGTCATATTGTAATAAATCATTATCTTGATGGTTGGCAGTTGACTATATTTTTAATTTTTTTTTTATCTTTTACCATAGTCCTTGTATTATGTGATTTTATCACATAATGCCAAAGGATGAGAGAATTATTATATAAAAAAGTTCTATATTGGTGCTTTGAGATTATGAATTATGTATAAAGAAGCTATAGTATACACTTAATTTTTTGAGTTAGTTTTTTAGTATGAATTAGGTTTGTGGGTTCTATATGATACTAAAATCAAACTCACATATGAGTTGGCCCATACTATATTTTTACGTGATAAAATTCATGTATAAAGACCGGTCAGTATGTGATAAGAGGTGTAAATAGTAAAATTCCACATCCATTTGGATGAAATATATAAATTTGAGAAAACTCTCAATTCTTGAGTTAACTTTTGAGTATAAATTAGACTCATGAATTTTTATACGAAAAAATTGAAGAGTGTTATACAAAATATAATCTGATTCTTGTATTATTAATGTCACTCAAAGACTAATTGATACCCATGAAATTATAAGGAGTAATAATACATATACATAACAATGCATTGCACGTAAATATTAAAAAACAAAAAATATTTTACTATAAGACAAAATGTTTTATTACATGATAAAAATAATTTGTTTCTATTACTTATGTGCATTATTATGTACATATATCATTTTTGTATTATAAGCCGAAAAAAAAACACATAATCAATTACCATTTATAGTTTCGGGATTTTTTTTTCCTCCATATTTTCAATATTTTAACTGTCATATTTACATGATAAAATGTCAATGATTTTGACTCATGATAGTAAATTAAGAAGAATCTTTAGTATCAATGTGATCCTGAGATTGATTGAAAAGAATATATAGAATCTTAATATGATCGATCCTTATCGAACCTCTCACATGAGGGTGGCAACTTATTTGATTCTTTTTTTAAAAAAAAAAAATCAATTTTAGTTCGGTTTAGTATAGATCTTTAAAAAAAAAAAATCAGAAATAATAATAGAAAAAAAGAAGAAATAAATGAACCTAATACAAACTTAATTAAAATTAAATGTAATCTTGTTTGATATGTGATTCGACATATGATCGGATGATAAAATTATGTTTTATTCAGAATATATTTTTAAATATTTGATTAATGATAAAAATTTACAATTATTAATTGTGATTTCTTTTAAAAAATCGAATTTTGTAAAAAAAATAAAATTTCTAACTTTAAATCACCATCAATATATTAGAAAATATAATGTAATTATTTTTTTAATATAAAACAAAATTATATAAAATTATTTATGAATCATTGTTTACCCACGGTACTTTTTTAATAACAATACCAACCACTCTCGACATTAAGACTCAAATAAGAGACTTTGATTAATTTCTTCTTCTCTCAAATCAAGAGTCATGTGGTTCGGTAAACTTAACCTTATTGTCATCTCGAATACACAACTCATGAAGGGGCTTGAGGTCTCATTGATCTTTTGGGATTAAGAGCCATTGGATCCCTAACATCTTTTAATACTTTTTAAAAAGATTGAAAGGGTATCTCAATCTTCAGTTGAAGTGTTAGTCAATGGGGTCTCTTACTTATTTCTTTATTATTGGTACATAATATTATTTGATTATGATATTTGCAAATAAAATAGGGGGGGAAAGTTAGTAGGAAATTCAGAAACTAGCTGTCAAAAACAGCAACTCACAAACAACCCAAAACTTTCTAGCATTATCATCAAATTGCAAGAGGGCAAGTGAAATTTGACATTTAACAACTCTCTGCCTCTTGGACTTCCCTTATTACTATATTCAAGTGCATCATCTCAATATCAATATACATTCAATATAAAAAAAAAGATAGCAAATTAATATAAGAACAGATTTTTCCTGAGAGATGAGAATAGATTTCTCTCGTAAGAGGTAGAATACTCGTGCTTGGGAGCTGTATTACAATTTATCTATCTAGTCTTTTAATAGATTTAATAATATAAATATATGTGTAAAAATAGCAAATTAATATAAGAACAGATTTTTCCTGAGATATGACATGTTAGTTCGATTATTGCCTTATACTGAAGCATCAGGGATTGACCTGCCCGGTCAGGTCGAGGGGTTTGACCTTCCCGAAAAGGTCGCGGTAGGTCGAGGGGGCAGCTCTCCCCATCGGTGCTCGGGGGAAACACTCCCGAAAGAAAAATAAAATTCAAAAGTTAACCAAAATAACTGCTTTCGTGTCCTCTGGAATGAAAAAGACATTATGCCTTACATTGTCGTGATAATAGGAAATAATTAGCACGACAATGAGAGAGTCAGAGACATCAAATCCATTCTAACTAATATTATTGCGCTAATTGTCACTCATTAGCGCGACAGTGAGATGTTGATACAAAAGAGCTCTCTGACATATATTGTCGCGCCAATGAGTAGTCATTGTCGCGATAATATGAAGCCCATGCATATTGTCGCTATAATGGCTTGGCATTGGCTATATATAGAAAAGAAGGACTAAAAAGTATGTCTTTTGGAGGCAAACCTTAGTTGCCTCTATATAGGGCACAAAAATGATTTATTATATATCACAATTTTCATATAAAAGCTTTCAAGTAGACATTTAACAAGTATTGTATTGCATCTCTAAGTTTTGTCGTATCCTAAAGTGTGTTTGTCCTGCAACCATTATAGCACATAGTGAGGGAAAATATTGCTATAAGAAAGTGTTATACACGCCTCAAAACTAGATTCCCTATAGGAAATTTCCCGATAATTTAGAGCAATATTTCCATGGAATCTAATTTGAATTCTACAATGAAGATTATGAATCGAGAAGTTATTCGTCTAGATCAGTTTAATAGCACCAACTTCACATGCTGGAAGGATAATATGATGTTTCTTCTCACAACATTGAAGATGGCATAAATATTGGATCCGACTTTACCAGATCTGCCCACAGTAAAACCTGATTATTCCACTGAAATTACAACAACAAGACTAAAGAGGCAAGAGGATGAAGTGCTTTGTAGAGGACATATTCTCAATTCCCTGTCATACCGTCTATATGATCAATTTACTTCAATGTCTTCACCAAAATAAATTTGGAGTGCTATTGAGATAAAATACAACACATAGAAACATAGTGCAGATAAGTTTCTTATTTTTCGTTACTTTAAATATATAATGGTTGACACAAAATCTATATTGGATTAAGTCACTACAAGAAAACTCAAATTATCGACCGAATATTCTAATCTCAAAAATTTGATCGGTAATCATGATTACCGACCGAAATCGACTGAAGTTTTTTGTTCGGTATTTGGGTCGTCGATAATAAATTACCGATCAAAGTAGAGTCAGTCGGTAAAATTACTGACCGAATTACCTACGAAACATAATTTGGTCGGTATTTTCTAAAAAAAAAATATTAAATTTTACCTACTAGATATAATTCGATCGGAAAAATCACATCAATTACATCATGTAGGCCCCACACCTTGGCCTTAGTACCACATAAGGACTGGCCCAGACTAAACCCACGCAATCCACATTTAATTCTACAAATTGATGTAATTGATGTGACTTGAACCCTTGACCTCAAGATTGGATGTGTAGAATAGTTACTATTAGGGTATGACATGTTTCTTGTTATAATATTTAAAGAATATATATATATATATATATATATATATATATATTATATATATATATATATATATTCGTGTGTGTGTGACAGAGTATTAATAATATATATATTTTTTATTTATCTTTTTCATTTTTATTTTTACGGATCGACCGATAATTCGGTCGGTAAAATGTATAAGTTACCGGCCAAAATTTTTATCTGGTCAGGTAAAATATCTAATTCTTTTAATTTTTTAAATTTTTTAAAACTGGTATTATTTTAGAGACCGAATTATATTTGGTCGCTATTTATTAGCAATTACCAATCGAATAATTGATCGGTAGTTGTCGGCGTCATAAAATGGTGTCAAATTAATCTTTACCGTCGTATTTTACCGATCGAATATCGACTGAATATTCGATCGTTAATAATTCGATCATTAATCAGTTGGTAATTGGTCAGAAATAATTTTTATCTTTTTCGATCTGTATTCGATTGGTAAATACCAAAATTTACCGATCGAAAATATTCTGTTGGTAATTTCGATCGGTAATTATATATTTTCTTGTAGTGAGTCCTTGAATTACATGTTCTCATTTTTAAATTGAAGGATTTGAAGGTGGATGTTTCCAAGGCATTGCAAGTGGGGACAATCATTATAAAATTTCTTTCAACTTGGAACAATTACAGAAATAAACTTCTTTATAATTCGGATAGTTTCACAATGGATCAACTCACATAGCACATAGAGGATTGAAGAGGAAAACCATGTGCGAGAAAAGAAATTGGTTACTGAACAAAGTGAATGAGGTTGATCTTTGTAAATATTTCACTGAAATGATAGAGTACATGGCCATAAAAAAGTGCTGATTGATTTACGAGAAATTTGAAAATCAATTATTGTTTTGTGTGAACTGTATCTTCCAGTGTTAACACTTAAAATCTAGGTTTAATGCTACAGTCAACCTAAATTTTGTTAATGTTTTGAAGTACTGGTTTTAACTAACTTATTTATGTGTTATAATATAAATTTATTTCTAAATTGATAAATTAACCAAGTGGGGGATTGTTGTTAAATTTGGATATATTAACACTTAAAATTTAGGTTTAATGCTATAGTCAACCTAAATTTTGTTAATGCTTTGAAGTACTAGTTTTAGCTAAAAGTTCAAGTTGAAAAAACCTTTATTTATGTATTTTAATATAAATTGATTTCTAAATTGATAAATTAACCAAATGGTGGATTGTTGTTGAATTTGGATATATTTAACAAAAGATGGTTAATTTATCAATGTAAGATGTTATATGACATGACACGTTGGTTCGGTTATTGCCCTACGCTGACGTATCAGGGATTGACCTGCCTGGTCGGGTCGAGGGGTTCGACCTTCCTAGAAAGGTTACGGTGGGTCGAGGGGGCAGCGTCCCTCATGGGGGCTCGGGGGCAACATCCGCGAAAAAAAATTATAAGGCAAAGTTAACCGAAATAACCGATTTTGTGTCCTCTGAAATGGAAAATACATTTTGCCTTGCATTTTCGTGACAATGAGAGTCAGTGACATAAAATGAATTCTTACTAATATTGTCGCGCTAATTGTTATTCATTAGTGCTACAATGAGACGTTGATACAAAATGGCTCTCTAACAGATACTATCGCGTCAATGAGTACTCATTGTCGCAATAATATGAAACTCATGCATATTATTGCGATAATGTAACACCCCGCCAGAGGTAGGATGCTACTTGCGGGAGATAGGATTGACCCATCTCCATAAGCCTCTGAATTTACCAAAAATTCGGCATGATGTATCCTAAAAACTAGACAACCTTGATCCCAGTCCAACACCAAAGGGAATATAAGAATACATCAAACAAATAAAAGAACCTTGGGTCCACACAAATCTCATCAAAATCATATCCTAAGGGCTCCGCCCACACCATCTATCAACACTTAATGGCTCTGTGCCCACCACAACATAAACAATCAGATCATTTACTAATATATATATATACAGACAGCATGTTCGGCACGATAATAAAATATTAATCTCAAATCCTCTACTTTCTAAAGCTTATCCCATGACACTTGCGATGGTGACTGCCGCTTGGGTGATCCGCGCCTCGAGCATGACTTTCATAGTTGAAATGGTTGACCGATCAGGTAGTCAACCTGCAAAACTAACAAACTAGTTTGGTGTGAGTTATAAAACTGAGTAAGTAACCATGCTCATACAACCAACAAAACATAAAGTTAAGCATACTAAAAACTTTCCAACATTACCAAGTTACAAATTCAGCTTTTAACTAACCCTTTATCTATTACATATGCAAACTCTCATATCTATTTACATATATATATGCCAATCTAAAAGTCAACACATCCTAAGCATGTAAAGCAAAACTCGAATGCCATGGACTATATCGTTTAATATCAAATTCACTTCAATCATCTGACACGTGAAATCATACATTTATACTTTTATTACAAATATCCATATTTGAAATATTATCAAAACAGCAAATCCAATAAGCTTCCTTCAATTTGATTACAATATTTCTTTCACTTACTTTAACCACGATAGCCTTACAATAGCTTTACATTCGAGATTCATATGCATTTACACATACATATAGCACATTTCTCTTATATTCATACAAACACACTTTATAACCTTTAATATTCACCTCAACTTCAAATCAACCATTCATCTCACATAAGCATACATAATCCATACATATCACGAGTTCCATCATACATACACACACACTCAGGCATCTTTACAGTCATCACACAACCAACTAAGAAGCACACATAACAATCGATACATCAAAGATCGCACCATCCAACAATACATACATTCGGCTGGTTTACACACACAATGCTCGTACGAGACTCATTACCTATTTTAGAATAAGTATGAGATGAATTCCGTCCGAACGGATTCCTAACCAGCTCAACTACTATACCACGAAATCATCAACCAATGAAACCTACATTCATGCATACATATCACGACACACCAAACTCATCGCATAACTTTTCATACATAAGCACATCCAAAACAAACACTCTAAAACTTCATTCAACACTCACTTACATACACATATTCCAACATAAGGATATATGTATTACTTCGATTTCATGTATCATAGCCTTTACCAATATTCATGTCTTAACATCATATGCATATACAAATACATGTTCATATACTTATACCTTTCCATATTCATTTATATACATGCGTTTATATCGATACAGGTTCATACCATCACATACATCTATACATATACATACCATTACGAGTCCATGTAGTTACATGCATCAATATGTACAATACATACATACATACATACATCATCATCATCGAACTATTCACTTCATATCATAGCAATGAACGAAAATTCATACCTGTGACGGTTCGATACCTAACTGTGTATAATCACGAACTTCTTTCTCGATATTACGCTTATAATATTCTCGTCTTAACCTAAACACTTCAATCATATATATATATATATATATTATATATATATATATATATATATATATATATATTAATAACATAAATCAACATTCAAGCACTCATCGCATGGGTTATTTCCTGGCTTCACAAGCACTCCGAGTCCTAGTCACATCTGCCAAAACAAATGACGAAATGCCGTCAGGAACATGACTTACGGAGTTCTCGACTAAACTACGATAAAATTTTGGAACTTTCCGGAACAACCAAGTCAAGTTCGTTTTCAATACTTTCAGTTTCAGTAATCTTAAAACATCATTATAAACTAATCCAAATGGTCGGTTAACTTAAATTCTCCCAAACGCTTCGGAAGGGTTCTGAACCCTCCGAACCTACCCGAATTTATCTAAACATGTTCGTAATATCATATATAACTCATCACTATTGTTAAAATCAAAAAACATCATTCTACACAAAAACCCATTTTTGCCGAAAACTTACATATTCTATCGGATCGATCAAACTCGTTTCGTTTTCACTCGGATTCTACCAAATACACATATTCAATATACTAATACTCAATCAATTCATTTTATACCATTACACTACTCTACGAAACTACTAGATGCATTCGAATAATTAATTATAAACTTGAAATTTGCAGATTTTTACTATGAGGTCTTACCGAGATTTTGAGGTCATACACGGTCTCCAAACGATCCCACGAACACGTTGGAATCGATGGAATTCTGATCGGAGCTACTGTTCACCGTGGGTCATATTCATCCAATTCTTCTTCTCTTATTTCGCTTGCAACCGTGCACGGATCGGAAAATCCGTCACTGCCAACTTGCAGTACTCTCCGAGAGCTTCGATTTGGTGGGTGGCTCAGGCCGTGAAACGAAGCGACGAGCCGGGATCGGAAAAATTCAACTCACGTATTTCCCTCACTTTCCTCGCCAGTGCCGGTGATCTAGGGGTCGCCGGCGGCCACCATAAGATGGAGGAGTGGCCGGCGCACCCCCTGACTGGTGGTTCCGGCCGACAGACCGCCGACGTGACCATAAGAGCTCCAAATCATGCTTGGGGATAGAGGGTCATATGGGTGATTTGGTGAAGTCTGCCATTTCTGTAATAAGAAGAAACTTTGGGGTATTTATAAGAAATTTTCTGAAATTTATGTTCAGACCCCCAAAAATTGCATTCAGGCCTCTCTCATAGAATAATTTAGAAATTTTATATTTTTGAAGTCATTTTGATACAAATTTTGAAAAATATTCAACATGAAAGTTGTTCGTCTCGAAAAAACGAGTCTGATAGTTCAAGAAACAGCTCAATCGGGTTCATTTGAAAGTTTTATAGCCGAAATAAGAATCTTTTAAACGTAGAATGATAAAATCAGAAATCGTGTAACTGGTTCTCAAAACCATACGTTTTCCAACGCGACCAAGCTTCACTTTAAAATATTCCGAACTATTTTCCAACACATAAAACTCTTATTTTTTATTACCATCCCGTTCCAAATCCTTAACTTTAATTCAGAAACTTTCCAACATTGTTTTATTAAAAATTCGAGATATTACAGATAATAGCTTGTCATTGGCGCGACAATGGGACACTGGTTCGGAAAAATATGACTAAAAAATATCTTTTGGAGTCAAACCTTAGTTGCCTAAATATAGAGCACGTAAATGATTTATTATACATCACTATTTTCAAATAAAAGTTCTCAAGTAGAGATTTAACAAATATTTTATTGCATCTCTAAGTCTTATTATATCCTATTATATATTTATCATACAACCATTACAACACATATTGGGAGTTGCTTTAAGAAAATGTTATACACGCCTCAAAACTAGATTTCTCATGACAAATTCCCCAATAGCAAAGTGTATTTATAATAATGCAACATTAGTATTTAATTACATACATAATCTTATCTAATAACTATTTATAAAAATATGAGCTTAAAACTCATATTAACACTCAATTTAAATTTAGTGCCAACTTCAAATTAGGGGTGGCAAAACGAATCAACGAATCGAATTTGTATCGAATCCTAAACGAATTGAATCAAAATATGATGGATTCATATTCGATTCGTTTATTAAACGAATCCTAATATCAGGATTCGTATTCGATTCATTTATTAAACGAATCGAATATGAATATTCGTTTAGTCATAATATTATTCAATAACATAATTTACCATATATTTATATTAATTCTTCATAAATATATACATATGAAATATTTAATTAATATATTTACTAAAAATACATCACCAAATATCGATAATATTATTTTCTATAATAATTAGTCATAATTTCTCGAATCTTAATTGAAAAATAACAATAACAAGTAAAAGAAAGTAATAAAACGAATCCTAAACGAAAAAACGAATCGATGAACTTAAATTCGTATTCGATTCGTTTGATAAACGAATCGAATCGAATCGATTCATTTATTAAAAGAATCCATTATTTCAAACCCGTATTTGTTTTAAAGCGAATCAAATCGAACGAATAAACGAATCATAATCCAAATTATCACCCATACTTCAAACCCCTCCATCAACACGAGGGAACAGCACAAGGAAAGAGGAGGGCACAAACATATCACCATTAAATTAAGAAAAATGAGATGGAAATAAAATAAAGACAAATTATTAAAATAATATTAAAATTTAGTCATTTTTATTTTATTTTTATTTTATTTTTTAAAAAAAAAAAAAAAAAAAACGCAATCAAAGCCACATAATTTTCGGTATATTTTTATCTCCATTTATTCTTTATTTTGTCTCACTATAATTTACTCTTAAATTAAAATTAAGTCTCTGAAAAGATTCACTCCAGCAGCAACACATATTGTGTGTATGAAGTCAACCCACAACAGTGTTTTGTTATCTTTTTTCTTATAATTAATTTTTTTAATCCAATTATTTTATTTTGCATGAAAATACGGGAACCTAATAATGCGGATCAACCTTTTTCATTCATTTTTAGGATGAGCATGTCTGTCGTGTATATATATTTACACACACACACAAATCTATGCTCAGTTTGGTCGTCAATCATACATTATATATATATAAATCATAACCATGCGTTATATGATTCTTGCATGCATGTATGTGCCATTATAAATAATTTTCAAATTTAGAATAAGTCGTTCAAGTTTCAAAGAAGCTTCATAACTGCTCCGAATTTTTTTTAATTATTTTGGTTGGTGACAGTACTTCCACGTGGGCAATATTAAAACTGCAATGTGTAATAAATATTAAACCATTCAAATTTTATAAATAATATACTCATTGATATGTTATCAAAAATTCTTAAATCCTAATATGTTGTTCATCGATTTATTCAAAAATTATAATGTGTATCAAACTTGTACTAAATTAGAATATACGATTGAAACGTGTGTCAAATATTAGATATAAAACTTCATGATTTATATATTTTCTTATAATTTGTCAAGTATTGAATATATGATTGATAATTTCCCTAAATATATATTTATATATAAAAGATCGAGAATTTTGTATATTTCATTTCACCAAAGATGGAATATTCTGACCATTTAATTGTTTTTTTTTTTTTAACTTTTTTATCCTCTTTTTATTTTTATCTCTTTATTTTTTTAATGTGTTATTAACAAGTGACATACGGTATATATATAGTTAAGATTGAATTATCTGCCATATGTGATTATATGATATTATTAGAAAAACAATGATAGATAATGAGAGAAAAATTAATAGGAGGATCCTAATTTTTTTTGGCCTCTTCATTCGGTAATTAGTTTTTTTTTTTTTTTTTAATTGATGAAATGATGAAATTACTTGCCTTTTTTACAACAAAGAAGGGTGATAAAGTAAATTTAAATTTTCTCTTTTTCCATACAAGAGTGAAAAGTAAAAAATGCACCTGGGAATAAATATTTAAAAACAATTTTTTAATTGAATATATCTGTTTTTAATTTTAAATAAATACATTTATAACTAAATTTATATAGAGAATTATTAAAAAATTATTTACAGCATGACCGTTTCCTAAAAAGGACAAGGTCCCAAGGAGTTTCATAATTAGTCCTAATTTTTTAAATTTTTTCCTATTTAGTCCAAAATATAATCTTAAATTGATTTTCATCATATTTAAATTTCTACATTAATTTTTTTTTATTTCACGATTTTTTTTTCTGAACTTACGCTCCAACACCTGAAAATGAAATTTTTGAAATGATGTTTTATCATTTGATGAAAATTTATCAATTATTAAAATTAAAAAAAAAATCAATTATTTGGAATAAATAAACATCATATCCATTCAGTATTATAAATTCTTATATCAATAAATAATGGAGAGATAGACCAAAAAGTCAGTATAGAACAACAATAAAAAATTTTATACATATATTTTTTTTTAAAATGTTGGACTTCAAATATATTTCTAGGCTATTATTTATGTGTATAATGATATATATATATATATATATATATATATATATATATATATATATATATATATATATATATATATATAGGTTTGAAGATTTGCATATATATTTTTAGATATGTTAAAGTGACATTGTTCTTTTAAAAAAGTGACATTATTATAGATATTTGTAACTGTCATTGAACTTAGAAATGTGAATGAAAATTTTGTTTGTGATGATGTTGTGACTGAGTTGTATATGTAACTGACTGTGAACTGTGAATTGTGAACTGTAATTGTGAACAATGACCTAAAAAGTGACTGTAACTATGTCTGTGACTATTATGATATAACAACTTTGAGGCTGATTTTATCTTTGTGGAAGTCCTTATTTGAAAGAGTTTCCCTAGTGAAAGTTGTAGGTAGGAATGTTAATTGTATGTGACATTTCATAGATTGTCATTTGGAATCTAAATGAATGCAATATGAATATTTGAAAATGATTTATCAGTAACTTAAAAATATAGGGTCATTATAGACTTTTTTTTTGTCGAAATGTACCAATTATAGTACTTTTTTAAAGCTTATGATTTGTAAATCAATAGTATATAATTTAAAGTCTGTATGTACAAAGTGTCGATGAGAGACCTGTGAAAATTGATTGGTTTAACTCATAATCTCGAAATAATTTATATTTTGGGAGATATTTAGTTTATAAATTTAAAGCTTGATAATAAAAAAAAAAAACCCCAAATGTTGGCTAGGGATATCTCATGCACTACAAGAAAACTGGTTTTTAATGGCGAAATTTTAGTGGGGAAATAATTTTCACCAGTAAAAATTACTTTAAGTGGCGAAATTTTATTTCGCCACTAAAAGTAAACATTCAGTGGTAAAATTTCGCCACTAAAAATAAGCATTCAGTGGCGAAATTAGTGGCGAAAAAATATTTGAAAATCAAGGCAGAAGCATCATAATTAATTTGAAAGCAAAAAAAAAAAGATATGTTTTGCTGAACAAGTGACTAAAGATAGAAACCAACAGGTAACAAAAACGCCTAATGATTATTTAGTAATAATAGCTAGCTTAATGTAACTACATTGCATCCACTTGCCCCTTGAAGTCATATCTCGCCAGGCTACAATAAATATTGGTAATGTTTATGATTTGATATGATGAATTGATTTTCAAATTTGGATTTGATGATCAGTGATTTGATATATTTGATGATCGGTGGTTTAATATATTTCTCAGGGTCTATCGGTCATGTGGCTCATGGGAAATCAACTATTGTGAAGGCAATATCTGGTGTTCAAGTTTGTGGCTTGGGACTTTTTTCTTTGAGTGGCATGCTCTATCTATGTTTTAGCCTCTCATATGGGAATTTTTGTCTCGATTTAGTATAATAGAAAACAATATATCATATGATTTGGTGGGTTAATATGTATTTTGGTCATATCAAGATTATGACAATCCTTTCATTTTCATGACGGAATGTTTGCTTGCACAATTTAATGAGTTTTGCTTATTCTTTGCCTTTTATTCGTAGACTGTTCGTTTTAAAAATGAGTTAGAGCGTAACACTACAATCAAGCTTAGATATGCAAATGCAAAGATATACAATTGTGAAGATTACCGGTGCACTCGACCAGTGCTATAAGTAGGTGGTATGTGAAGATAGCAATTTTGTTGTTACATGATTGATTGGCATATTATCTTATAATTCCTTCAAAATCCCCCTTTTTCCGTCAATTTAATCCACACACATTATTTTTATTTACAAATCAATTCATCAAATGAAACCCTAACTCAATTTCGAATTGCCTAAAATTAATGAAAATTAAGGTAGTTGTGATTTTGATGATTAGATATTTACATTTTTTTTTTGAGTGGATAAAGTAGGAATTTGATGTGATAAGGAGTTTGATGAAATGAGTTTAGATGCAGCTTTTTGGTTTTGATTGATGGGTTTTTTTGAGTGTGTAGATCCTTTGGTAGAAAATGGATTAAGTAAAATTGTTTTCTGCATATATGGTTGGCGCACTGCAGCCATTATCCATGAGCTAGAAGTATGTCCCATGTATTCTATTTTTCTTAAGTAATTTCATTTCTTCTGTGGTTAAAACTGGAATCCTAGTTCACAAATCCTCTATAAATGTGGGAAATTAGAAACAATGTTTGTGTATTGGGTATATAGAATCAACTCATGCAATTCATGGCTAGTTCTAATTAATAATAATATATGATAAAGTGAGGAAATGTATATTTCCACTCTATCATTTTCTTCACTCATTTTTCCTTCCCTTCAATCAAATTATATTTTATCTCATATGTTGTTACTTATTAGTATAAACTTTGGTTCAATAGTCATTTGATTTTTAAATTTGTTGTTGATATTGCAGCTTGTGAGGAGCAACAGCCGTCGGTTCATGTCATCACAAACTATTGAAGAGACTCATCAATTTTAAAGTTTGGATATAAAATGTGAACTTAGAAGTAAGACGGAATCAACAATAATTTTTTATTTTTGAATTGTAATTTGTTGATCATTTGTATGTTTTGATATTATAACAATATATATATTTTTTGCTTGTAAATACAAATATTCTATTTGCATATATTATTGTATATGATCATTAAATTAATATATCAAAATTTATGTATTGTAAAACTTTACAATATAAAATATCATATGGTATATTAAAAATTTAGGATTTATTTTATTTTATTACATTTTTTAGAAAACATAATTTTTAGTGGGGAAAGAAATTTTGCCACTAAAGGTACTAATTTTCGCTACTAAAAATGATATTTAGTGGCGAAAATATGGACTTTTAGTGGCGAAATTAACCTTCAGTGGCGAAAAATATACACTTTTAGTGACGAAAAATCGCCACTAATACCTTTTGTGTCGCACTTTTAGTGGCGAAATTATATTTTGCCACTAATAGCCACTAATAGTTTTAGTGGCGAAATTATAGCTTTTAGTGACGACAATTTTCGCCACTAAAAGTCAATTTTATTGTAGTGATGCCAATTTCATTTTTTTTACTGGGGAACTTGTTATTTTTCATTTTATTAGGAATATTTATGTCATTTGACATATATTAGACTAAATGGAAAGAATCTTTTGTACTGGGATCGAATTGGAAGAACCTTTTGATTTTGGGCTTATGAAGAAATCTTACAATTTTATAAGGTCCAATTCAAAACATCACAAAAAATATTTAAATATATATATATATATTTTAATTATTTGTAACACCTCGGCCGTTATGACGTCATTATATATTTCCTTGTGTATTTATGAGACATATTCTAGTGCTTAATTATGTATTATTTGCATGTACATTACTTGTATGAAGTGTTCCGGGATCACATGGTAACATTTTCACTTTCGCGGTATAATTAGATTTTTCCGCATTAAAAGTATTTTTTAGCATTTTCGCCATAATTGAAGCTACTGATGTCCGATTTCAATGATCTTTATACTGTCGGAATGCTCAGACAACGATTTACAACTTTCATGTTAAATCTTTTTCTAGATTTTAATCATCATTGATTTAAAAATACATATTTTTACAGGATGAACAGTAAATTTTGGGAATTATATTGATTTTTTGGCATGTGACAAATTAATACTATTATTTTATTACAAAAAACCAATCCATTGGCTATATAAATACTACTATTCATCTTCTCTCTTTCCTCAAAACATACCATTCAAGTTTTTTCTTCTCTTAAAAAATTAAGGAAGAAAATTTTACTTCCATCTTCTTTCATGACAAGATCATACAAAAATTGGAGCTCTCATCACAAGGCAAACAAGTAAGCTTCTCTACTCTCTCTCCCCTCTACATTGTGAATTATATGCATGAATTCATTTTCCCCAATTTAAAGATGAATCAAAACTTTTATTGATTTCTTTGGTTGAATTACGTATTATAGAGTAGATATTGATGCTATTTGTGATGATTTAGCATGAATTGAGTAAGAAATAGATTGAAAATTCAAGTCATGGCATTTATGTATTAGAGATCGGATTTGGGGCTTTTTAATGGTTTGAAGTTTTCTTTGATTGGGTAAGTTTAGGTGTGTAATTGTGTACACGAGCATTTCATGTTAATGTTTATGTTAGTATTACTTAAACAAAAAATAAAAAATTGCAAAGGGAAGAATACATGGTGTGGTTCAAATTTAGAATAAGTCGTTCAAGTTTCAAAGAAGCTTCAGAACTGCTCCGATTTTTTTAAAATTATTTTGGTTGGTGACAGTACTTCCACGTGGGCAAAATTAAAACTGCAATGTGTAATAAATATTAAACCATTCAAATTTTATACATATATGGGAAATTATCAATAGTATACTCAAAGATTGATATGTTATCAAAAATTCTTAAATCCTAATATGTTGTTCATCGATTTATTCAAAAATTATAATGTGTATCAAACTCGTACTAAATTAGGATATACGATTGAAACGTGTGTCAAATATTAGGTATAAAACTTCATAATTTATATATTTTTTTATAATTTGTCAAGTATTGAATATATGATTGATAATTTCCCTAAATATATATTTATATATAAAAGATCGAGAATTTTGTATATTTCATTTCACCAAAAATGGAATATTCTTTTATATATATATATAGTTAAGATTGAATTATCTGCCATATGTTATTATATGATATTATTAGAAAAGCAATGATAGATAATGAGAGAAAAATTAATAGGAGGATCCTAATTTTTTTTTGGCCCCTTCTTTCGGTAATTAGTTTTTTTTTTTTAATTGATGAAATGATGAAATTCCTTGCCTTTTTTACAACAAAGAAGGGTGATAAAGTAAATTTAAATTTTCACTTTTTCCATACAAGAGTGAAAAGTAAAAAATGCACCTGGGAATAAATATTTAAAAACAATTTTTTAATTGAATATATCTGTTTTTAATTTTAAATAAATACATTTATAACTAAATTTATATAGAGAATTATTAAAAAATTATTTCCAGCATGACCATTTCCTAAAAAGGACAAGGTCCCAAGGAGTTTCATAATTAGTCCTAATTTTCAAAATATAATCTTAAATTGATTTTCATCATATTTAAATTTCTACATTAAATTTTTTTTATTTCACGATTTTTTTTTTCCTGAACTTACGCTCCAACACCTGAAAATGAAATTTTTGAAATGATGTTTTATCATTTGATGAAAATTTATCAATTATTAAAATTAAAAAAAAAAATCAATTATTTGGAATAAATAAACATCATATCCATTCAGTATTATCCATTCTAGGCTATTATTTATGTGTATAATGATATATATATATATATATATATAATATATATATATATATATATATATATATATATTATTATCAGTGACTGCCTCCACTGGACCCACTGGTTTTTTTTTAGTTGTATTTTTTTTAATATAATATATTAATTAAACAATACTCAAAAATACATTAATTATTAATTTTTTGAGTTGTATTTTTTTTAATATAATATGTAGGCCCAAACCCAAGTTAGTTAAAAAAATTCCAATACACTTTTGCATCAATCTTATTTCTTAAACATATCTAAATTAATTATATTTAATTTATATGTGTATAGATAATCGACTATTTTTCATTATAAATCGACTCATTTATGTGTTTTTCCATTTGCAAAAGAATGAAGATTTCATTACATTTAAATAAAAATAAAAATAACTATGTTTATATTTAAGTTTGGTTTTAGTATATAATATACTACACAAACTTAATATACATAATTTTGAAAATAAATTTTTACTTAAATTTTTAGGGTAAATTGGTATTTTTAGAAATTATGGATAAAAATATAATTTTGAAAATTTTGAGTTAATTTATAAGTTTAGAAATTAGGGGCTATTTCATAATTTTCAAAAGTATATGGATCATCTTGTAATAATTTCAAAAAATATTTATGAATTCATTGTATATTATTTTGGTAAGAAAAAAATTTAGCCCCCGCTGACTGAAATTTCTGGATACGCCACTGATTATTATAACTATATTTGAATATTTGTAACTGTCATTGAACTTAGAAATGTAAAGGAAAATTGTGTGTGTGATGATGTTGTGACTGAGTTGTATATGTGACTGACTGTGAACGGTAACTGTGAACAATGACCTAAAAAGTGACTGTAACTATGTCTGTGACTATTATGATATAACAACTTTGAGGCTGATTTTATCTTTGTGGAAGTCCTTATTTGAAAGAGTTTCCATAATGAAAGTTGTAGGTAGGAATGTTAATTGTCTGTAACATTTCATAGATTGTCATTTGGAATCTAAATGAATGAAATATGAATATTTGAAAATGATTTATCAGTAACTTAAAAATATAGGGTCATTATAGACTTTTTTTTTTGTCGAAATGTACCAATTATAGTACTTGTTTAAAGCTTATGATTTGTAAATCAATAATATATAATTTAAAGTCTGTTTGTACAAAGTGTCGATGAGAGACCTGTGAAAATTGATTGGTTTAACTCATAATCTCGAAATACTTTATATTTTGGGAGATATTTAGTTTATAAATTTAAAGCTTGATAATAAAAATAAAAAAACACAAATGTTGGCTAGGGATATCTCATGCCAATTTCATTTTTTTAGTGGGAAACTTGTTATTTTTCATTTTATTAGGAATATTTATGTCATTTGACCAAGGTTTAAAAATACGGTACGGCGCCTCGAGGCGGCCGGCCATTGAGGCGCGAGGCGGGCCGCCTCGAGGCGGCGAGGCGGACGCCTCAATGCGGAAATAGGCAAAATAATAAAAAATACATTCATTTCTTCATAATTCATAGTATGTTCAAAAAACTATTGATAAGTAATCCAAATTACATTACTTTCTTCATAATACATAGTTTGTTCAAAAAATTATTGATAACTAATCCTTAAACAAGCTATCATTAGTGTCTAGCGGCATGAAGCTTGGGTCAAAATCTCTGTCATCATCAGATGGGTCATCTTCGAAAAAACCTCCTTCACTTGTAGTGTCTTCATCCACTAATTGTGGAGCTTTCCCTTTCCCTAACAAATAACATAAAGTCGTATTATTTTTAAATTTGATTACATAAGTTGCATTTTTTGTACAAGATTAACTTACTTTGGTCTCTGCTCATTTTTTGTGCAGGTGCTCTACTGCCACTCGGTTGTTCAATGGAAGTATTCTCCACAAAGCTTTCTCCAGCCACCCACTCATCATCAGAAGGCAACTCATCCTCAATCAAAGGATCATCAACCGATTGAAATGAATGTTTTTTCATGTATTTTGCTTCAATCGCATATTGTACATTATGTATACTAATGAGTTCAATTTCTCGGTGGATAATCTATTTCTCTTCTTTGTATGAATCTACAATTTATTTATTCAAATTATCAGAAGTTGAATAAAGTAAGTATTCACAAAACACTAGTTATTATTTGATCATACCATATTAAATGTACTCCAGTTGCGTTCACACCCCGATGATGAGCATGTTAGACTTAAAATCTTTATTGCTAAAGACTGCAGTTGAGGAGTTTCATCGTCGTATGCATCCCACCAGTCAGCTATAATAAAAATATAAAATTTAATAAACACTTTTTAAATTCATATAATATCTTATAGTGAATAATAACACAAAATGATAATTCACATACCAGGACTACGACTGAAGACGGTGTGTTTAGCATTACTGATGCCAAATAATCCTTTCTTATTTTTAAACATATCTGATTGTACATCTGCAGCATATTGATCTTCAGGATTGGGCAATAGTTTGGCCATGCAATGTATAAACCCATGCCTAATCTCTGGATGCTTGGAAGGAGGATTATCTGCATATTGGATATGAGGATTCAAAAAATAAGCAGCCGCATGCAATTGGCGGTGCAACTGAGATTCCCACCTATCATCAATTATTTTCCATATCTCATTATATGCACCAGTCTCATTTCCCAAATTTTTTGCTATCTCCTCTTTTGCCCTATCCATCGCACCATATAAAAATCCCATACAAGGAAATTTTTCTCCATCTGTCATCCTCAACACATTAACTAGAGGTTTGGTTGTTTTCAAAGCATAAGCAACACAACTCCA
Organism: Zanthoxylum bungeanum; assembly: GCA_019454045.1. NCBI lineage: Eukaryota > Viridiplantae > Streptophyta > Magnoliopsida > Sapindales > Rutaceae > Zanthoxylum > Zanthoxylum bungeanum. The sequence goes on along the minus strand of SKCR01031736.1, from coordinate 108,917 downwards.
AAATCTATCACTCAAGATTATTTTTGAGACATCTTTCCCTTCTGACTTCTTTGAGAAAGTAACGGCATCCCAATCTTTTGAAGTAAACATTTGTCGCACCATTTTCACAAAGGATGGACTATTGGCAGCATTAAAAGAAATGCCATTCTCATAAAAAAAAAAACCTACCAATATCTTGTATTGTTTGATCACGGAGATCTTGAACACTTCTTTGTGAGGGACGCACCGGATTGTCTGCCAATTCTCCCTCTTCAATATTCACCACAAATCTATCCATTGGCCCTCTAATGGTTCTCTGGGATATAGTGTTTGAACTACCTCCAGAAGTACAGTGTAGGGAGACACCATCATCAATCCGTTCTTCTCGGTAAAGTTGTGCAACCTTTTGTGTATCCTGTTTTTCTTCATAAACTCATTGATCTCGGATTGCACTTCTGGAGGAACCAGTGTACATGAAGCGACATTACCCTTAATACCCGCAAGATGATCTTTCATTCTGTATACACCCCCTTTGATTGTCCTATTACAAAAATGACATTCAATATACTTATATCCCCTATTTCCATCTTCCACAGTAATTTCATGGCCGTACTTCCAGGCCGGGTCTGTTCGACTCGACATTTCACTGTGAAACAATTACAAACAAATGAAACAGTACAATAACATGCTTTTACCAATAAACAGAGAACATATCAACAAATTACGAAAATCAATTACATGCTTATATGATAACAATTACGAATTAACAATTTCACTGTGAATCAAATTCTGTGAATCATTACACTGTGAATTAGGTCGTGCTGTGAATCAAATTCTGTGAATCATTACACACAATCATCATTTCTGTTAATCAAATACATTACAAAAAAACATGCAGAGACGACGAAATCTGTTAATTAGAAACAGATTTCTGTTAATCCAATTCAAATTCAATTTTCAATTTCAATTTTCAAATTCTGTTAATCATTTCTGTTAATCAAATTCAATTTCAATTTTCAATTTCAATTTTCAAATTCTGTGAATCATTACACACAATCATCAACACGCAAGCCTGAAACGACGAAATTCTGTGAATCATACCCGAAACTGAAGACGGAACGAGAATGCGAGCCTGAGAAGAAATTGTAGGGAACGTCGAGAACTGAGAAGTTGCCGAGAACTGAGAAGCGAGACTGAGACGACGAAGACCGGCCAGGAACGCCGAGAACTGAGAAGCTGAGACTGAGAACGCCGAGAACTGAGAAGCTGAGACTGAGACGACGAAGACTGGCCGGGAAGTTGATCGTCGACACGCCGAGAACTGAGAATGCGAGCCTGAGACGACGAAGACTGGCGGAGAAGTTGAAGACGCGAAGACAGGCTGAGAACTGAGAAGGAAACCGAGAAGCCAAAACTGAGAAATTGATAGTTTTAGGGTTTTTTTTTTTAATTTATACATAAGCCAAAACGACGAAGTTTTAGCACCACCAAAACGTCGTCGTTTTAATAAAAAAAAATAAAAAAAAGGATTCAAAGCGTGAGGCGGCCGCCTCATGCCGCCTCACGCCGAGTCTGCGTGAGGCGGCCTGAGGCAGCCGCCTCACGCGGCCAAAGGCGGAAAATTGTCATTTGCCATTTTAGGCGGCCGCTTCGGTGCGACAACTCCGAGAGGCGGGCCGAGGCGGCCGCCTCGAAACGTTTTTTAAAACATTGCATTTGACATATATGTAGACTAAATGGAAATAATCTTTTGTACTGGGATCGAATTGGAAGAACCCTTTTGATTTTGGGCTTATGAAGAAATCTTACAATTTTATAAGGCCCAATTCAAAACATCACAAAAAATATTTAAATATTTGTTTTTATTTTTAATTATTTGTAACACCTCGGCCGTTATGACGTCATTATATATTTCCTTGTGTATTTATGAGACATATTCTAGTGCTTAATTATGTATTATTAGCATGTACATTACTTGTATGAAGTGTTCTGGGATCACATGGTAACATTTTTCACTTTCGCGGTATAGTTAGATTTTTCCGCATTAAAAGTATTTTTTAGTATTTTCGCCATAATTGAAGCTACTGATGTCCGATTTCAATGATCTTTATACTGTCGGAATTCTCAGACAACGATCTACAACTTTCATGTTAAATATTTTTCTAGATTTTAATCATCACTGATTTAAAAATACATATTTTTATAGGATGAACAGTAAATTCGGGAATTATATTGATTTTTTGGCATGTGACAAATTAATACTATTATTTTATTACAAAAAACCAATCCATTGGCTATATAAATACTACTATTCATCTTCTCTCTTTCCTCAAAACATACCATTCAAGTTTTTTCTTCTCTTAAAAAATTAAGGAAGAAAATTTTACTTCCATCTTCTTTCATGACAAGATCATACAAAAATTGGAGCTCTCATCACAAGGCAAACAAGTAAGCTTCTCTACTCTATCTCCCCTCTACATTGTGAATTATATGCATGAATTCATTTTCCCCAATTTAAAGATGAATCAAAACTTTTATTGATTTCTTTGGTTGAATTACGTATTATAGAGTAGATATTGATGCTATTTGTGATGATTTAGCATGAATTGAGTAAGAAATAGATTGAAAATTCAAGTCATGGCATTTAGGTATTAGAGATCGGATTTGGGGCTTTTTGATGGTTTGAAGTTTTCTTTGATTGGGTAAGTTTAGGTGTGTAATTGTTTTCACGAGCATTTCATGTTAATGTTTATGTTAGTATTATTTAAAAAAAAAACAAAAAAATTGCATAGGGAAGAATACATGGTGTGGTTGCCGAATGGAAGAGGGGAAAACTTGTATTATAATATGTTGTTGAAGATGTTGTAAGTTATGGTAATGTGCTCAATATTCATCTTATAATTGATTTGTATAAGTGTGTGTTGGATTGATTGGTACTCTTGAGCTTATTGTTGGGTCACTTTGGCCGAATTGACTTGGACTTGATAACAATGCTTGGTTTTGTTTTGTGAGGATGATGAATTCTAAATTATATATGAATTGATGGTATAAAGAAAAATATGCACTTGAATAAACATGAATCACAAACTTGAGCAAGGATCCATGGTCGGAAAAATTATGATTGGTGGAGGAAGTTTTAGTGATGTGTTTTGAGTAATTCTATCTACAAGTAAATAGATTAGTAGGCAAATGGCCTTGTGAAAGAATGATAAAATTAGATAGATGTATGTAATTATATGCATGAACACGTAAGGTCAGTCGTTATATTGGGTATGTGTAAGGAATATTACGATTTGTAAAATTTAAGCATGGACAAGTGATAATGTGTGTGTTGTTGTAAGTTGTGAATCATGGTTGTTTGTTGTTGCACATTATAACTATTTTACGAAAACAAGCTTATACTTTATGTTTAGACTTCAAACTAAGTTCTATAAATGATTTATGATTATGTTTCAACTATATGTGATATTATTCTATTTTACATGTATGCTCAAGTATACGATGCCAGTATTAGTTTTGTATAGGTGTTTTATAATTACAGTTTACATGTATGTTCGATGTTTATGCTTCACATATATGCTCCATGTTGGGTGGTTCAAGTACATAATTTATGCTTCCAAATGGTCGTAAGTCTTAAGTTTATAGTTAAATTATGTTTATAGTTCATAAGTATAGCTGTCAGACTATGTTTTCAACTTACTAATCAAGTATGTTTTTCATGTTAATAGTTCATGTAGGTTTGTATTTTATAAATTTTGTATGCCTTTCAGTTTATGTTCATGTCATGAATTCAAGCCTATGCACCACATGTCAATAATCACATTTAGATAGGTAGGTGGTGACATGATTTAGAAATGTGTTAGATAGATCCAAGCCACCAAGGGTTTGGGTAACAACATATAGTTATATGTTATGGATGCATGTATATGTGTGTGTATATATAAATATATATTGTCGGAGCGGATGTGGAACCCCTAGGGTTGGATCGGTGCTCCACGCAGTGAAAGTGGTTCTAAACCGTGAATATATAACATGAGTGTATTTTAAAATATTTTATGCAAAACGACATTCTATTTCGAGTCCGTAGGACAAAACGGGGACCAAAACAGAGTCTGGAAACTCCAGAATGAAGAAAATTAAGTTTCGGTATTCTTCAGCTCTGCGGGTCGTGACGCGAAAGCTTGGACGTCGAGAAGCTCCAAAGTGCGAGAGCAATTACGAGAGCTAAACGTATCGGCTTCACGATGCGGAAGGTTGAGCTTCGCGACGCTCTTAGGTCTGACGCTCGGTGTCTCGACACTGTAGGGGTAGAGTCATGACGTTGCCCTAGGCAGTGAGCAATTTCTACTTCAAACCAATACTAAACACTTCCAGTTTTCTCCTAATAATTCAAATACACCTAAAATCAAATTTTAACATCATAACCACCATCAACACATGTTATACTACTAACATACATGTATTCTAAAAACATATATGCATTTATTTGAATCTAACACAATATAATTTAGAATCCCACTATGAAATGTTTCATTAATAATTCTAGTTCACCCAAAGGTGGTCAAATGATTCTAGAATGGAAGCAACAGATGTAAGCTTTAATCTAGAGTTCCAAACTCTAATTAATTTTTTTCATGTCCAACATGAACATCTTTGACCCATTTACAAGCTTATTGTGTTTATACTTCCAAAGTATCATAACACAATTTATTAGTCTAATTTCAACTTTAAGTTATGTAATTATGCATCCAATACATAATTCATCACTATATGTCTCACTAATGAAAACTCACTAATGAAAAACATAGCTTAGGAGAATAGCAAACATCACTTAGTAAGCTTGATACAAAGATCCAATCTTCTTCTATTTGTTGAAATTGTTGGAGAACTTCTAAGGTTTAGCAAGCTTCACTCCAAGATCCAATCTAGATTCCAATATAAGCAAGTTTCACTTCAAGATCCAATCTTTATTTTTCATAGATGAAATATTGTAGAGATCTTCCAAACTATCTCTAAACACTTCTCTAACTTAGGTAAATTTTCTCTAACTCTTGTTTGTATTAGCTTTCTCAAGCTTAGCATTCTCAAGCTCATTTAGCTTAGCTTATGCTTAATTAAAATCTTCCTCAAGCTTGCTATTTATAGCAAAACATAGGCAATTTTTAATTAATAAAAGTTTTAATCAACTTTTAGGTGGGCTTAATGTCGTAATCCAATTTGTCCAAATATGAATAATTTGGTGTGACTAATCACCTTTGTCTACAACTTTGATTTAATCCAATTAAATCAAGACAAAGATTAGCAAATTGATTAGTTCAATGTTTTCCACTTTGATTTAATCCAATTAAATCAAGCCAAAAATACATATAATTACATATTTGCAATTACTAAAATATCCTCAAATGGTATACATATTTATGAAATTATGATAAAATCCTTGTGTAATTTCAAATTAATCCAATTATGTCAAAGTAAATAATCAATGTTATCCAATAACACTTGATTATCTTAGTTGATAATTATAATATCGAATATTATTTTTTATCAAAATTAATCGGCTACCGAAGTGCTCAACGAGTACACTTCATATTGTGGGACTCTCTAAGTCCAGACACGTTCGTCATATAAGCCTAGCTAATATATACGTAATTCGGCCACCTCCGAATTCGCGAAGAACACGAACAACCTTTATGAACTGTACAAGTTGATGTCATCACATATGTTTAACAATCCATCCGTTGTAGGCTATATGAGTTGTGCTTAGGAAACATAGAATACACCGTCAAGTTTTCAAGGCACACATCTCATGTCGACACGTCCATGATTCTTTACAACCATTTTTAATAAAAACGATCCACACTAGGTGATCGGTTTTGGCGCCAAAGTCTTAAGAATCGTGACTTACTCACATGGATACCTAAACCTCTTATGGTACACATACGGGCCGACGAATCCTATCTTGATTTGCACTTGATTAACGAGTGCATCGATCCACACCCAACGAACATCTAGAGGCCAGACCATGAAAGGTTTCTGAAATACATGTCATCAAAGTGTGGAAGATCTCACACAAAATCAATGATATCTGATGAAAACCTGTCTGGAACAAAGCCAAGCAAACCAACTAGAGATTGTTATACACGTAACTCCTGTGAACCCCACGGAAACAAAGCCCGTGAAACCCATAAAAGATTGTTATGAGTACCACGACGAGGTTTGAATATTAGAAACCCATAAAGAAAAAAGCCTCACGAACCCTTAATTGATTGAAACGCCACAAAGGACAACAACCTCATTTGATAAGTTTTGAAGAGAATCCACTCTTCCATGGTTAGCCATCCACAGCCTCACCACCAATGTGCCTAATTGCAATATTAATTTTTACGGTTAAACATTCATGCTTTTTTTTTATTAACAGGATTGTTTAAATAATACAATGGAAACCCTAATTTTAATATATATTAAAAAACCAAAAATAACCCTAGGTTATAATCCTAATTACAAATAAAATCTTGGGCCCTAACATTTGGGCCACTCTAGAATAATCACTAACATTAACCCCTTCTAGGAGACCTTCGTTTGTATATCTTGAACCCCCTTCATTGCCAAATAATGTGAATGGATTATTCGGCTTATTCCTTAGATGCTTGGATCCATGCTTCGATGATTGTTTTCTTGACGCTCCATGTATCATATCATTCCCCTATTTTTTAAGAAGATTCGTCCTCGAATCCTTAAGGTCAATATTTAATTTAAGGTGTGATTATTTTTATTTTTCTATGACTGACTCAAATATATGCAAATGAACTGACGAAAGAAAGAAAGAAACAAAAAAAAAAAAAGAAACAAAAATGGAAGAGAAGATTGAAGTGAATAAAGCATTGAAGCAATGATAAAAGGAAAAAAAAAATTACAAAACTTAATGGTAACAAAAAAAAAATCAAAAAACTACTAAAGCCTCAAATTTCGTTTTTTTGGGCACATGCTTTTCTTTTTTATTTTTTTTACACAACCCACGTTTTTTTATTTTGTTCTTTTTTATTTTGTTTTTTTTTTTGAAATTTTCGAATCCAACACATGCAGGATGACAACAGACTAAGAACGAAAGAAAAAAAATTAACAGAAAAATAACTCAAAGAAAAAAATTATAAAAAAAAGAAAAAAAAGAAAAAAATTAAAAGACATAAGCTATAAGATATAACCTGCTCTGCAACCAAAGCTTTGAATACCAACTGATGAAAACCTGTCTGGAACAAAGCCAAGCAAACCCATAAGAGATTGTTATCCACGCAACTCCTGTGAACCAGCAGAAACAAAGCCCGTGAAACCCACAAAAGATTGTTATGAGCGCCCAAGAAAGCACAACGAGGTTTGAAGATTAGAAGCCTGTGAATAACAAAGCCTCACGAACTCCTAATTGCTTGAAACACCACAAAGGACAGCAACCTCCTTTGGTAAGTTTTGAAGAGAATCCATTCTTTCATGGTTAGCCATCCACGGCCTCACCACCAATCTGTCTAATGGAAATATTAATTTTTAAGGTTAAACATTCATGTTTTTTTTTTTTTTTTATTAATAACAGGCTTGCTGAAATAATACAATGGAAACCCTAATTTTAATATATATAAAAAAAACAAAAAATAACCTTAGATAATAATCCTCATTACAAATAAAATCTTGGGCCCATAACATTTGGCCCACTCTAGAATAATCACTAACATTAACCCCTTCTAGGAGGCCTTCACTTGTATATCTTGAACCCCCTTCATTCCCAAATAACGTGAATGGATTATTGGGCTTATTCCTTGGATGCTTGGATCCATGATTCGATGATTGTTTTCTTGACGCTCCATGTATCATATCACTATCATGTAGTCAAAGGATCACATATGCTACTCGACTCGAGGAGATTTTTATTGACGATGGTATGTACTTTCAACTATTAGGATTCACCTGTGAGTCATTAAGTATTCCCTCCAACGAATACCCACATGTCTATACGAGCTTCCAATACTCATGGTAAATCGGGTTAAACCATTGGAACTCCAATTCCAATATACGACATGTGATTGTCTTCTCGGTAATAGGTTTTCGACCATATTCCAAAATCAACAACTAGGAATATTTACTTTAAGAATAGTTTATAATAGTAATACTATCGCAATGTCGGACCATCCAGTATCCAGTATTACTACATGACTATTCTAAGATCGATGTCATTCTCAACATATATATCCATCTAATATGCATAATAACATTACCATTAATAAGGTTTGAAATGAAAATATAGTTATTTTATTAATCAATAATAAAATATAATGTACTATACATTATTCGGATTGGCGCTCCAAACACCAACTCCAAGAAACTCCCACTTGCTTAGTGCCAATCTGGATGGTACCGCAGTCTCATCTCCTCCACATGTTTATCGAATAAATTTGGAGATAAGGCCTTAGTAAGTGGGTCTGCTATATTTTCTAGTCCTTGAACCTTCAAGACCACTATGTCTTATCGTTTAATAAACTCTAATCACATGATATTTCCTATCCACATGTTTAGACTTGGAATGCGCTCTCGGCTCCTTAGTCTGTGCAATGGCTCCATTATTATCACAGTACAATGAGATCAAATCCTCAATACTAAGCACAATGCCAAGTTATGTGACAACATTTCTAATCTATATAGCTTCTTCAGTAGCTTCTGAAGCCACTATAAATTTCGCATCGATGGCGGAATCAACTGTTAAGCCTTGCTATGAACATCGCCAACTATCTATCATCTGGATCTCCTTGGAAGTTAGTGTCTATATAACCCTTAAGTTGTAGCTCATTTTCTCCATATATTATAAACTTATCCTTAGTAGCCTTAAGATATTTCAGGATATGTTTCATGGTTGTCCAATGATCATTACTTGGATCACATTGATATCGGGTAGTCACAATGACATCGAAACTGATGATGTCAGGTCTCATACATAACATAACATACAAAATCCTTCCTAGAAGGATATGGCAAGTTAGAAGTTCTAAGACTCTATTCTTTAGTGTGAGGTGTCATTTTCTTCAAAAGATGTATATTATATCAGAAAGGTACATTTACTGTCTTGCATTTGGTAAAACCATACCTTTCTAACATTTTATTATGGATGTTCAAATTTTTGGGTCAACCCACGACTCGATCCGACCCGCGCGGGTTTCAAAAGAAATTAGTGGTTTTTTAGGTCAACCTGACCGGATTTGAATTTTGCGGATTGGGTCACGGGTTTGACCTTAAAACCCAACCCGACCCAACCCTATAATATTCTTATTATTTTTCTAAAATTTTTATTATTTTTTAAAAAATTTTATTATTTTTAAGGGTTTTTACTATGATAATTTTCGGGACATCAAATAATTAATATTTATATTTAAAAATAATTAATTTATTAAAAAAATTATTTTTTTGGCTGCCCCGACCCGATCGGGTTTACCTCCGCGTGACTGGACCCGATCGGGTCTTACAAAATTTTTAAAAACCCAACCCGACCCGGCCCGCGAACAACCCTACATTTTGTATATGTACGTGGATTGCGACAACCCTATAAGCTTCCTAACTCTATCACAATAGAGCCTTATACCTAGTATATAGGAAGCTTCACCCATGTCTTTCAAGGATAAGTTCTTGCAAAATGAGGCTTTCGTACTTTGCATTAATCCTATATCATTTTCAATGATAAAGATGTCATCTACATATAAAATAAGGAAAACTATCGTGCTCCCACTCACTTTCTTATAAACACATAGTTCTTCCACGTTTTTTTCATATAATCTAATTATCTCATCAAAATGATGATTCCAGCTTCAAGATGCCTTTTTAAGTCCATGATAGACTTCTACAGCTCACAAACCAAGTTTGAAGTCTCACTGGATACGAAACCCTCTGGTTGTTCCATATAGATATCCTCATAGGGGAATCCATTTAGGAAAGCGGTTTTCACATCCATCTGCCATATCTGATAGTCATGATATACAACAAAGGCTAAAAGAATCCTAATGGATTTTTATCATGTCTAATAGTGAAAAAGTTTCCTCATAGTCAATCCTAAGACATTGAGTGTAACCTTTAGCTACCAGTTGGGCTTTAAAGGTTTCGACATTTCCATCGGGCCATCGCTTCCTTTTATAAACCCATTTACAACCAATAAGTTTAACTCCTTCAGGAAGTACAACCAAGTCCCAGACTTTGATTGTCATGTATATAATCCATCTCGGACTTCATGGCTTCCTGCCATTATCCCGAATCGATATCCAATATCGTCTGTTTATACGTAGTCGAATCTGTTTCCTCTAGGAGGAGAACATCAAGGCTCATATCAGATGTTAAAAATAATCTCTCATGAGGCTTTGATATTCTATTTGACTTACGTAGAACCTATGTTGTGGATCCTTCAACAGTTGGATCTCTGGTTCCATCTTAGATTCCTTACTGTTGGGATCAAACTCATCAAGTTCAATCTTTCTACAATTCTCACTTTCTCTCAGAAATTCCTTTTCAAGAAAAGTGGCAAAGTGAACAATAAATACATTTCGTTGCTCAGAATCATAGAATTAATATCCCAAATAATTTTCAGGATATCCAACGAACCTATATTTATACCCTCTGGGTGCTAGTTTATCCCGTTGCGCAACTTTAACGTATGCAGGACAACCCTAAATCTCTGAGACTATGATTTCTACCGAACGATATCTAATATGAGGTTGTAGAAATAACTTTCGATGGAACTGTATGAAATATGTAGGCAGCAGTTAAGTAAAGCATAACCCTAAAAGTAATATGAAAGATATGTATAGCTCAAATACATCGCACAATATCTAATAAAGTATGATTTATCCACTCAAACACACCATTGTGTTGAAGAGTCCCTGGTGGGCTATATCGGGCGAGAATTCAATTCACCTTAAATAACTTCTGAATTCGTTGCTCATAAATTCACCACATTGATCTAATCAAAGACACTGGATTAATTTACTGATTTGTTTTACTACTTCGTTTTAGAATATTTTAAACTTGTCAAATATTTCTGATTTATAGGCATATTCATATCTAGACTTATCATCCGTGTATATTAACGGACCACACACATCAGTGTGTATTAGCTCCAATAAATTTTCAGCACGGTGTCCAAAGCCAAGAAATTGGGGCTTTTTCATTTTCCTTAAGAATTATAACTCAAATCAGATAAGGATATAAGTTAAGACCTTCAATCAAACCATCCTTATCAATTTTCATAGACGTCTAACACCTATGTGGCCCAATATCATATGCCATAATTCAATATTATTTAATTTAGATCTATTACTTATATTTTCCTCTACATTAAATGCATTTCTATATGTTTCCAAAATATTGTGACCGTTTGATAAAGAATATTGTCTTTATCATATAAACATAAAGCACCATCTTTAATGTTTAATTTTTATTCTTCTTTATCTAATATCGGTAAAGATATTATCTATCTGATAAGAGAGGGCATATAATGATAGTCATATAAATCTAATTTATATTTATTAGGGAGATCTAGAACAACATTTCCTATGGTTTTGGCATCCAATGTCTCGCCGTTTCCAACTCTAAGCTGGATCTCTCCTATGTTTAACATTCTTTTAACTCTTATGCAGTTGCAAATATGAGTAGGACTACCGATGTCTAACACCAAATCACTATTTACATCTAAGGCTAATGAGATGTCAATAAATACAAAGCGTACCTGGGGTTCCTGCTTTTAATTTCATCTCTGGAAAATCTTTCTACCAATGTCCAAACTTCTTGAAGTGTAGACATGCATCATGAGCTACATGCAGTCTTGCAATTTGTTTCTTGGAATCTTTCTTCTAATATCCCATTGTAATCTTTTCAGATTTCCTAGAAATCTTTGAAGAGCTTGCTCCACCATAGAGGTATAAAGTGGGATGCCCTTTCTTCAAATTATGTTCCGCCGAGCGTAACATATTGTGAAGCTTTCATATGTGACTTGCATCGAATGCATCGTAAATCCAATATATGTATCGGATAAAGAAGACAAAATCATATATTGGCCTAGCCAATCATCTATCAAAATGTCATGTCGTTCCATATATCGGATCTGGTCAATCATGTTCAAAACTTGAATTTTAACCACTCATTTATCCTTGAACGTAGCATGGAATAATTCCTTAGACCTCCGATATATCTCAATTTCTTGATTTACTTTGAAAAACTCCTTGAGTGCTCTTATAATGCTCCTAGCATTTAGTACATTTATGTAATATCTTAGCAAATTAGAAACAACTTTTACAGACATTGGATTGAGCGTAACATACCGCAATCGTTCTGATTCCAAGTTAAGGCGGACATTCATCTCATACCCTGAGTAGTTCAATACTCCTTATCCAAAAGTTACGCTAATAGTTTTGCAGCAGCCATCTACAAGACAACGTTTAAACACTAGCAGTACATTTTTCATTTCAATATAAAGATACTAATTGATTATGAAATTTTAAATCTATTAGTGCCCTCCCACAACTTTACGTAATTCTGTAATCTCCCTTAACGAAAAAATAGAAATTTGACTATCAAAATTTCATAGCGGAAAATGGATTGCATGACATTTACTCCAGCCTTACACTATCGACGGTCCTGGCCATCATAAACTCATTAGGTAGACCTCCAAGGTCAATCACTTCATGTGACTCCTAGTTTGGTCCTGAACCGTTTCTTATCCTCACAATAATGATGGTCTTGGATTAAGATGTATTCCATGTGTATACTTGTCAAAGTGAACTAATGACCTTTGTATGTACACCCTCACAATAATGACAGTATTGGGTGACTGCGTTAATGTTGGGGTTTTGGGCGAAAGGCGCAGCGGAAGCGCGGTTCGGGCGAAATCGTAATTTTAAACTTTTTAAATTACCGAATGAATTATTCAATATTCAATATGAATAATTCATTCATATTTCACCTAAACATATTTATTCGATATCAAATAGCGACATAAATATTTAAGAAACATCGCGAAACTTTTACAAAAAATGTTTTTCCGCAAAATACCATAAAACACATTTTGACCGAACCGACCATCCAATACAAATGAGGGCTGCCCAGGTCAGCCCCAATAGTATTAGGGAAGTTCATGGGCTGCCTGAACAGTGACCAATTCGTTTTTTGGGCAGCCGTCACCCGGTTGGCTTAAAAGTCACCCGATAACGTCGTTTTTCATCGTTTTTCGCCGTTTTCACATATTTCAACTCTAAAACAGTTTTCGGAAATTGTTCCAATACCCAAAACACATCCAATACATTCATACAATATATATTTCATCACCAAAAGCATAGAATTTCCAGATCTTATTTTGTAACAAAAATATCATTTTTCATGCTTTAAATCCAATTTTTTTTAACGTTAATCATATTAATCACAACACTAATCAAAGCCACCACCAATGAAGCACCGAAGAATAATTTTAGGCATTAGAAGAGTGGTCATAACACTCTAGAATGACAACAAGTCATCAAATGATAGAAATGAACTAATATTACAATAATATTATCAAATCTAACTTCACACATGCATCTAACCTTCAAATCCATCCTCCAAATCAAAAAGCCCCAAAATCTAAGAAAAGAAGAAACCCTAGAACTATTCTAGATATTCAAGAATAAGAAACAAGTTTTCTAAGTTTAAGAGTTATGAAGATTACCTCCAAATCTCCTAAATTCCTTAAACGTTTTCTTGAATTTCTTCATTGATTCTTCAAACAACTTTGGGAGCTTTTATTTTGAGGTAGTTTCGGCCATGGAGGTATTCTTAATGAAGAAAAAAAAATTCCACTTTAAATACTAGCATAACCGACTTAGGGGTAAAGGAATAAGGGCATTTTGGTCATTTGGTCATTTTTAATCAAATTAAATAATAATAAGCCTTAAGTTGACAAATCCAATTTGTAAACTTTAAGCTTAATAAAATCATGCCACATGTAACCAATAATAATCAAACTTATTATATAACATTTATGTAATATTGAAATAATTTAATTATCTCGATATTTAATATTTAAACATCTAAATAATTAATTAATGCGATTATTATTATATTTTTATTTTTATTTACATTAAATAACAAATACATATGTTAATGTCATGTGTCAAAATCTTATTTGACAAATAATTAATATGTATCAAATAAAATCATGTATCAAATACAAATACATATTAATTATTAATTGACCAAAATGCCCATAATGCATGTATCTTCATTTAACCATTTAAATGATTCGAATTAACTCATTTAATTCGGTGAAGTATTATGAATAATCTATATTATTCATAAGGGCATTTCCCAAGTACTCAACGAGTACACTTCATATTGTGGGACTCTCTAATTTTAGATTTATCCGTCACGAAATCCAATTTCGTGTCCATAATTCACCCACTCAAGAATTATGACGACCACATTTAATCTCGCTAAAATATGCAAATCGAGGTCATTGCATACGTATAATCCCTCCGTCACAGGCTATCCATATTATACCTGGGATATAGATAAGAACGTTGACCGGCGTAATCACACACGTATAACGCAAGCGCACGTATCGTTCAAGTAGTATAAAAATATCGATCCCACGAGGACTTAATATCTAATCTATTAATTTTATGAGGTCAAATGATTACTAGTATCTAACAGGTTGTTTGATTGATTTGAAATGGTGACGATTCTAAATTTAAAAACAAGTAAATAACATTGTTCGAAAGTAGATTTTAAGAAAATTTAATATTAAAAACTATTTAGGGTTGTGATTTCTTCCAATATCATTTTAAAGATGAAGTGTGTGATTTCTTCCAATATCATTTTAAAGATGAAGTGGTTATCTTAAAGTTGGGTAATATATTGATTTATTAACCTGAAACACTAAATTATGTGTAAGCCTCTGTCGATGGTCAGACACAAATACCCAGTTTAACCCAATTGAACCATATGCCTATGTCAACCAAATTATCTGGATTCATTAAGTTTAAGTTCCAATTATGGCTACCCCCGCCCGACATGTATATTCATATCCTGTAAGGAAATCTATTAAAGGGTTATCTATCCTCAAGGAAGATCGTGGGCTATTAAGTCTAAGGTCTTAAACCTAAAATCCCTATGTCTAGTTCATTTTAGATTTACCAGTTCAATTTTATCAATGGCCAGTTAATAAAAAGCATTAGGATTAAGACTCAATAAATAAACCTTTATATTACCCAAACTATAATTTAACCCCTTAGAAACCGTTGATATTGGATTTCATCACAACCCCAGATAACTGGCTTAGTGACGACACATATTTACAGGTAGTAAAAACTTGAAAATAAAAGACATAAAGTAAAAATGCGGTAAAGTAAATACTGAAAAGTAAATTACAATAAAATAAAATGCTAAGGTAAAAGGAATTACTTTTACTACTACTAATTTAGATATCTCTCATAATATAATATATAAACTTGTGATAACATTACCAACCAGCCATATAGGCGGTAACCTGATTAAGTCAAATTAAGTCCAACCGGCCATTAAGGCGATAAAAAGATTTGTCCATGAACCTGCCATATAGGCGGTAAGAAAGTTTAATTACCAACCGACCAATCTGGTGGTATCCTTGATTAGTCAGGTTAAAACCAGATTAAAATGAATTACCAACCGACCAATATAGCGGTATCCTTTTTAAGTCAATATTTTAAATAGTGAATATATTATATTTAAGGGAGATTAATCTAAATAGCAATAGTAAAAGAATTAACTTTCACCCTAGCTGGGGAAGTTACCTCCTCATTACTGAAAAGTAAAAACTGAAAAATTAAAGAAAGAAAAGTACTGTGCGTAAAAGTAAATTGCGGAAAGTAAAAACTGAAAAGTAAGAAAAGAAAGTGCGAAACTGAAAATTAATTACTGAAAACTAAAAATAAACAAATTAGATACAATCTTCTTATTTATTCATTAAGAATTTCAAAGAAGAAAGTATGAATTTTACAAATGAAATGGCTTGGTATTTATAGGCAAAAATTTTGCCACCATCAAATCATCAATCAATTTCTCCACCAAATCCATTATTAATTTCTCCACTAATTACTCCACCAAATCCATAATTACTCCACTAATTTCTTATCTTGTTTGTTGGTGATTTGATAATTTTTATTAATTATTTATTAATTAATATTTTGCTTTGAAAATGATTGATAATGACTTTTAATAATTACACTCCACACACTTCTGGATGGTTCATCAATTTCGGTCATGAAATCATCAGAATTTGAAAATATGTTCTCTTTCAAAGTTGTAGAGCTTTGAGTCTTCTTTAATCTGAAACTTGAATCAGCTCAATCCGATATCTGAGTAAACAGTTATGCCCAAAATACGACAGATGCGCAAAACTGGAATTTCCAAAACTGCACTTCGTCAAAACGCCATTTCAAGTTTGCAATCTCCAAAATTAAAATATCAAGTCCAATAATTGCCCTTATTTGATCCACATTTCGTCCTAAATGATTTCATTAAGTCCCAATATTATTTTATCTGCAAAATAAACTAAAACACATCAAAACGTTCATCAAACCCGAGAAACTAAACAAAATATTAAGTAAAAGGGGCGGTAAATATTGATATATTTTCCGCTCATCAAACGTCAAATCCTTATGGTATAATATAGTCGACTTTCAAATTTACGATATCTAAATAACACTCAAAACTCGCTTCTGCAGTTATACCACGGCCATGGATTTACTAGATCGCAAACATGTGTAGGATACATATGCCCTGTACACAGGACTGATAGATTCTATCTTGATACGCACTGGATATCATGAGCATCAGTCCACACCCAACGAACATGCGGAGGTCTGATATAAATAGATCAGTGACGTGACTGCCATCAAAGTGTGGAGGATAACTCATATATCCATTATGATATATCTAGTCGAAGGACCACTATGCTCGCTCAACTCGAGAAGATTCCTATTGACGTTGATGTACCATCTATTAGGAAATCTTCAGTGAGTCGTTCAGTGTTTATCAAATAAACACCTATATGTCTATATGAGTCTCCCAAGACTCGTGGTTCATTAGGATAAACCATCGGACCAAGTCAAAATATACGACATGTACTGGTCTCAGCGGATTTTACTAACCGACCCATGTTAGTAAATCTGGACCAGGAACTGTGCACTATATTATAAATCCTAGGGTCTTTGTCTAATATACACGTATCACTAAATCCGATTTAGTTTCAATCTAATCATAATTAGATATCTAATCTCAATTAGATCGAATATGTGAATAAAAGACAAGAGGTGCTACCATTAAATAAGTAATATTATGGAAAAAAGAACTGTTCGTATTTATGAATCAGACATACTCATGGCCCTCAAGAGCTCACCTGACACTCAAGAGGTAGGCAACAACAAGTAAGCCCGCTATTACAAATTGAGTCTGTCTAACAAAACCAATTATTTTCCTTAGTCAATCATCATTCATATTTTATAGAACCCGAGTTCTACATCAATATGACTCAGATGCGATATCAATATTGTGCTATAGCTATTAAGTTGTCTATGTATTTAGAGATCAAATCCAAAATACTATGAGACAACCGCAAGCACAACACTAATATCAAAACTTCTAATCTATAAGGTCACTCTATAACTTCATAAGTCAATACTTCGTAAGTTACAAGTAATTTCACTAATAAAGTAGAATCATCTGTGACACTCCCACTGCATATTTTCTGACTTTATGTGACATAGACCATCTAATGTCATAATTAGACTCAAAACGAATTTGATCCTAATGGTTGCGGATGATATTCTCCATGAATTAGAAACTTGTTCTTAATATCTCAAAGATCACAAAGAACATGTTTCAAGATCCATCTTATGGTCTACAACAAATCAAAATAATTCATAACAGTTATAATTAAATTGATATATTTAATCGTACATAATATAGTATTCATTATGCATTCATCCTATAATGCATAAGATTGACTAGATATTCTAATCAATTTCTCTTTCGACAAAGGAATCATCCTTTACGAAAGATTAATACTATATACAAGAGACACATTAACTGTCAAATAGTTATACTAACTGTCAAAGAGTTATACTAACTGTCATACAGATAGTTTAGCTGTGTCCTTTATTAGATCATATCTAATGCACGACTAATGAGAGTATCTCACAAGTCTCTTAGTTTTATATCATATATAAAACTTTATATCAAATATATCAGAGACTACTCTCACTGCTTTCACGGAGAAAAGAAGACTTAGGTAAACCTTTTACCTCACAAGCATCTCATTATTACATTAATAATGATAATGTCGTTAGGATATATAACACTAGAAAGAAAATTGTACGCTCCCACTGACCCTACTATCATATATGTATTCTCTATGCTTTGATAAAATCAGACAATCTGACTGTATAAAAATTAGAGAATACAGATTTTCGGAAAGCTTATCTGAGTCTACAATAGGCTCTATAAGCTAATATATCAAACTTTGATCTTAGCAGAATACAAACTCTAGGGCCATTCTAGAATGAACTCTTCAAACAAAGAAACCACAACGGATCTCTCATTCGAAGAAAACATTCAAGAACGCCACTTTACATTCTTTAGCCAAAATACATTGATTAATATCAACATTAACCAACATATCTTTAATTTTTCAATTAGTGTGACTAGAGATAAGTTCTCTCAGAATCTACAATAGATCACTGAGTAAAACTTTTCTCACTGTCATACTATAAAGGTCAAACCTTTATCAAGCTCACTTTGCTTCTGCTGCGCAAATAATTTGCACATTTTATGAACGACTCATAACGAAAACTTAATCAAGTTCAAAACTTAATCGTAGTAAACTATGAACAGTATTAGATTTATGGTTCAATGGTAATTCCCGAAATCAATATCAAATATCGCTCCCACTATAAGTTATAGGATAATTTTCTTCTATAAGAAAACAACAGAACCAATAAGTATCAAATACTTTTGTAAATGATTCTGATATCCTATTAAACTTATACGGAAGATGTCTAAGGGTCATTTCATCTAATTAATTATGTAGTTCCATTACAGTTTATCACTCTCATATTTGACTTCAATAAGTCAAGTCTTTTCTACAATCGTCAACATCTGATGTTACACACCAAGTAATAAAATAATTTTATTGCTCGGGATCGTAGAAACTATATTCTATCAAATAGAATACAATATTATATTAAATAGAATAAATTATAAACTTTTACTTGTACCTCTAAGGCCTAAGTACTTTAAATTATATAACAATTATACAAAAGAAAGATTAAAATCTCAAACTTTTCAAGATTCGAATTTTCTACTTATACATATCATATACGTAACTGTAGAAACTAATTGAACATTAATTAAAAGGATGAATTAGTGTAACTGGAGCATAACCCCAAGAGTATTGAAAACTAATTCGATAACACTCAGTATCAAACGAATCAAATCATATAAGATTCGATTTCTCCCACTAACCAATTCCATCACGATGGAATCGTAGAAGAATCATATTGAGTAAGAATCACATTCATTAAATAACCTTAGAACTAATTGCCATAAATTCATATGTTTGATCATATCAAACATCCTTGAACAATTCAAAGACTCACGATGAATTTTAAAATATAGTTTTCAACACTTCACATAGAATATCTTTGAACCATTCAAAATATTCTATTCGCGTTTCATCAGAAATATATTGAAAGTTCTCGAACCATTCAAGACGTTCAATATATATACATTTAGAAACATGTAACTAAGTCATGACAATTCATTAACTAAGTTACGAAGTAAAGAAAACTATCCATGGAAATTTACAATTCATTAAACTACATACTTCCAAAGTATTAGTTTAATAAATATGTGATCCAATGACAGTCATTGGTTAAATGAGATTTAATCACATTCCTGAATACAATATTCATTAAATGGATAAGGATATGGGGTGTGATCTCGTATCAGACCATCATTTACCATACATAATAAGTATCTATTGCTTATATGATAAAATCTCATAAAGCACGGTTCCATGTTATTTAGTTAACCGAATATTTTTCTTAATGTCTATCTCTTCATCAATGACACTACTAGTCATATTAAAATATGTAACAACTGTTTATAAAGAACAAGTAACTATCTAATAGTCACAAGTTCTGATATCAAATATCAAAACAATCATTAAACATTATTTTAAATAACTAGACGGGAGATCTGATATCCAATACTTATAGTTATCGTATTGAAAGGATCGAGATTCTCAACACACAACTATACTCATCTCATTTCTTAAGCTCTATAATTTGCCTTCAATTATTCACAACAATTAAAAAAAATTGATTAGAACACCTGTGTCAAACACGTGACTTCTGAAAGTCACTAAAGCCAATAATCATCATTATAAGATAAACAAATACCTAATGGAGTTTTCTTAATGCAGTCAAGAATCTCGAGACATGAACTAATTCACGTCAATTCTTACCGCACAAGAAACTATTCTCTCTAGACCATTATGTCCTAAAACAGATATCTATTTAGATTACCTATCGTGACTTAGCAACTAAGTCATAAACCATCCCGATTTTTGAATAAAATCGGAACAACAGTTCACGATAGTTTTAACTAATATAACAATATCCAAGTCCACTTACATTCTAGAACTTATTCTAGAAATACGCAACCATAAGAGAAGTCGAAAAACATATTCAAGTAATATGCATGCAGTGGATTAGAAGTATAATTCTATAAACAATATAGAATAAAGGAAAACAAAAGCAGCAAATTCCATAAAATTACACACTATTTTAGTTATGGATTTTTAACCCAGCAGTGTCTCCCACTACTTTACATAATATCGTAATCCCTAAGGGAGAACGGGAATTCAATAATTAAATCGAATTCTATAGTGAGAATAAGATCCCATGAATATATTTCGACTCACAGCTTTGGCATGATCTCGCCTGCGTATATTCATTAGGTAGACAACTCATTGTCAATCACTCACCAGTGAATCCGATTTTAGTCATGACCGTTTCTCGTTATGACAGCTTTGGCACGTTCACAAGAAGGCGTATCAAGGCTTCACTTGCCAATGACAAACTCAAGCTACCGATGTAGTCCTGACAACATTGGCACGTTCAGGATTTACACTTTCACTTGAATTTGTCTAGTATCAAATATACATCTGGCATGGATAAAATTATATCAACTACACCCTCACTGCTTTGGCACTTTCTCGGATGCAGCCATAGAAAGATACCAATAAACCATATTGACAAGATGGACCAAGAAACATGCTTTTTATACACGTTACTTTATAGCCTTATTTAAGCGGGGATATTCCACAAGGAAGCATTGTTCTACATCATATGCATAATTTTAATCTAAATCATTTTCTAAACAATTCAATTCTACATTTAGAAAACATAACTTAACTTAACTATTAAATTTTCGTTACGTTTCCCGTTAGCGTAGTACCGAAAAGTTAAGAAACATATAGATTACGTGCATGTGCAAACATCAAAATTAGAATATATATATCATATATCAAGCATGATTAATGTAATGGATGAAGGATCAGACCTACTCTGATATCATTTTTGTTGGGGTTTTGGGCAGAGGGCGCAACGGAAGCGCGGTTCGGGCGAAATCGTAATTTTAAACTTTTTAAATTATCGAATGAATTATTCAATATCAAATATGAATAATTCATTCATATTTCACCTAAACATATTTATTTGATATCAAATAGCGACATAAATATTTAAGAAACATCGCGAAACTTTTACGAAAAATATTTTTCCGCAAATGGCATAAAACGTATTTTTGACCGAACTGACCACCCAATACACATGAGGGCTGCCCAGGTCAGCCCCAATAGTATGAGGGCAGTTCATGGGCTGCCCGAACAGTGACCAATTCACTGTTTGGGCAACTGTCACCCGGTTGGCTCAAAAGTCACCCGGTAACGTCGTTTTTTGCCGTTTTCGCATATTTCAACTTCGAAACAGTTGCCGGAAATTGTTCCAATACCCAAAACACATCCAATACATTCATACAACATATGTTTCATCACCAAAAGCACATAATTTCTAGATCTGATTTTGTAACAAAAATATCATTTTTCATGCTTAAAATCCAATTTTTTTTTAACATTAATCATATTAATCACAACACCAATCAAAGCCACCACCAATGAAGCACCCAAAAAAAATTCTAGGAATTACAAGAGTGGTCATAACACTCTAGAATGGCAACAAGTCATCAAATGATAAAATTGAACTAATATTACAATAATATTATCCAATCTAACTTCACACATGCATCTAACCTTCAAATCCATCCTCCAAATCAAAAAGCCCCAAAATCTAAGAAAGGAAGAAACCCTAGAACTATTCTAGATATTCAAGAATAAGAAACAAGTTTTCTAAGTTTAAGAGTTATGAAGATTACCTCCAAATCTCCTAAATTCCTTAAACGTTTTCTTGAATTTCTTCATTTTCTTCCTTGATTCTTCAAACAAATTTGGGAGCTTTTCTTTTGAGGTAGTTTCGGCCATGGAGGTATTCTTAATGAAGAAAACAAAATTTTCCACTTTAAATACTAGCATAACCGACTTAGGGGTAAAAGAATAAGGGTATTTTGGTCATTTGGTCATTTTTAATCAAATTAAATAATAATAAACCTAAAGTTGACAAATCCAATTTGTAAACTTTAAGCTTAATAAAATCATGCCACATGTAACCAATAATAATCAAACATATTATATAGTATTTATGTAATATTGAAATAATTTAATTATCTCGATATTTAATATTTAAACATCTAAATAATTAATTAATGTGATTATTATTATATATGTATTTTTATTTACATTAAATAACAAATACATATGATAATGGCATGTGTCAAAATCTTATTTGACAAATAATTAATATGTATCAAATCAAATCTTATATCAAATACAAATACATATTAACTATTAATTGACCGAAATGCCCCTAATGCATGTATCTTCGTTTAACCATTTAAACGATTCGAATTAACTCATTTAATTCGGTAAAGTATTATGAATAATCTATATTATTAATAACGCGTTGCCCAAGTGCTCAACGAGTACACTTCATATTGTGAGAGTCTCTAAGTTTAGGTTTATCCGTCACGGAATCCAATTTCGTGTCTATAATTTACCCACTCATGAATTATGACGACCACGGATAATCTCGCTAAACTATGCAAGTCGAGATCATTGCATACATATAATCCCTCCGTCACAGGCTATCCATATTATACATGGGATATAGATAAGAACGTCAAATTCTTATGGTATAATATAGTCGACTTTCAAATTTACGATATCTAAATAACACTCGAAACTCGCTTCTGCAGTTATACCACGGCCATGGATTTACTAGATCGCAAACACGTGTAGGAGACCTATGCCATGTACAGAGGAATGGCGAATTCTATCTTGATACGCACTGAATATCATGAGCATCAGTCCACACCCAACGAACATGCGGAGGTCTGATATAAATAGATCAGTGACTTGACTGCCATCAAAGTGTGGAGGATAACTCATATATCCACTATGGTATCTCAAGTCGAAGGACCACTATGCTCGCTTAACTCGAGAAGATTCCTATTGATGTTGGTGTACCATGTATTAGGAAATCTTCAGTGAGTCATTCTATGTTTATCAAATAAACACCTACATATCTATACAAGTCTCCTAAGACTCATGGTTCATTGGGATAAACCATCGGATCAAGTCACGATATACGACCTGTACTAGTCTCTGCGGATTTTACTAACTGACCCGTGTTAGTAAATCTTGACCATGAACTTTATTTAAGGATATACAACTTATAATGATGCTTCCCAATGTCAATTACAAACTACGTTGTAACTGCGCACTATGTTTTACATCATAGGGTCTTTGTCTAATATACATGTATCACTAAATCAGATTTAGTTTCGATCTAATCATAATTAGATATCTAATCACAATTAGATCGAATATGTTTATAAAAGACAAGAGGTGATATCATTAAATAAGTAATATTATGGAAAAAAAAATATTCATATTTATGAATCAGACAGAAATACGATCCGGATTGGCACTCTGAGCACCAACCCTAACAGGTAACTCATCACGCTACATCTAATATTTTACCGGAGCAACCTAAGTTCCGAGCACTTATACCCTCAGAATAATGATGGTCTTGGATATAAGTAGTAAGAACTCATTCATCTCCGTATTGACAAAACATACCTTCCAACAATGCTCATACATTACTAATACTATTACTTAAATAAAATAATTACCTAATCATGAGAGATTTATGACAATCAAGTCATTAACAAAATTAGGTCGAAATTTTAATTTATAATAAGCAATACATATCCAATATGACTTATGCATAATTAAATTAAAATACAGAGGTATAGATTCAAATACATATCAAACATGCAACATGTGTTGTGTGGTTTAGCCTTGCTCTGATACCATTATATTGGAGCAGATGTGGAACCCCTAGGGTCAGATCGGTGCTCTGCACAACGAAAGTGGGTTTAACCCCTGGATATCTAGCATGAGGTATTTAAAATATTTTATGTAAAATTACATTTCGTTTTGAGTCTGTAGGACAAAGCGTGGACCAAAACGATGACCGAAAACTCTGAAACGGAGAAAATAAAGTTTTAATATTCTTCAGCTTTGCGCGTCGCAATGCTGAAGCTTGGGCATCGAGGCACTGCAAAGTGCCAGGGCAACTGCGAGAGATGAATGTCTCGGTGTTTCAATACGGAAGGGTTAGCGTCGCGACACTCCTAGGTCTAATGCTCATTGTCGCAACGCTGGAAGAGTATAGTCACGACACTGCCCTAGGCAATGAGTAATTTTTACTTCAAATCATTACTAAACACTTCCAATTTTCTCCTAATACTTCAAATACACCTAAAATCAAATTTTAGCATCATAACCAACATCAACACATGTTATACAACTAACATACATGTTTTCAAAAAACATATATGTATTTGTTTGAATATGTTACAAACCAATTTAAAATTACACTATGAAATGTCTCATGAATAATTCTAATTCACCCAAAGGTGGTCAAGTGATTCTAGAATGGTAGTCATAACTCTAAGCTTTAATCTAGAGTTCTAAACTCTAATTAATTTTTTCCATGTCCAACATGAACATCTTTGACCCAATTACAAGCATATTGTGTTTATACTTCCAAAGTATCATAACACAATTCATTAGCCTAATTTCAACTTTAAGCTATGTAATTATGAATCCAATACATAATTCATCACTATATGTCTCACTAATGAAAACTCACTAATGAAAAACATAGCTTAGGAGAAGATCAACCATTACCTAGTAAGCTTGATATATAGATTCAATCTCATTCTCCTTGTTGAAATTGTTGGAGAACTTCTGATTGGGACTAAAAAGTGCATATTTATTGATAGAATAAAATATCATTTTACACTTGTGGTTTCACTAATCCCCCTAATTTAGCACGTTTATGTAATAATATTTAAATTTATGTTTTATATTTTTTTATTGTATTTTTTATCTTTTACGTAGGTGAAATAATACTTTTGATGAATATTTTGAAAAATGGACTTGACATTTGGATTTTGGTGGGCAGAAATTTAATACGGTGTTTTAGCAGTGTACAACTTCAGAAATTCCAACCCTATGCAATGTTCGTATTTTGGCCATAACTGTTTACTCCGATATCGGATTAAGGTGATTCTAGTTCTAGATGAAATAAGACTCAAAGATCTACAACTTTGATGTTCATAAGATTTTTGAATTCTGAAGTTTTCAAGACCGAAATTGACGAAGAATCCAAAGTGTGTTAAATATCAAATCTTAAAAAAAAACATTTGTCAGAGTGTTTAGTGGAGAAATTGGTGGAAGCCTTTTCTTTACCTATAAATTGAAACCATAATTTCATTTTCCATTTCATATTTTCATTGATTTCTTCTTAAGGAATTGAAGATTGTATCTTGTTTATTTAAATTCTTGTAATGTCTTTTAATTTTAGTAATAAAATTATGTGTTTTTAATTACAGTATGAGTAGCTAATTACTTTCTGCTGGGGGAATGGGTGAACCTTTTATTATTTAAGTTTAGATTAAATTGACAAATTAATACCAAATTAATTAAATTCAACACTTTAATTCAATTCCCACAACACCAATCAAGTCTCACCATCATGAAACAACTCAAGAATAATTCTAGGTCATTTATGAGTGACTAAGTAACTCTAGAATGGCAACTCACCATCAAATGGTTAAAATAATGGTTAAGAAACAATTTCAAGCAATCTTAATTAATATATATGCTTCCATCTTTCAATCAAGAAAGTAGAGGAAAACTAAGCTACAGATATTGAAGCCTAGGATCTTAGAAACAATTTTCATAAAGAAGAAAGTAAGAAAAAACTTACAAATTTCTTTAGATTTCAAGCTTTCTTTTCCTTTCTTCTCTCTTTCCTCTCTTACTCTCTTTGTATTTGATTTTAGGGTTCTTGTATTATGAAAAAAAAAATAAACCAAGGCTTATATATTTTTCCAAATTGCCGTGAAAATGGAAAAAAATAATAGCCATTAATTTTCTATTTTTGTTTCAATTAATGGAAAATGATTTATTAAAAATTTGTGGTAATAAATCATCAAACAATTTGATGTTTATCACAAATAAATAAATAAAATCATGTCATTTAAAACCAATCAAAATTGGCCATAAAAATCAATCAAAAATAGCCATTTATCCTACATTATTAAAGTAAAAGATATTTATTTTTTAATTCATTTAATTATTTAACATTTGACTAATTAAATAATTAAATACAAATATCTTAAATATATGTATTATATTTACATTAAATAATCAAAATACATATATTAATAATAAATGTCAAATATCACAATTCGACATTTATTAAATGGCCGAAAGATCCCAAACGCTTGTATTATCGTTTAACCGTTAAACGACTTATAAATAATCAGTATTATTTATAAAAGTTACCCTAGTGCCCTACGAGTATATCCCATTAGTGAGACTCTCTAGGTTCAGGCATATCCGTCACGAAATCCAATTTCGTGTCCATAATCTACCCACCCGTAAATTATGACGAACACAGATAAAATATCGGAACCATACAGGTCGAGGTCACTGCATACGAATAATTCTTTCATCACAAGTATCCAGATTATCCCCGAGATATAGACATAAACGTCAAATCTCTATAGGTATAATCCCGTCGACGATTCTATTAGCAATCTCTTAAATAACACTTAAAACTGATTCTATAGTGTACCACGGGCCCATAGATTTAACAGATTGCTAATTTCATAATGGATACCTATGCTCTATGCATAGAACTGACAGATCATATCTGATACGCACAGGATATCCTGAGGATCAGTCCATACCCAATGAACATGCGGAGGTCTGATCAAAATAGATCAGTGACGTGACTGCCATCAAAGTATGGAGGATACCTCATATATCCACAGTGGTATCTCAAGTTGAAGGATCACTATGCTCACTCAACCCGAGAAGATTCTTATTGATGTTGGTGTACCATCTATTAAGAATCTTCGGTGAGTCGTTTAATGTTTATCTGATTTAAACACCTACGTGTCTATACGAGTCTCCAGAGACTCATGGTTCATCGAGAAACCATTGGAATCCAATATTCCAATATACGACACGTACCAGTCTCAACGGGTTTACTTAATGACCATGTAATTGTAAATCTTGACCAGGAATAGTTAAAGAACGATACTGTTATGATACTGCTTAATGTCGGTTGCGATGTTTTTGCAACTGTATCATAACCAATCACTCTATGGTCATTTACATCTTTACTATATAATAAAATAATTTATATTATAGAAACTGTTTATTTTATTCAATAATAAAATATTTACAAGAGTATTTACAGGGAAATACATAAGAAATTGGCACTTAGAGCACCAACCCTAATAATATTTGCACTAACCGTTCATGAGAAAGGTAAGTTTCATGCACAACCGCAGTCAAACCCCAAGAATCATCAAAACTCTCACGAGGTTAGTTCCGGTAGTCAACACATTGACCAAGTCAAATCTGTTAGTACTCTTTGCAATGGTAAGGTCATCCACAAACCTAATTTTGAACCTCAGGAAATTGAAAATAAATCAGATTCAGAGGGTAAGGAAAAGGTTAATGAACCAGTACCTATCGTTGATGATAACAATTTGTCACATGTACCTTCATTTCCTCAGGCATTAAAAATAAATAAATTGAACCATTCCCTCGAAATTTATGAAATATTCAAACAGGTAAAGGTTAATATTCATTTGTTAGATGCCATCCGACAGATACCATCTTATGCCAAATTTCTGAAAGACTTGTGCACCGTTAAACGAAGACATCAGGTAAGAAAGAAAGCTTTTCTAGCTGAACAGGTAAGCTTCATTCTCTCCATCAATAATACTTTAAAATACAAAGACCCTGGTTGTCCGACTATTTCATGTATTATTAGAGACAAAAAAAAATTGAACATGTTTTGCTTGACTTTGGAGCCAGTGTAAATTTGCTTCCATTTTCGGTTTACCAACAATTTAATATTGGCGAGTTAAAACCAACTTCAACTACTCTTTTACTTGCCGATAGATCAGTTAAAGTACCAAAAGAAATTGTAGAAGATGTGTTAATTCAAGTCGATAAATTCATATATCATGTGGATTTTATTGTTTTAGAAACACAACCTGAAGCAAATATTTATAAGCCAGTTCCTGTAATACTTGGTCGTCCATTTTTAGCAACAACTAATGCTTTAATAAATTGCAGGA